>JBAGKO010000014.1:18201303-18225443 GCA_037177275.1 Acacia concinna
TATCAATTAAACATAATTTATACCTAGTTTTGAGAGAATTTTTTTGTGATTTGGCCTATTATAATTAAAATATCAATTAAACATAATTTATACCTAGTTTTGAGAGAATTTTTTTGTGATTTGGCCTATTATAATTAAAATATCAATTAAACATAATTTATACCTAGTTTTGAGAGAATTTTTTTGTGATTTGGCCTATTATAATTAAAATATCAATTAAACATAATTTATACCTAGTTTTGAGAGAATTTTTTTGTGATTTGGCCTATTATAATTAAAATATCAATAATACATGTGCCGAAATCTTTGAATGAGATTGGATTTTGAAAGTAGTGAAGTGATAAACAAATGTTTGTGCTATTTAACAATGATGACCATATTATTAAATAGGACAAATGGTGAATTTATATAAATCGTTGTTTCCCAATACAAAGGTTGACCGTACACGTATAGCAAATTACAGATTCAAAAGAATACAATGCTCGCAAAGACTTTATAGACCGGGGTAGTATATTTTAAATCTCAGGTAGACTGCTTGGTCAAATTCAAACAGTATCCACCTGTCGCGGCAAAATAAAAATATATTACTTCCTCTCCTTAGGTTTATAATATAAGACACTTCTAAAAAAATGGTTTAATCTACAATACAAGCTATTTGTGAGATAATTAATGTTTATTTCTAATTTTATATAATTCATCAATTTCTAATTTTTCCACTCATTAAAATTTTAAACATATTCTCCAATAAAGGATAAAAGTGAAAAAAAAGTTGTAATTTATGACATATTAAATGAGTTAACTATTATTTTTTATTTTCCGTGAATTAGTTGAAATGAGATATATTGTAGACCAAAGGGAGTAATTAGCATGTTAGATCTAAGTAATTTTTTAAAAAAAAATGCAGAAACGCTTAAACTTGTCGCCTTACATATATATAATTTCTGGACTTGTTTATAATATATATAATTTGCAGATATGGAAACTCAAATTAATTTTGACATTTTCTCTATTTGTTTTCCAACATCGAGAGCCTTGAATAATATATGGACGGTAATATCAAAGAAATTTTACTTTGACTACAAAAGTAAAATTTTACCATGATAATTAAAGGTTAGAGGTGATTTTTATCTTGGAATTATTCACTGAAGCTCAATTTTACCTCAAAAGTTTTTTGGGACCTAACTGTTATCATAGTTAAGTTTTACTGTTAGATGCAATTTTGTCCTGAAAGTTAGGGCGATATTGCTAAAGTTTAAAAACTTACAAAATAAAATTGCTCTTAATTAAAAACTTCTAAAGTAAATTTGCGTCTTAACAAAAATTATATGAATGATACATTAGTCAACTAACGGTCAAATTTAACTGGAATAGCAGTCAGGGGCAAAATTGCTTCAGATTTGATACTTCTGAGATAAAATTGCTTCTCGAAAAACTTCTGGGCAAAATTGGCCATAGTAAATACTTGCTAATTAATTACTTGGACGCGCATTATGGTTAATGTTTGTGCATTATATTAAACAATTTCACATTCATGTTTGTCAATTCTTCTATGCCGCTTTCAAGAGGTACAATATTTCCTGTTGTTAAATCGAGTGAAAGAAACTTGTTTTGGATAATACTAAATACTCAAATAGCTATATAAAGAATATTTTTTGCGAAAATTTTAAAGCACCATTTCGAAGTAACGAAAGCTAGTATGCACTTGGCCTAAAAACACACCTGAAATGATTGTTCTATCTTGAACTTCTTGCAGCTTTGCGAAATTCCAATACCCCAAAATAAACCATGAGATACATCATACGACTAAATCATAATGCCGTATCATTTTAGTCTTTATTCTTTTTGTGAATTGGGAATAAATAATTAGGATTGACCAATATCGAATTGGTCTATTGTTTAAAACCCTCTTAGATTCTTTTAGGTTTTAAGTTTGAGTCTCATAGGAGTCATTTATGTCGGAAAGAGCAGCCACAAATCCAAATCAGATACATTATATATAAAAAAAATGTAGAATTTTTTTTTTTTTTTGTGAACGAAGAATTCAGATTATAATGAGATGGACTTTATGGTATGGCTCGAAAGAAAGATTGAAATGGGAATGTAAAAACTCTTCTTAATAGGCTTCATCAAAGCTCAATAAAAAGTAGCTATTATGGGTACAAAATGCAAGCCCAAATAAAACTACATTATATATACATTTTAAAGAAATTTATAATTACTAATGGGGTCGGGGTCAGGTCTAATAAAATGGACTTATCCCTCACAACATAATAAATCAATATTCAAAACCCCATTAAAAGAGGTGCATATATTTAGTATTAATTGAGAGGGGGCTAATCCCTCACATGGCAAACCAATATTTAAATTTCCTTTAACAAAATTGCTCTACATTTAATGTCTAACAGTATCTTAAACAGGATTGCCACATGTACTTAGAATAATAAAATACTTCATAATCTGACTTACTACTCAAAAACATGTACACATCTACAACCAATAAAAACATGTACAAGAAAATATTTATTAAATTGGTCTCATTCATTCATTTGGTTAAGGATAGCAAAGCCCAAACTTTTAATATGGCCAGGACCCAGGATAAGCATCGCTAAAGAAGATTGGCCTCTAAGCAATTAGCTCCATATTTTCGTAAATCCAGATCACAGAAATTTCTGCGCAATTAGCCCATTGTTTCCTACTCAATGACTTCTTTTGTAATCGAGCTATTAGCGCATTGATGAATTAGGGAATTTCGCTTCCTACTGTTAAAACGGGGTTACAAGTTACAGCACTAATAAGTATAATGACAAACTTTAGAGGAGGTTAATCATCTCCCCAAGCCTCATCTCTTAATTTTTGTCTGGTAACTATACGGTTCTTCCTTGCATCTTCTTGTTTCTTCAATTCTCTAGATCCAAAGGTTGTTGATGACAGTTTTAACCCCATTCCTTGGGCAATCAACCTCTGCGCTGCTTGAGCTGATGTTTTTGGCCTTTGCCTAGGAGGTTCCAGGTCTGAATGAACAAACCAAAAGGAGAAAAATGTTTAAAACACCCAGACTAATCATCAATATATAAAGTTAAAGAAAATCACACATAGGCCATATTATTCATGCGACTCATCACTCAAGTCTATGTATTATACAGATTTTGGACGGCAAAACAGAAATATTCCCATATGGCAATAACCAACACACCCAGAGCATATTAGAGTCCTGGTTCTCTAAAAGTTGATCTCAGATTCTTATTTCAGAAGGTAATGCATCAACAATTTTTAAAGAGAAGCAACCGGAATTTGACCATATACAGCAGAAAGATAAAGCAGTCAGTACTACCTCTTGCTTTAATTGAACTCAGAAGTGCATCTTCTTCATCAAGTATCCTCACAGTGAACGGATAACGAATCTTGTTTTTGGCCTCAAGAGCTGCATTATAATTATAAATTTATAATGTTGAGATTATCAGGTAACCACACAAATCTGTATTTAAAAAAGAAAAAGATAAAAACAGCCCCCTAAACTTTAACACACACACAGAAAAGTGGGGCGGGGGAGTGAAATTGGATAGTGTCAAATTATAACACATTGCACAAGCCAAAGAGCTGAGGATAAAAAGGCACCAGCAAACTCAGAATTTACAGGTTTAAAATTGTTGTGTCCCATACTAAAGAATCTCATCCTCAAAAATTGCTAGGTCAATTAATTAGTATACTCATTATAATTATATAAACACAGGTGCATTCGACCATGACAATAATGTATAATACCAATTGAAGGTGTCCGGAACACTGCAAGTGCGACCGTATCATTTACCCAGCGAATCAGAACTCCGCAATCCTTGAAGTCCTCAAAAAGTTTCTCCAAATCCATTGTCGTAGTACTTGGCAAGAAGTCAGCCAAAACAAGAACATGGTGGGTCCCATAATTTGCTGGATCAAAATATATATTAAAGTTCAAATGTTTTGAATATGATGCCTTGAACATACAAAACATAACTGGCAAAATAGATAACTCATCTATTTGGGAAATAACAACAATGTAAAAGAAATATTGAGAGCCAGTGTACTTAAGGGATTATAACAAACTAGTAAGTAGCAACTCCTTAAGATTCAGTATCTTTAAAACAAATATATATTGAAACGTCCATGCTACCACTTACTGGTTCCCATATCTCTTTTATCTTCTGGATGATGGTGAGTTTCCTCATCCTCGACATCAATGACTGGGTTATCAAGTAACTGATCACTGTAAAGTTCACGTTTTTCATAGGAAAATGTTCCTCTTCCACGCCGCTTTGGGATTTGATTTTTGATGTTTTCCAATTTGAGACCTGTTACTCCAGATAAACACTGCTCGGATACCAAGGAGAGTAACTCATTAGGTGAACGGTCCGCAATTGCTTCCCAATCTGTATTGTTTCACAAACTCAGTCGCATTACAAATACTGATTGATATCTTAAACAAATTGTATGATAATTTCTTTCTTTAAATAGCAAAAACTGGGCACCTATTCGAGGTAGGAATTGAGTTGTGTAAGAAATAATGAGAGGGGGGAAAAAACAACTCAGAAGATCAAAGTTCTTTCAACTTTGCTTCATATTTTATGAATATGGGTTTGGAATTTAGTATTTTTCCATTCTGAAATTCAATGCGCAATCATATAGTTGTGTTTAACCGAGAAATGGATTGATTTTAGCGTAAGCCAGCAGCAAACTTTAACGGCTTCAGGCAACAGAAATATAAATAGTTTATACAAGATATTGCTAAAATACCATCATCTGAAGAACCATTGCCAGGAGTAATCTTGGCAGGTATCTCTGCATGCTTTTCAATAGGCCCTTTAAAACAACGAAAATGAAAATTCCAATCATTATGCATATAAAGGATCATTAAAATAAATATTACAAGTTTTTGATCGGGAGACCAAAAGCTAATAGATTAGAAACATGCCATGATTTGATCCCCCATTTAATGAATCAAAAGAAGAGGATGCGACATTATTTGATGAAACATCATTTTTCGAGTCTTTGACAGTATTAGCATCACTGCAGATGGAAACAGTGTCAGGGTTAAAAAAGAAAACAAGAAGTTGAAACAAAACCACAAAATTTCTTGTCTTTAAGGAAGACAAAAACTATAATTACCCGGTTCAGTTCAGCTCTACCAAACAAAAATAACTCCTCCCCCCCCCCCCCCCAAAAAAAATTCAAATTCAAATGCTCGAAGATCAAGCCAGGAGAAAAGGGGGGGCGAAAAAGAGAAAAAGGGAAAGGAAAGAAAGTGAGAAGAATACGCAGAAATGTGACATCGAGTAGCTCTATGCTTGAGGAGGGAAGCCCGAGACTCAAGCTCATCAGCTTTGAGAGAAAAGCCTTCAGAGGAGTATAGTTTGGCCAAGTCGGTAAGGAGAGACGCCAATTGAAGCTGTGAAGATTGTTGGGAAGAGCTTAGGGTTTCGAGATTGGGAAGAAGAGATTCGAGGAGAGAGATGGCGCTTTCGGTGTCTCCTTTAGCCACGAGGTCTTCCACCGTCTCGCTCCAATTCTCCGGTAATCGCTCGTCTTTCATTGAAGAAGCTGAGCCTTCAGCCACTCTTGTATCCATCGCATATGCAATAATCTCAAGATCCAACACTTTTTTCAAAAAGGAAAAATTAGAGAAAGCTTCGTCTACAGGTAAAAACAAAAAGTTTAAAAATTAAACTTCCCACTTTATATTCTTGACTCACAACACGCCAATTTTGGTGCTTGTTTAGGAGAAAGAAAAAGTTTCCATCATTTATTTACGTAAAACTAGTACATGAACTATCAAGTAGAATTGGTCCAGTGATGTAACTTCTACTAGATTCCTTTAAATCTGAGTTGATATTAATATATATATAAAAAAAAAAAACTAATACACGAACTTGTTCTTTCCCAGAAAAATCAATACATGAACAGAATAATAAAAGATCGTCAAAGAATTTATATGGTCAAAACAATTTGTTTACAGTATCATGCAAAAATAGTTTGACCTCAAAATTAAAGTTATAATTCAAATATTCAAAATAAAAATAAAAATGGTTTCTTGGTAAAAATAAAATGTCCCACGTTAAAAAAAGAGATATAAATCACAGAAACATTAATTTAATTAGTTGTTTAAAATTTTGGGTAAACGATACTACAGTCTACAAAGTAGTAACATTTAAGCCACTAAATTTTTATTCACAAAGTGAAACAAAGGCCCGAACATATTGAGGGCCGATGGGTACAATCTTGGGCTATACCAAATTCCACTTCTTGTGTGCAAGCGCCTTGTCCCCAAACAAAACTGAATGTTGGGCTATACAATAAAGGCCCAGACAGGTTGAGGCCCAATGGGTACAATCTTGGGCTACACAAACTGCACCTTCAAATGTGCATGTGCCTTGTACCCAAAAACCAAATTCAATGTGTCCATCCATCATGGTAAGCCCTATATTTGCTCTTCAAGCCCTATAACAAACTGTACCAGCTTTTTTTCAGTTTTTTTTTTTTTTGCCAACCAACTTTTATTAGCATATAAACCATGTACGTACTCCATTCATTCATTGATGCACAGTGCTCACAGCACACCCATGGGACAAAATATATGCTCAATATTAATATTAAGAATTGTATGAATTATTAGCTCTCAATAAAGCGCTATTAATTAATAAAGCATTGTTAATCATTGAGAATCAGAATGATGAGAACAAAGTTTAAATTATTCTGAGAGGATGAAGATTGAAAGAGAGAATTTTTAATAAAGTTTATGCATTTTTTACCTCACATATTAATTTTAAAAATAATTAAGAAAATAACATTACATGTGCACATAATTAAGGACGTTGTTTATTATTATTATTTGGCGGGGGGACGACGTTGTTTGATATTGAAGGTATGAAAGTATATGTGAGAATAATATTAGATGCTTGGCGGTGGCCTAATAATATTAGATGCTTCATCATTTTGCCCAACGCTAGATTCCCACGTTGTTAGCTATAATTATTGTTGTTTTCTTCTGTACGTAAAATCATTTTCGCCCCAACATCACTAGCTGTTTCATTCACTTCCCTCACAACAACGCAGTTGTAATAATTTTCACAAACAGCTCCCTTGTCCTCTCACTTTTGGTCTTTTCTTCATATAATTGGATTTTGTTTGTTGTCAATTTTTCTGTAATTATCTTCAGAATTGCACCATTGTTTTTGTCAATTTTCTTCTTCATTACTAAGACGAAAATGTCATAAACTCAACCAATAATGTTCAAACATCATTACCACATTGAACAACAGAACCAATTAACCAAACACCAATAATCATTAACACCTAATAAGATTCAGGTGATTTTTAAAAAAAAATTAAAAAATATAAATAAGTTATTTATTCATATCATACGTTATGTCATGTATCATCATATTATATATTAATATATAAGTTAGACAACATAATTTAAAGAAAGATGATAAATTTAAATATTTAAAATCATTTAATTTATTTTTTTAAAATTTTTTAAAAAAATCAACAAGATATTATATTTATGCTCCAAACTAGCTAGTAATAGTGAATAAACTGAAACAAAATATTGAGATTGGATGTATATCAGACCATTAACATCCACGTAGACGATACAAATATTGAAACTTAAACTAATTTTACACCTCCGATCCGTATGAACTTCATTCATATATTTAATGGCATATCATGTTCAAACAACAGTTGTTTGATGTACTTTAATTTTTGTATTTCATATCATTCCTTTCTAGCTAACAACAGCGTGCCTCTTAAATACTCCCTCCCAACCTTAATAATCCCTCCGTCTTAATATATAAGAAACAATTATCACTCTTATTCATCTCAAAATATAAGAGACATTTAAATAATGTTTTGTACTTTAATTCTTTTCTTTTTCAATTTTTCCCTTATTTAATACCAATGTATTAATACTTGTGTTTAATATAAAAGTTATCATTGCCGAGGAAAGAAAATAGGGGTAGGGGAGAGAGAATGATAAACTTTAATAAAGGTATTATCTCTTTTATTTTATGTCTCCTCATTAATAAATGTATTTTAATGAAATGAGTAACAATTTTAACATACTTATTGCATCAAGAGATTTGATTAATGTCTCTTATATATATTTTGGGACGGAGGGAGTATGAGATATATTTGGGGAATTGATCATAGTTCAAAATATAAGAAACAGTTGTCATATTCGTCATTTTTTTTTAATTTACCTATATTGATGATTCTTGAACAGTAATTAAGGAGAAGAGTGAATAATAGAATTAAGAAAAATTATTAAGGTGTTTTAGAAAATATATATAATATTAACTGACCCAGCTAACTTCTTTAATTTGATAAAATTAGATATGTGTGTGTGTGTCTTATATTATTACTAGAGGAGAGTAAATGGTATTCATATTGATTTTTTTATACAAGTTTAATTTTGTTCATTAAATCCAATTTATTTAACTTATAGCTGGCATATCAACCTCTCTCTCTCTCTCTATATGTAACCAGTTATACTATTTACAATTTGTAAAAAATATAATTTATTTTCAAACTTTACGTAATAGAAAGAAATGTGTATTTTAGAAGCAATTGCAAGCAGGGGATAGGGTGGGTGATGTATACGTGGCTTTGTACTAAAATGGGGACCGAACGAACAAGTCTTTATCATTATTTGATTGGTTATGTAATAATTTCAGGCCATTGCATTATTTATTTATTTGGATAGAATGATAGAATCCAAGATATATATAGGGAAGCCCTACACAGTCACGACGTGCAGTCAAGATTTGTTCTGATTAAATTCTGAGTCACATATTAGAGTCTTCTGTTTAGAAATTATCTCACACATTAAAAGATCGACCTGGTTTCATTAGAAGCCTATTTAATTTGCACATGTTCATTAATAATTACATATATATATATATATATATTACCTGCCTGTGCTGCCTCAGAAATATAACCAATATATACGGTTCTATATGCCAATGACGATATTTACAAATATTACTTAGCTTTTGCATGCATGCAATATAGGGGAATCAAACCTCAGTACAAAAGTACATATAAAAGTTACGTGAATCAGTATTAACTGTTCCATGACAAAAAAACTAATATTAACTGTACGTACCTTTCATGCCAACACCAACTTTACCGCCATCCTAAACAAACCCCGTTATATTTTTCACTCATCATACAAAAAGCAGTCAATTAATTTATACTACGCTCCTTATATCCATTTTGAAATCATCATTCAATTTCACTAAACTTAAATACATGCGAGCAGCATATATATTCAATAACACGTCCATATACAATACATATCCTTCCCAAAATTATATAATATCCCTAAGCTATCTTAACAATGAAACTGAACTATCAAACTTCGCCTCCTACAGGCCAAGAATATTATGAAAAGAGTATACCAGAAGCCCCATATATATATCATATATAATACATAAGAAATGCACTTTTTTCTTTTGTATTTTTTTGGTTGGGTTGCTATAGCTAATCCTTCTGCTAAGTTAATGCCCATAATGTGAAAATAGCCCCCGTAGTCCCGTACAGTACTACTTAGAAATCCAGTTATAGAGAAAAAGACAGAAAAATATGAGACCCAAAATGGGACTGTTGGTGTTCCTCCATCCTCAGTCTCTGTCGTCTAACTGAATCGCTATATATATATAAGACTGCTCTCAGGTGACGAAATCCGGTAACAACTGAGCAGCAAAGCTCTTTCTGTTCTGGATATCAAGGTTCTCATAACTGGTGGCGGCGCCGGAATGAGAAGACGGTGGTGGACCACCGGCGGCGGCGGCTGCGGCTGCAGCGTTGATGGCACAAAGCTCAGTGGCATTATTGGTTCCCAAATGTATATTGTGAGAGAGAAACCCGTGTTGAGTTGCAGAGAGAGAAAGGTTGTCACTGTGATGAGGGAGTCCCAAAGTGAGGGAAACACCATTCCCAAGAAACCTCTGAGCTAAATGCTGTTCAGAAACATTACTAACGTTAAACCGTCCAATGTCTTGGATTGAGAATCCTCCATAACTCTCTTCACTTAATAACGGGTTATACCCGTCTTTAACGAACCGGGGTTTCATTTCCACGTCCATTGAAACGTTAGTGACTCCCATTGGATCATTAGGATTTGAGAGGTCGTGGAGTGAAGTGTTGGTGGTTTGGTTGTTGAATGTTTGATGATGATCTGATTTTGATTGGAGAGCTTCAAATGATGATCTAATATTAAAGGAACCTAATTCTTCATGAGCTTCTGCTTCATTGTTATTTGCGTCCTTGTTTGATTCTTTTGATGATCTATTGGTGTTGTTGTCCTTTGGGTTGGACTGATCACTGTTCTGATCCTTAGTTTCTTCCAAGTACATTTCTTCCACCATTGGTTTCCAGAGTCGAACTCGAGCATTTATAAACCAGTTTGATACCTGCAATTTCAAAATATAACAAATCATGTCACATATATACCTCTATTTATCATGCTTGGTTACCTTCATGATTGTCTCATTTTTAATTTCGTGGATTGGGTTGAGTTGAGATATAACTGTCAAAGTTTATGCAAGAATATAAAAAACTACAAACATACGCAAATGTTTGTATTTGGTAATCTGTATATTCTCAGTTCAATGTATAATGGGTTTGTGTTTGTATTTGGTACGTAGCACGCACATATCAATATCTATTATAAGATAAAAAAAATATTCAAAAAAACATTTGGGATGGATTTTAGAGAATCGTCATTTTTATCTTGGTAGTTAAATGTCACGCGACTCCCAATTCTTCGGAAATTTTTGTCGTAAATTTCGGAGAGGAAAAAAGTAAGAGGGGAAAGCGAGAGTAGAGTATTTGACAGGCTATACATATATACACGTATTATTTACGCCACTGTCTTCCGTAGTTAAATACTCCTACAAACTTTAAATCCATATATAAAGAATTGCAAGGAAACATAATGCATAATAGACGGGATTTTTTTGAGTAAAATTATTATGTAGGGCTAACTCCATTGTGTAAAATATAAATATAATCTTTGTGAAGAACTTCTGATTTCCACAACCCAAAAGATTACCCATTTAATTTGTAACTAACCTAAATGCGGAACCGAGTTGAAGATGAATTATATGATAGATATATGTTTGATTATATATATATATAGAGAGAGAGAGAGAGTGGAATATACCTGGCTGCGAGTAAGTCCAGTTTGTTTTGCAAGCATAACTTTATCGGAGTCCTTGGGATAACTGCAGACCAGAAAATGGTAAGAAAGTATAAGCAAAGGACCAAATCTGTCACCTCAGGGAAAACAAATGAGAGACAGATATATAATTTTGTTTATTAATTAGTTGCAGATTGAAATTAACTTACGGATGAAGGAAGTGTTCAAAAAGCCAAGCACGAAGAATAGAGACAGCTCTTTCAGGCAATCCTCTCTGAGGCCTCCAAGCATTGTGCTGTATCATTCCGAGCTGCTGCAGAGCTCGCTGTTGCCGTAGATGGTGATCGACGTACCGGAGCCTCGAACCTTGTACCTTAGCTCCTAAGTAATCGTCTTCTCCGAGGCTCTTGCTCGTTGCTTTGATCTGAGAAGACACAGCATCCTTAAGACATCGAAATTGCTTCGATATTGTCTCTAATGCAAGTGCTGTGTATGACTTGGCCGCACCATATCCAGCTGCTTGTTCAAACGAAGATATCACTATCTGCATTTGGTGCCTGTACTGCCTGTACCTTTGTTCCACCTGCAAAGCGTTCACGACACACAATTTTTGATATTAATTGCTTTATGCCCAAGTATTTATTATTATTTCCTTTTTGGTACCTAGAGATGTTGATATATAAACTCCTGATGAGAGAAATAGGATCAAACTCTTTTCTTATTACTACTCATTTGGTTTGAACCCTTCCCTTAAACATAATCAATAATGGGGATACTGCATGCATAGTTTTGAAATCAGACACTTGTGACCAAATGGGCCCCAACCTAAAATTATTCTCGGCACTCAACAAATTACTTATATTATCGTTTTACTTTATTCATGGGGCTCAAATACAATAAAAAGGAAAAATAATTAATCATGTTCCCCTCTCTATCCGTATATGCGTTCCAATCTTGTTCATTTTCTATATTTCGGAGATTACAAAGCCAAACCCTACTTAATTATTAAAAGTGATCATCTTTTTGTATTAAATATAATATGATTTTTTGTATTCTACTAAATTTAAAATGTTGGATCACATTTTTCATGTCATTATTTATTCATGTGTTTGATGGAGTACCAAATCTTAGAAAAGTTGTGATGATGTACCTCATCAAGCATGGAAACAAGCTTGGACTTCTTCATCTGAAGCTCTTGTCTTTGGGCGGTGCTGAGTTCAGATGCTTGTTTGCCGCCACTTGAACCACCACCGATATTCCCAGATTCCGATTCTGACGATTTATTCACTTTCGTCTTCTCTTTATCATTGCTCGCCTCGATCTCTATCGAACCCCTTTTTCCAATTCCCTTCCCCACATTCACAACTTCATCCAGAAGCTCTTGCGCTGCCTTCAGATATTTAGACCCCAAAATGGCGCTCTGCATACCCTGAATTCCGTTCGAAACCGATGAAGACGTCGGAGAGTTGCCCAGAATTTGCATATCATTACCACCACCGACATGGCTCGTCGGCGATATAGCAGAAACTCGGGACTGACCCGGGACATCAAGCTCTCCAGAAAGCGACCTATTAAAAGCTGTCTGCTGCGACGAAAGACTCAGTGACAAGCCTTGTTGACTCGGCCTTCGGAAACTGGCAGTTGCGGCCATACCTGAACTGCTAGGCGCTGTTGCCGACACTGCCGCCGGCGACGACGGTGTTTGATGATCGATTATAGAACCCCACAAGTTATGAAACCGCGGCGCAGCAGTGGTGGCGGAGGCAGTAGCGGCGAAGCCATTGAAGGCAGCCATATCAGAGTTTTCAGATCCAACCATGTTGGTTGGGATGACACCAAGTAGGTGGTGGTGAGTCCGTGAAGGAGGAGGCGGCGCGTGGGGGAGGTTAGGCGCGTGGCCAGAAGGGGAAGCGTTGGGATTGAAGAAAAGCATATTAGGGGTTGTGGGGTGGTGAGAGGTAGTGTCAGAGTAAGGTACGTAGGTTGGATTCATAAGGTAAAGCGTCTGTAAACCATCCCCAGAAGGTTGGATCTCAGAATTCCCGCCATGAAAGTACGTGGAAGCCATATATATATAATCTCCCTCTCTCTCTCCCTCTCTCTCTAAATATTGTCTAAATCAAATTCAGTATCTTCTGAACTCTGTACGGACTTCACATCCCTGTTCGAAGCTCAACCAGGTCATCTGAAAAAGCAAACCGATCAAAGATTTATAATTTCTCAAGCAAGACACAGACAGAAAAAACTCAGATTTTGATGGCAGATTTAGCTACAGAGAAAATTAACCTAAAAAGGGAAAAGCAAGTTACATATAGAAGAAAAGGAAGGAAGGAGGTTATATAGTTAGTGTGTCCGTACCAGAAACACAGGCTTATATGGCGAGAGGGGAAGAAGGAAGGTATGGGGTTTCTGTCAAAGAGTGCTTTTGTTTTCAGAGTGATTGAGTTTTGGGAGATTTTGATGATGGCTCTTCTTCTTATCATCAACAAAGAGAGAGAGAGCTTGAGCTTCTTTTCTGCGATTTCTCTCTCACTCACTCTCACCTCTCAAGTGAAAAATTGACTATATAAATTCCCAAAGCTGAGGCACACATAGAGACGAGGGTATATTTGGTATTATTGTTATATATAGCTTAACTTCTTCCTTAATTATAGATGGTAGCGTAGCGTCTTATGCTGATATTTATATTATCTTTCCTTCGCTGGTGTTATAAAATCATATCATATCATTTCTAACAGTACATCCTCCTACCTAGCTATTATATTATTAAAAAAACTATAAAAGTCACTTGTCTAAATATAAAACTATCTATGTAAACATTCATCCTGCGCCTGAGGTATTATTAAAGGAAAATATATATTGAGGATATTTGGATGAAATTCCAAAACCTAAATTTTAGTGTTGAAACATAGGTTTTAGAGAAAAAAAGTTAGGTTAACACTCAACAATTATTATAAACTTAGGTTTTTAGTCACCTCTCTTCACTTTTTCCTTTTTCCTCTTTTTTCTCTGTCATTTTTCTTCTTCCTTTTTTATGCAATTATCATAAAATCTAGTTTTTTGGTCATTTGATTATAGAAAAGCTATTTTGACAACATTCACCTAAATACTGTCATTTTATTAAAATTTAGATTTTCGTATGAGTTATTTTACTTTATAAGTTATTTTTAAAAATTCAATCCAAACACACCCTATATAAAGTTAGGTCTCAAGAGAGTTAAGTAATGATAATTCCTGACAATTTTTTCTGAAAAGTAAGATTTAAATAATATTGATTCCAAACACCTGTAAATTCAAGAGTCTCAATTACAAATAAAAAGAATTTCAAGTTTCAAATGCAACTCTCAAATTAGAGAGAGTCCAGTTTGCAACTGTTTGAATTAATTAATCAATTTCCGCAATGCATTTTTTCAGAAAACAAAAATGGGCCACCTAACAGTCATTAATTCAAATATTTGGGACTTATAATGTCATTCTGCCATTATTAATCTTGATATGAATTTTTTTATAAATAATTAATTATTAAATGTTCGTAATAAATATTAATTTCTTAAAGCTTGCACTACTATTTAGTATGTTATGATTATATAATTTACATCATGTTATCTAAAATCTTATGAGGTATATGAGATGCTTTATATTGAATATGCAATGTCTTTTAACTAATAATTTATGTCTTTTATATATTGAGATGCCACACAAAACTGTACGTGGTCTACTTTTGTTTTATCATCCGTAGATATAAGAGGGATATTAAATAATTAATTACTTGTATTAATATAAAAATAAATTATGTATTCTTCATGTAAAAATGTGAAATGAAAAGACAAAATACTTCAATAGAATAAATGTAAAATCATACTAAAAAATTGCAACATAATTTTATATTGCTTGATGTTTATGTCGCGTTTCATTGACAATAGAAAAAGAAATTTCTAATTTGAAAAACTAAAAATTAATCCACAAAAAAAAGTCCATGCAAGTTATTATTGTGGATTAAAATAATAATAGACAGCCAGCAAGTAATTTTCGAGTTGGGTTACAAGCTCTTAATTATGCTTTGATGCATCTTATCTTCCCACTTTTTAGCGTTCGGTAGGGATATATAAAAGTAAATGGCCTTAGGACCTGAAAAAAAATGTGGCCCTGGACTCCTTTTCAACGAATATATAATTAAACAATCCCAAAACAAAAAATAAAAGCAATGAAAAGAAATTTATAAATTCGATCACAAGTTGATAGTGAAACCAAGGAGAAAAATCAGCAAAAGAGAAAAATGGAAGAGTGGGGTAGGATTTCGGAGACTTGAGGAAAAGCAAAAGATAAGGAGGTTGGTCGTCTGGATTAAATTCTAGCCTTTGGCTCTAACCTAACCTCAATTACATAACTTTGTTTTTGGCCTTACTATATTCTTTTATTATATCATCTTTTTTTTTTAATTTACTTTTTTCCCGCATAAAATTCCTGGTCTTTGGTTTTAAATTTTTTAAAAACTTTTCTTTTCGATCTCTTTGTTTTCGTTTTTGGATCCAAGAAGAGACATTATTATTATCTTTCCTTTAGGTGAAAAAGCAAAGTAATCACATAAAAATCATAGATAAATAAAGATAAAGAAAACACCAATGAAAAGGTTTTTAACACTTTACACTGCATACTGATTAATTAATTTCCTATGTTCTTTTCAATCAGGATCACTAAAATTAATTGCTTGCAGCGCATAGGGCCACTAATGACGTTAATATATTATGCACTACACACAGACACCACTAGAGCACTAGTTAATTACACACGTGCCACACGTATATATGTGTTCATATACATACATACATACATATATATATATATATATATGAGATAATATAGCAAAAACATATCAACTACAAAAATAAAATTGTCCCCACAACATGTCTGTCACTCCATGAACAGTCACACCCACCAATCAATTCTTATCCTTCCTTTCGTGTTTGGACAATAGGGGAAAAAAGGAATTTTTTTTTTTTTATAGTTTCATTAAACAGTTACATCATCTCTTTAATCTAGACTCTCGATAATGAAGGAGCTAACAAATTAGCTATCATTGTATAATTTTGTCCCTGTGCTTCATATATACAATTTATTATATTTTAATTATTTATCATTTAATTTTCCCCCTATAATTATATATATGTGAATGAACTTTAGATTTAGCCATGCATA
The DNA here is from genome assembly GCA_037177275.1 of Acacia concinna. Classification (NCBI taxonomy): domain Eukaryota; kingdom Viridiplantae; phylum Streptophyta; class Magnoliopsida; order Fabales; family Fabaceae; genus Acacia; species Acacia concinna. The sequence continues at coordinate 18,217,673 of JBAGKO010000014.1, forward strand.
CATTTGTGGTTAATTAAGTATAAGGGCTAGTATTTGCCATGTGTAACTGAATGTACTCGAACTTTGTACATTTTCATGTTCATAATTTATAAATATACCATGAGATATTATTTATTTTAATTCTATTTTTTTCTGCCAACGGTTTTAATTTATATTAACGCATTGATTCTTATGCATTCTAATTAATCATATATATAGGGTCATCATAGGAATATATATATTACCCTTGCTGACGTCACTATCACTATTCAGGTGATCCTAACGAAGTTAAGCCGGCTTATTTTTGCGTAATACCTTATTTTATTTGTTCATGAATATAACTTTACTCAGGAAAGTGACATCTGGAAAAAAAAAATATTATCAGATAACTGAACTCCCAATCATTTTAAGCAATATCAGGAGTTAGGCTTACTCACATATAAAAATATTCTGCTCAGAATCGATCAATTAAATAATAATGTACTACGTACGTTAATTTAATTTGCTCTCATATTGTCTTGTTAAGCTTTGTTATATAGTGGCACAAACAATGACCTTAACTTTAATTGAGATTAAATATCGGCGAACACGAATTAATGTCATTATTAATAAAATGATAGATAATAACTAGCTAGTACTGGTTAAACAAAGTATATATAAGAGTGGATAATGACTTATGCATTAATAGCTTGGCAGGTGTGATTTCACTTTATAACATGGTAATTATCAGCTTAACTTTTAATAATTAACAGCAAATATCTAATCAAGAAGCTAATTAGGACAAGGAATCTATGCATAAGCCATCATTAAAAAGTGGATTAAACATTAAGAGAGACTTGGAGAAGGGCATCTATATATATTGCTTTGGCATAATTTTATCTTTAGAACTTTCAAAGCTAATAATCACCATGATGGGCACAAGGTACCTTTTGTCATTGTGCTATGTGCCATAATTCTTAAATAGTATAATTTTACCCATCGCTCTCAAATCACTATAATTAATTTCAATTAATTTGCACCACTCGTGAATTAAGATATTTTTAGTCTTTAACATAATGACGAGACTGTGCATGGATGTGATATTTCTGAGTTATTATCAATGATTTCTCCTAATACTTTATATAATCCCAAAGCTGATAGGTCACGATCGATACTGTGTGTATTTGTAAAGTTGCCTTTTTAATTACGTTGTAATACTCATATTAAGTATAAACATCAGATATTTCTTTTAACTGAAAAGGCTAACAAGGTTTATATAAACTAGGGGTAAGAAATAAATTTATCCTGAAAGTTTTTACTTAAAAGTAATATAATGTTGCCTCAAATATATTTTTGGTTCAAGATTGCTCGGGGAGTGTTAAAATTGAGCGATATTATATTGTTCCCTGCCGTTAAAAATAGTAATAGTCAATGTCACTTTTTTTAATTGCCAGTGTTAATTTTTTAACAGCGTGACGGGCCACATTTTGAAATTTTTTAAGGTAATATTGAACCTAAAAAAAATGTGTAGGGCAACTTTGCTCTTGAGCTAAAATCTTAGGACAAATGTGTACCTTAACCGTGTAAATTATGTACACCTCTTATAAGAAACAGATGTAAGTTAATGTCAACTGTGTTACATATATAAAGATAGATGATGATAAGTGATGATAAGCTAAAATAGTTTGTCGCCGCCGAGACTAAACCGCTTGTGAAGGCGATAGATATATACGTCAACCTATCGGTTCAGGTGATCTTCCTCTCCCAACCTTCATTATTGTAAAATATATGCCTTGCCTATTCATTTTTATGCACCTTTAAATTCAACATTAACATTTAATTGAAATTGTGATAACTAATTAAATAAGTTAAATAGTAAGTGTATAGTATCGACATCCTTGCCCATACCCCATTCCTTACTCCAACGGTTTATATCATTATGATCATCGATCTTAATCTGCAGTAACAAAACTATTTAATTCCATTTTGAAATCCTGTATTTAAACAATAAATGGGATTCATCAACACACAAGTTGAGAAATTCAGTCACTATTCATGGCTTTATACGACCTAATTTCGTACCCGGGTCATTCTCAATCATATCAAAATACTAAATTATAGTTAATTACTTAATTATTATTGTAGCAGCCAATATGAAGAGAACTTAGATGACAATATTATACACGAGGCATAACGTCGTTCGTTCATTGGTATAAGCCCTAGACAGCCCTGCGATTCCACACATATCAATTAGCATGATAAAATCAAACAATAATGAAGATACATCACAAGGCACTAGAAGAATTTAAAATCCTTAAAAAATTACATTGTTCTACCTCCTCTGGTCCTTTGTAGACATTAAAAGAACTAGACAAACTACTTCTAGCCCTTAATATATATATATATATATATATATATATATAAGTCAGTTCACTTTTTTTGTAAAGACATTAAAAAAACTAAATAAGTTAAATTAAAGTATTTGTATTTATCATTTACTTAAAACTAGTTAATTTTTCTGATTTATAAACTGATATAATTTAAGAATACACAACATATGTTATAATTAAGTAATTTAATTAATTTTTTAATCTTCTAAAAAAAGTCAATCAACTCTTATGTTAAGGACTGTAGTATATTTGTAAAAAAATAAGGGTTAGTATTCCTATAATAACATATTTAATCATGATTATCTCTGAATATAAACTCCTTTAATATGTGAGTCAATGGATGAAGATACTTTAGAAAAAATATAAATTTGGGAAATAAAATAGATTTAGGTATTATATCTATTATCAACGTATAAATCCATCTCTCTAACTAGTTCATATCTAAGGGAGTATAATTTTCATAGAATAGAACTTGGAATTACTTAATTGATGTGGTATTCCTTGAATTTGGGAATAGAAGTGGAGGAATAGGCATAACAGAAAAGATTGTACTCCCTCATGTTCTAATTATAAGGGTCTATTTACTTTTTTTTGGAGAATTCTAACAAAATCTTAATAAAATTAATTACATTACTTTAAAACATTAAAATTTATCATTTTTCTTCAAATTATGTTATTTGACTTATGAAGTAATACACATAATATATGATATGATTAAGTAATGTAATTAGTTTTTTTAAGATTTTTCTAAAATTCTCTAAAAAAGTCAACAGCCCTTATAATTATAACCGAAAGGAGTAATTAACTAAAACTGGTGAGGAATGAAGGGCGGGTTTTCAAGGGACCAAAATAGGATGGGTTGGTTCATTCAATAGCTACAAAATGTGGGTCTTTACTTTTTAGTATATGGGGCAACATCACTTTCACATCCCTTCCACTCACGCAATCTTCCCTCCTAATTCTCCCTAATTTAATTTAAATCATTTCCTCTCCAACAAAATAAACTCCCTTTTCGGCTCTCATTATTAAATCACACCTTAGGAAACTTGTGTTATAATTGGATGGAGAGAAAAGTGTGAAAAAAAATAAGGGAAAATAAATATTAGGTTTAATTTGAAAACTTCTATAAATGATAAATAAAATTATTTTTTTTATTTTCTTTTCTAATTTTCTTTTAGTGTTTACCTGTGAAATCCATTTATATAAAACCAAAGAAAGAGAGTAAATCAAACTCTTTGGCATTCAATACTAGCTATCAGGTGAGATTTTAGTATCATCTTATGTATTCAATTAGTGTAGAGCCATTTTCAACAAAACATTATCTTATATACTCAATGGAGTAAGGATCAAATATATGCACGTTTCCCCAACATAATATAAAGTATTTAATTGCTTTTTCAATTTTAGAATAAAATTATAATTTTATGATGTTCAATATAAAACAAGAGTATATATTAAAATAAACATAATGCAATTTATTTTATAAATCATATGCAATACATTACTACATAAATTTCTACATATAACTGTTGTTGTTTTTTTGAAAAAAACCACCATATATTGTTATATATGACAGTTTAACAACCGTCATTTATTTTCTCCATATATAGTGGTTTTTTTAATTAAAGACCGCCATGTGTGCCTCACTTATATATGACAACTGTTTTGTAACAACCGCAATATATATGTAGGTATGATGGTTTTTCATAAGCAACCACCAAGTATTTCTTATGTCTCAAACACAGATGCTGCCAAAGTTCCTTTCTAGCCATAATTCATATTCATCCACCAAACAAGTTTATCCAGATTACCTCCTGTATCCATCCCTTGCGGCATACTTTAATTTCTCTTGAACATGAAATAATATTAATTCTTCTTCTCACCACATGCAATTAAGAAGATCTATGGTGAAAAGTAGTATATATACCAATGCATTGAAGATTGAGAAAAGTAAACCAAATGATGGATGGTATAGAAGAAGATGTGAAGAAAATTGACCGCCAGAGGATTATGAATTATCTCTAAAGAAGGTCTCTAGCAGATGTTGTGCTAAAACAAATACATATATATATACATGCATGCATATGCCTAAGATTATCATATGTGTGTGTGTATTAAAATTAACCCAAAGCCAAATCAGAGCAATGTATAAGCATGAATATAATTTAAAGAACATAACAAAGCAACAATAATATAAAGAAATAACTTAAGTTAATTAATTTCTCTAGTTTCTCCACTGATATTCCCCACTATTATTAAGTTGTGGCATTCAATAAAACAGGGGCATTATATATAATTCTAAATCCAAATAAAACTAATAATAGTGACAAAGATCAATAAAGAAACCAGAGAAGGGTATATATATATATTTAATTTACCTAATTTTGGGCAAACACAATCATTTTATAGCCCGACGCTATATATTCAAAAAATGTGAATTGTCAATAGAAATGGAAGAATTTCTTAGAAATCCTACAAGATTTATTCTTTTTTTTCTCTAAAAGATAGTAAAGAACAAGCTAAGTGAGCATTATTAGTTAATAATTTTGACAGATCAGAGACAAGCATTAAACGGCGATCAATAGTTTATCAAATAATGACCATAAACCTTATATTAAAAACACCAATAGCAACAAGATCAATCATTTCGACAAATCAGAGAAACAAAATATGTAAAGTATAGTACAACAAAGAACAGAGTAAAAATGAGAAGAAAGTTTTGACTTTTATTCAAAGAACACAAAACCCACAATCTATTTAAACATTTCAGCAGTAAACGAACGATTTTATATAAGAAAGTACATTTAAAGGAAGAAAGTTCTCACATTTATTCGATTCATCACTGCAAAATTTACAAAGATTTGAAGAACACCTAACATAGAACACAAAATCATTTATCGACAGACGAGTTCATAGTCACCAGGAGGAGGAGAATCACAATCTCAGCGACAATGGAGAGGCAAATGAAGGTAATGAGACGGGAAAATAGTGATGAGAGGACATTCGGCGAGAGCATGATGAGAAGTTGCCGGTTAATATTTTGAAAATAGGATTTAGAGATTTCAATTTATAAACGCATATCTGTGATGTTTAATAAAAAATCATCCTATATAACATATATGGCAGTTCTTTTAAGAAAAACCGTTGTATAATTACTGCCTGTATATCACAATTCTAAATAAATCGTGATATATTTATTTCTTATATATGGTGTTCTTTTAATAAACCGTCATATATGTCAAGATAGATTTTCGATTCAAGTTCTACCTCTTTATATATGACAGTTTTTTAAAAACCGCTATATATGTTTTACATATATATATGTGATAGTTTTTTTTTAACCGTCATATATGTTAAGATCGCGGGCGTCGATTCAATTCCCGCCTTTCTATATCTGACGGTGTTTTCAATAATTGCGGTATATAGAGCGTCATATATACATAAATATGTGGTAGTGATATGTAAGACTTCTTTTGAGTAATGCACTCAAAAAATTAAAATTCATAAATGTAAAAGAGTCAAAAAAATTTCTTGCCAACAAAGGAGCCAAAATACTAACAAATATTTACTCATTTGGGTCCTTAATATAACATCTAGTTGTAGTTCAATTTTTTTATTTAAGTACAAACTCCTTTGGTTCTATATATAGGGGAAAAAGAGGATATTTTTTTAATCCTATTTATAAGACACTTTGTCAAAGTTTTGATGTTAATGTACAATTTTATCCTTAACTTATTATTATGTTGACTTTGTTATTATTTGGTATTATATATATTAAATAGGGATAGAGTTAAAAAATTGTTGAATTTTATGACAAAATTAATGAGATTTAAGGGGTTTTTTTTTTTATCTAAAAATGTTAGAAGTGCTTTATATATAGAATTATATGAGTATTATATTAAGGAGCAGATGGACTATTAAGTGTGTAGATTAGGCAGTTATGCTTTTGGCTGTTGGGAGCCGACCTTTTTGAATGAATTTTATCCGAAATTTTGTGCACCAATAGGTCATCAACAAACCATTAAGAAGATAATTACGGGTACTAATTAGGATTGAGTTAAAAGGAGAGCTCACGTTTAAGTAAAAGTCAAAACTGATTAAAGTATCATCATCACATTGATATTAATTTGTCCAACATAAAAGATGCTCCCTTCAGTTCTAATTATAAGATTCAGTTGATTTTTTTTAGAAAATCTTAAAAAAACTAATTACATTATGTTAAGACATTAAAATTTATCGTTTTTCTTCAAACTATGTTGTTTGACTTATAAACTACTCTCTCCGTCCCAAAATATAAAAGACAACGACCATCCTTGCTCTATCCCAAAACATAATTTAAAAAATGTCTTGTATTTTAATTCTCTTTTTTCAATTTTACCCTTATTCAATATCAATATATTAATGCTTGTGTTGATTAAAAAAGTTATCATTCTCAATGAGAGAAGAGGGGGTATAGGGAGAGAGAGTGGTAGACTTCAATAAATGTATTATCTCTCTTATTCTATATCTCCTCATTAATAAGGATACTTTAGTAAAAATGAGTAACAATTATAACATATATTTCTTAATCGTCATTTCGAACCAAGAGATTCGGTTAAATGTCTCTTATATTTTGAGACAGAGGGAGTAATATATATATATATATAATAAAACACAGCAGATGATATGATTAAGTAATGTAATTAGTTTTTTTAAAATTCTAAAAAAAATCAATTAACTTTTATAATTAAAAGTTAAGGAAGTAACATATACCATAGCATTTGAATCAGCCACACAAAAAAACAAAAAAAGGAACCAGGCAAGTCCTTGTCCATAGTCCATACACACCAACTAGCTAGCTAAGTAGGGATATATGTATATGTATAATAAGAAGAAGAAGAGGAAGAAGAAGAAGATAAAAAAGAAAAATAATGGATATATATATATATATATATCTGTATGTATGTATTATATCACGCCCAAGCAATGCGGCTTCGGTCGTACATTAGGCAGAGAGGGGCCTAGCCAGATTCAATTATTGATCTCCCAATGTTCACGAAAATCGCTAAATCACCCAATAATGCATTTAAAAAAAAAAAAAAGTCTTTCTCAAGCATGGAATCAAACAGTCTTCGTCAGTATTGCCAACTTGTGATCCCAAAGGCCACGCATTTATGATATACATGCATGTATGGTATACACTGTTTAAGGGAACCCTATTGCACAATTTATTACCAAAAGATATCTAATCTTATGTTTGGGTTGAAAGAAAATTAGAAAGGAAAAATCTCAAAATATACTCCCTCCGGTCCTATTTATAAGACCCAATCGATTTTTTTGGAGAATCCTAAAAAAATTTTAAGAAAACTAATTACATTACTTAATCATATCATATATAATATTTTATTACATTATATATTAGTTCATAAGTCAAACAACATAAT
>JBAGKO010000014.1:18246689-18281183 GCA_037177275.1 Acacia concinna
AGAAAAATTAAATGGGTCTTATAATTAGAACTGGAGAGAGTCTTATTACATGTAAATATATTATGATAAATTTTAATACTTTAAAATAATATAATTATATTTCTTAAGATTCTCTAAAAATGTTAATTAGGTCTTATAATTAGAACCGAAAAAATAAGTTGTAACATAAAAATTAAAAATTAAAAAAAAAGAAAAAAAAAAGAAAAAGTTCAAATAAGTCCAAATAAGCAAGAAAGTTTTGTTTATGGAATAAGATCTTAATCTTCAAATAAGTTTAATAACTATTACCCCTCTCCTAAACACTCCATAAAAATAAATTCAATATGAAATGATCAATTGTACCCAATAAGTCCAATTATAGCCTCAGAATTTCCAAACACACTATTAGTGCACGTTACAATTGATTAGTCACGTCAGAGGAATTCGCATCCACTTATGTGCCTCAAAATATATATACCATATGCAGGTTTATCACATCTTATCCAATTATCTGCCCAATTAATTAATATCCTCAAACCTGCTGTCTGGTTGTGATTCTATCTTCAAATTCATGCTTATCCTTTTATACCTTCTACTGTTGTTTATTTTTATATTTTTCAACTCTCCATAAATATTTCATTTTAATGGAATTTCAATTATACATGTATAGGAATAAATAAAAAATCTGATATTGAATATGTAAAATATATATTAGCTTCTTAAACTTTTTATGGCCGGGCTGAAGAAGTGGATATACCAGCAACAATTAACCGTTCTATCATATCCATCTTTTCTTTCTGTGTATGGTAAAAAAAAATGATGATATGATGATGATGGAATGAAAAGAATATACATTACTTGTGATTTAAGCAAATATGGTCAGGCTATCACACACACACACACACACACACATTAAATACAAGCGACAGAAAAACAAATGAATGGCTCAACTTGTTTTATATAAGAGCTTAATTAATTATTAAGTAATTTAATAATCACTCGTAGTTTGTAACTTTGTCTATCTGCACACACAACACTGTACACATATATAAGTACTATATGTTATATCATATTTCTGATTTTTATTTGGATTGACACGTTAAACTTAACTTATTCCAAGAAGGGATTAATATTGACTAAACTTTATTATTACGTACTAATAACCTAATTAGGGCAAGCCACGTGTGGACCCCCTGAATTAGAATAACAAACTATTTTTTCCTTTGCTGCATATATACACTTCGTTTCGCCTGTGATAATTCATCAGTCAACTTATTTAATGGAGTTCAAAACAAGCATTATACGTAAGACAAAAACTCAACCGTATTTAATTAAGACTCTGCCTAGATACAAATCAAACGGCATTGTAACTATTAATGAAAATAAGACAACAGTACCATTGTATGTTTCGCTTCATTAATTTGATCTTGTTTACTCTCTTTATATGGAAAAGAGATAAACTAGACTTCGTGTGTGTGTGTGTGTGTGTGTGTGTGTAGAGACAGATCGACAAATGCCCACCCCATCGTATCCCCTATTTATTTACATTCAAATATACATAGAGAGTTAGAGACGCACAAATATTTTATTTGTGTCGCTGCATATGAGAATGAGAATATTGGTTTGATCGAATATCAAGAATTCAGCGTTAAATAACAGAATGCTTGTTTGTAACTTGATGTGGTACTACGTTGAACATTAATGGCGTCAAAAATGATAAAAAGCAAATATTAATGAAAATATATTGATATGGGAGGTGGTGAATGATGAAGAATTATTGAGGTGCATGCGAAAGGGGACATTTTGTCGATGGTGTCAAAATAAAGAAGAACAACGTTTACAGGATCATATGCATGCATGCATGCTCACCAAAACTTGCTTTTATATATCTCATTGCTTTTTCACAACACATAATATATATATATATATATATATATATATATATAAAAAATACGTGTCTGCTTCTCCACTAGGCAATTGATTCTGCACTATGATGTTGCTGGTGGTTCTGGTTCAATTCCGATGGACGTCCAACTAAAAAGCACCATCATCTTCATTTTCCGTTGCCTCTATTAATTGACATTTTAATTCTTGCCCATATATGGATGGCACACGTGGCATAAAATCAAATAGTTTCAGTATTATTGTGTTTTTATTATTCTGGGTGTAATAATAGTCTTGTCCCAAACTAATTACTCCTACATTAACTCAGCTAGCTAGTCCCGCTATTAATTATAACTCTTCTCTTTGTCAAATGAAGAATGTGAAATAAGTAAGATAAGAGTGAATGAAGTTTTAAGTTGTGTGATTAAATTGGGAGGGTACAGGTATATATAGTTAAAAAAAAGGAGAAGAAAAGGGTGCGCTGCGTGGAGGCAAAAATGATTTGAGAGAAGTGAGATGAAAGCCGTTATCAACGGGGAATATGTAGGACCCACTTTCATTATGAGGTTATGACACGACAGGACAGGACACGACACTGCTTCTTAGAATTGTGAATTGTCCTTTCCCCCACGTTCCCCATATTTTAATTCCCTCCCTCTCTTTATACATCTCCTTAGCTTCCTTCTTCCCTTAAATAATCTCTCCCTCTCCCTCTCCCTCTCCCTCTCTCTCTCTCTCTCTCAATTCATGACCCAAAATATGTTATTTAATCGGACATGCATACTAAGCCATATCGTGATAAATCGGATAGTAAAAGGTTTTGGTACTCGATCTATTCGTCTGGCATGATAACAAAAGCCAATTAAGACATGGTTAAGGGAAACGACCCTACCTCTTGTCACGAGCTTATTGATCATATGTTTTAAGAGCTTGTTTGGTCAGAGTTTTTGCCGGCTTTTTGGGGTGTAAGCTTAAAAAAATAGTGATTTATTGAAATACGTTGTTTGGCTAGAGTTGGTATAAAAATAAGTTATTTATTAAAATAAGTTAAAAAAAATAAGTCACTTCTTCTAATTTTTAATAAATCATTTTTTTTATTCTTAATTCAAACATAAATCATTTATTCTATTTTCAATAAGTCATTTTTTCTACTCAATTCAAACACAAGTTACTTTTTTTAAGCCACTTCTTATAAACTATTTATAAAAACAAGTCATTTATTCCACCCGTTTAAACAAACACTAATAATATTCATGAGGCTAGGGGATGAGTCTTTGGGAGTACGTACCCTTTGATATGAATTTATTACAAGGTGGATTATATTGCTTTATATGAGCCACATTATTATTATTATTATTATTATTATTATTATTTGCCAGAATTTGAGCCACATTATTACATGATGACTTGGCTACACTTTTCATCCCAGCATTTGAGAATGCTCAACAACTCTCTCATTTGATCTTAAATTTAACACTTAGATGACATTTTGTTTGGGAGGTTAAGGAAGATGATCAATATGTTATTTAATCACAATAATATATATTGCATATCATTATATTATATATAGTTTATAAGTTAGACCCACTAGTTTGGAAAAAAGGGAAAATTTTAATTAAATATCTTTTGAAATTGCAAAACCCAAAAAAATCTGTTAATATTTCAAAAAGACACTAAGGTACCATGGACCAAATTGGGTTCTTCAAATTGGCTTATGTGAACAGTGATCAACACGGATTTATGAATCCCATTACTAAACTTGTGAATCCCATTATGAGTCCTACGAATCCCGCTACTGTTCACATCAATGGCAGATATCTCTCTCTCTCCTCTGTTACTCTGCGCCAGTCAGTGTCAGTGTCAGATGAACAGTGCTGACAAAGAGGGGAGAAAGAGACAGTGATTAGCATGAGACTTACGAATCCCGCTATTGTTCACATAAACCAATTTGAAAAATTCAATTTGGCCCATTATATCTTAGTGTTTTTTTGAAATATTAACAGACTTTTTTTTGGGTTTTGCAATTTTAGAAGGTATTAAAATGGAATTTTTCCTAAGAAAAAATACTGTATAGATATAAGTATCTTAAAATAATTTACTTAATTTCTATAAAGGATATGATATGATTAAGTAATTTATTTATCTACTTTAATTTTTTTTAAAAAAAGTAATCTGATGTCTTGTATTTAAGGCAGATGGAGTAATTGTTAAATCTCTTTAGATCAAGGCCACTAGGAGAAGTAAGCCCATTTGAATGTAGTGAGCATCCATGTCTAGTCCAACCCATGTTCATAATAGACATGGTTCTGTTTTGAGGTAGATATATAATGAAACAGTAATAGGGAAGGGAAGGGAAGGGAAGGGAAGAAGAACAAGTGAAGAAAGAAAAGGGAAATCCAAAAGAGATAGGGCAGGGAAAAAGCACGTTGGGAGGGGAATATATACATATAAGTCAAGATTCTCATGCTTATTTGTCCCATTTTGTGTTGCGATTGTGTCTTGCCTTATCATCAATCTCCTTTCTTTAATCTCTTCCCGATCCTCACTAAAATCATCACTTCCTCGATTTATATATATATATATATATATTCCACTATGTACCCACTATGCCCCAAATCTTCTCTTCTTCTTCATCGTCATCATCATCTCCCTCTCAATATCTCAGTCCCAAGATCCTCATGTCTCTCTCTCTCTCTCTACTTCAACTCACTTCCATTAAAATTTTGACCTCTTCCTCATCCTCGTAGGGTCCTCATCTTTCTGCCTTTTCCTATACGTTTAATTCATTGATTCGCTCATTAATCTCCCTCTTTTCGTTTTATTATATTTGTGGGGGCTTTAATGTGGTCTTGGGTCTATTTTTAGGTGCCAAGACAACTATCTCCCAGCATAAAGCAGACCACTCCCTACTTTTCCACGTACCACTCCCTACCCTCCACTTGTTAATTTATCACTAACAGGCACACCATATATTCCATTAGTTTAATTATAATAGCCAGTTAACCTCTTTTAAAAAAAGTTAAAAAAATAAAATAAATTACTTAATTATATCATTTTTTTATAATTTGTTGTATTATATATTAGTTCATATATTAAACAAAATAATTTGAATAAAAATAATAAATTTTAATATTATACTAACTTTTTTAGGATTCTTCAAAAAAATTAAATGAACTTTATAATTAGGATTGGAGAGAATATTTATCTAGCTTGTATTATTTTTCATCTTAACTTGGCCCCCAAAAAACAAGGCTTTTATTTTTTCCCATTCACGTACATTTCAATTAGCTCCATGAATGGCTTGTGCTGCGCACTTCTTAATATTCATGTCAACTCTGCTGATCGATTGGTTTTTTAATTTAATTACGTTTAAGCTTGATTAATTCGAATACATATCTTGCCTCATTAATTATTACCATTATTTAACTATTTTTTTTAAAAATTTATATCTAAATTTTGTTTTTAATTTATTCTGCATCAAACTTCCTTTAATTTTTTTTTTTTTAAAAAAATGCTATATTTGATATTAATAACATGGTGCAAAGAAATATCCCAAAATCCGTATATTATTTGATATACATTCTATTAGATATTCCAAGACAAATAAATCCAGTGAAAAGAATAAAAAGATAAACTATCACCTAATCAAATAATTTGATGCAGATCCTTTTTTTGCAGTCAATTGCAAGAGATTTGGGTTCTACCAATTAGGCATCCATTCTGATAATTGGCATGTTATACATCGCATCATAGAGCCCAAGAATCAAATATCCAAAGTCTAAGGGATTTGCTACCTCCATCTCCATAAATCATAATCTGTCACTACTCTTTCCTAATTACCTCTATATATTTATACCTATCATTAACCTTTAGTCATTTTTCTTATTGCCGAATCTAAATGAGTCTTCTTTCATGTACTTTTGTTTTGGTGCAAAAAAACAAAAAAATCTTTATTTTTGGTGTTACATACAAGCTACTAGCTAGCATAGCCTAATTGACTTTTACAAATTACAACATATATTACCTTGTGATGGGATCCATTTTACATTTTCATGTTGTCTCCAAAATAAATTATTTTAAAGTACTTATATTTATTAATTTTATATTTAATTTAATTTTTTTATTTACAAATTAATATATAATATTATAACATACGATTAATTAAATTAATTATTTTATTTCCTGAATCTCTTTAATTAAAAAAAATTCAATTATGTCTTGTGTGAAAGACAAGAGGAAGTATATGCTATTAATTCACAAGAAAGAAGGAAAACGCTCTGTTGCATATAAAAAAAATAAAAACTCCACTTTTATAAATAAGACATCTGCGATTGCTAAAAAAATAAAGGGAGAAGAAGACTTTGGTTGCTAATGAGAGTTTTAAAATTTAAACTTTAATAGAAGTTTCTTGTGTTTGTGTTGTGAACTCAAATGCTTTTAAGAATAGTCAAACGTAAAACTCACGACGTGATGCATGATTAGTTTTAATATTGATTAATTAAAGCAAGTAGTTAAAACTTTACCTGACAAATACAAAGACAGAAAAGACTTTGTGCTATCCTTTTCAACAAACAATCACAGAGAAAACGACTTTAACACGTATAAATAACAACCTGATTTAGATTAATTAGTCACATAACCACACATGATAGCACAGATAGATCGTTGTACACAACAGCACCAAGTTTATTGTCTAATGATATCAAAGACCTTGTAGCCTGGTGGTAATGGTATCTCTCAAGTGGAAGGAGGTCACGGGTTCGATTCCGCCGTTGTAATTTCAAGCCGTTAGTGTCTGCCCGAACCTATGAGCTCCATTTTTTTTAAAAAAAAAAATTATTGTCTAATGATAATAATAATGGGGTGGCCAGTAACCACCCTTAAATCCCTATACAAACACACGAAGGGCCGTCAAATAAGAATGGCCTCTCTGAATAATACTAATTTTGAAAGAAAGAAAGAGGTCAGAGAAAATAAGTCAAAAGCCTCTATATGTGGGAAATGGTCGTTGATTGCTACACACCCTACGCCTTTGCTAAGTAGAACACAAACATTAAATCTTCCTACCTTTGATATATAACGTGTACACACACACAGATCATATATATATATATATATATATATGTTTGCCCTACAATAAATTCTAGGGTTTTCTTCAATTTTGTCCCTTACAAAACCCTATAATGATTCTCCATTACTAATTGTGCTTGCAAATTAACAAGAATATTTCTGCTTCCTCCATCGATCTCCTCTTTTCTTCCTTCTTTTTACTTTTTACTCATTTCTTTTTAGTGTGACCATCATTGACAGGGAGTACAATCTATCGACTCCTTTAAATGATGTAAAAAATGCTTCTCATATGAAGGGCCAAAAAGACAATTAAAAAAAGCTACCACCTTAGATCTTAATTAATACTGTATATAAGACTGAGTTAATTTTTTTTAAGAGGTTAAAAAAATTAATTAAATTAGCTTAAAGAATTCATATTTATCATTTTTTTCTAAACTAGCTAATTTGTCTGTGTTATAAACTTATAAGCATATATGCACAATAATGATATGTTTAAATAACTTATTTAATTTTTTTTAAAAATTAATTAATTATCATATATATATATATACATTAAAATTAATCTCGGATTTTTTTAGTTGCTTCTGTCTGTAGTAATGTCCCATTCAAAGAAGCCGCCTGCTCATATATATATATATATATATTACAGATGCACAAAGGTGATAGGTTGAAGAATAAAAAGAAGCTACATACGTGATCGAAGAAAAATATAATTTGTTATTATTTATAGTTATTATTACTGAGAGAGGATATAATGATTCTGTTTGAGAAGGGAATGATCATCGTGAGGCTATATACTTTCATTTGAGTAAATTCTACTCTTTGTATGTTTTCAAAGATGCATCTTTTCTGAGCACAGCACAGTAGTCAACAATTACAAGAATTTGAATTATTATTATTTATTTTTTATTTTAAAAAAAAGGTAGGGATCACAGATATTCATGAGAACGGGAATCTCTTTTTACCCATTTCCCCAAGAATATAAGAATAAACAAGAAAATATTACTATATAGCCCCTTAAGGTTAGGTGAAAATAATAAAAAGGTAACAAAGAAAACCACGTACCAGTACATAAAGTAATGCACACTCTCATGTGTCCCCAACTAAGTGCTCCTTCTTTTTATGCCTCCTTTTCCCTCTTTGTTTATTTGTCAACCCCAAAATTAAAAGACATCCCTGTCCCTCTCCCCCTTTTATTATTCCCATTCACCCACTTGTTTTGTAACCACTGATATTTTGTTTATAAAAAGAAATGACTTCATAATAATGAGGGTAATGGTTATTTGAAGTTTCATAATTGGTAATAATTTCATACCCAAAAAGGATGTTGAATAAAGCATGCAGCATGATGTTAATAAGAACCGCCCATACGTACATTAAATGGGGAAAAAAACTATTTTTTACATTATTAATTATTTTTTTGGGCAAAAGTTATCAGAAATGAACCAATGTAGTGCAACAAATTAAAAGTTTGAAATTAAATATATCCTGTAACAATTATGGTTTTAAATTTAGGAGGAAATTTGGGGTTGAATTTTTTTTTTTTTTTTTGCATACCTTACATTATTTTTATTTGAAAAGGAAAGGGTTTTGTTATCAAAAATCAAGAAGATGGAAAATAAACTAGACAACATTGAAATCTAGTTTGATTGTGAGGATAACACTTCCATTACTTAAAGTGGTTAGAAGGGCACCAGATCTTTGAGAGGATTTGCTTTTTCTGGCCTGTTTGATAGCATACTTATACGAGTAAAATCCTCGAACTTAATTAGATGCAAAGGCTAGTCTAAAATGGCCTTGACAGTCCACCATGTTAGCATTGGTAAACAGGATGGTTAATGACCAAATATATCAAAGTAGCTCTTAGAGAGTTATTTGAGGTTGGGTTAGCTGCACATCAATCTATGCTCCATGTTCAATAAAGACATCAAGAAGAGTGAAAAATAAACTAGGCAACAAAGTATGCGCCATTTTATATTTATGAGCCTTATTTCATTATTTTATGATAAGCGTTGATATATCCACACATATACATAGGTTAGGCATATGGGTGCATCATGCACACACTTGATTCCCCAGCATTGTGCACAGTAACCTAAATAAACAAAGTGACTTCTTTTTGTGCACATATATTAAAAAACACATAGTACAGATATGCCCACTTATTTGTGCGAAGGTACCTATTTACGTAGATATATTTTTCTTTAATTATTAAGTTAGTATTTTTGTGTTTTTTATAATTAAATACTTTATTTTTTTTTGTTAGTAACTCAATTTGTGTACGGGGCTAACAATGCTAATAGAGTAAAGTTGTAGGATCTAGTCAACAAAGTAAAATTAATTATTTAATTTTGTGAGAGAAATACATAGATATGTGAAAAAAAGCTTATAAAATAATTTTCCTATATGTGTAATAATTTACTTCAATTTTGTTAAAGAAAGTGCAATAGTAAACACGATAGAGAAGCATAATCATGAAAAAGGGACCGCAAGATGATGACTAGATTAGCATAAAAATGTGTCATCTAAGAATGGGGATGTTAGTAACAGTAGAGAGTGTTTTAACCATTAGACAAAAATTAAGGGTCTTTTAGGGTAAGAGAGATTTGGAGGGGAGGATAAATATTTATTGAGTTAGATTTAATAAAATTGGAGAAATGATGTTATAAATTTTAATATAGAGAATATTTAAAATAAAAGAATTAAAAAAATAAATTAAACATTTTTAACCCTACTTCTTTATTTATTTATTTTTTAAAATCTGACTTCCGTCCACTCCCTTCTCATATTGAACAAATCCTAAAGCATTGAATTTGAGTACATGTGAATATACAGAAAATATTTTTAAAAAGTGTTACTATAAACAATCAAATTTATAAGCTAGTATGTTTTATAATAAAGGCGGTGTGTGGATGAATTGGCTTATCACAGACGGAAAACTTGTGGTGGTGTAGCTCAGGATCATGCAGGAGTTGTGTTAGAGGGGTTCATTTTTAGCATTGGTTGGAGATAGTTTTGCATGCAGAACTGTGGGCTATAGTTTGAGGTTTAAAAGAGCTTAAGAGAGGAATTGGCAAAAGGCAATGGTTGAGACTGACTGTTGGGAGATGGTGGAGCTTATTACAATAGGATGGGGGAAAGATCACCAAGAAAGAAGACTGCTAACTAAGATTAAGAATTTTCTGGCAAGGGATTGACATGCTTCTTTCGTTTGGTGTTGTCGAGAGATAAACATGGCTGTTGATAGATTGGCTAAGGAGGCTCATCAGCTTACGGAGGGTTTTTGTGAATTTAGTGTTGCTCCGGTTTTTTTTACTGATATTTTATGTTCTGATGTGGTGTGATAGTTTTTTTATTTTTGCCTTGTCATCAAAAAAAAGAAAAAGAAAAACAGTTTTTTATCTCAAAACCTAACTACCCAAACACTCACAAATATTTTTTTAAAAAAAATACACATGTTTTTCTCTAAACTATGATTTTGAAAAAGCTATTTTTTTAACCTTTTTCTCTCATCTCTCCTTTTTTTTTTCCCTTTTTCTTCCTTCCTCTCTCATTCTCCTTCCTTTTTCTCTTTCTTTTAGATGTAATTATCACAAAAGTTGATGTCTATTTTGATCATTTGATATGAAACTATTCTTGTAATATTTTTCAAAACACTATCATTTTATCAAAATCATTTGTTTCATATTAATATATTTTGCTCAAAATCCACTACTACAGATTTGTAAATATATATATATATCTACATAACGCTTTATATATCGCAATTATTGGAACTCCTGCCATATAAAAAGATGCAGAATTAATGCAGAGACATATATGACGGTTTCTTTGTAAAAGTGTCATATATTGTAAATAATTATATGCCAGATTTTCAAAAAAAGTGTCATATACAAATTAAATTCTATATATAACGGTTCTTTTATTAAAACTATCATATATACTCCCTTCGGTTCTAAATATAAGACCCATTTTTTTGTTAAAAAAATGGGTCTTATATTTAGGACCGGAGAGAATATAATGGATATATATATGGCGTTTTTTTATAAATAAACCACCATATATTTTATATATGACAGTTATTTAAATATAATCGTCTATATATGCTTTTAAAACTTTGATTCTGAACTATATTTTCACAATTTCAAACTTTCCTCCAATTCGCTACATTCTATTCAAATCTCTCCAACTACTGTTTTCCATTATACCTACTGTTATTTCCCTCAATTGTTGTTGAAATCTTGATTACCCTTTGCCCCATAGCCATCGTATTCGTTCGTGGTTTGTTGAGTTCCTCGTTGGTGGCTATTCATGCGGATTTTAGCCTACTCATCGTAGACAACTACATTTGCTCTACTTATTAACTACAAATAGCTAGCTGGTTTGAAACTTCTTTCCTTAATAACTTATTAGAATCATTCTCTAGTTGTATATTTGTCATTATTTGGTTCCCAATTTCTGGTTAGTTGCAGACATTATTTGGTTCCCTACACCAATTATCTATGTTGTACATTTTTGAAAAATCTGTCAGTTGGCTTCCCTATTTTTTTTCTTTTGCTTGGACACTTGATATATTTTTATTGGTAAATTAGGCCTTGCATAGTGCTGGTTATGATCTTGCTTTGCAAATTGATACATTGTGATGATTGGCATGTATGATTATACTAGCAAAAATGAAATCTAGACTTTTGTGCTAATTATTGGCAAAACCAAATTCTCTGTTGCATGCGCAATTCTCTGTTTTTCGATTTGTGTATGTGGTTCTAGAATTCTCCATTTCACTAAATGGAGTTTACAATGTTATATGTTAATTGATATGGATG
Organism: Acacia concinna; assembly: GCA_037177275.1. Taxonomy (NCBI): domain Eukaryota; kingdom Viridiplantae; phylum Streptophyta; class Magnoliopsida; order Fabales; family Fabaceae; genus Acacia; species Acacia concinna. The sequence continues at coordinate 18,258,446 of JBAGKO010000014.1, forward strand.
CAGCTTATAGTAGATCAAGTAGTGCTGGGGCTCATGATAACTAGTCCAACCCAATGAATTCCTAGTAGGTTGTTGATAGAAATGCACGGTAAATAAGGAAGGAAGATGAAGCTTTAAGGAAGGGCCTTATGGTGATAAGTGAGATACATAAAGGAAAGAGAGACGGGAAGAAACTTGACATAGGATGGAATAAAAAAGGCCAAGTTGTGCGTTCTGACAACTTCATCAGCTAGGTCGGGTATGTGACCAACTGGAACATGCCTATCACTTTGGCCACCTGAAAGCATATAATCGACAAGATGAAGAATGATGTGTGGACTGTTGTTTCCGTAAGATCTACCCTTAGCTTAATGATCTACTTGTCTTCACTTTTCTTGATAATCGCTAACAATTATGCTTTACCTTTTGATTTGTAGTTTGCCTTCAACATAGGTGAAGAGAAGCAAAAATTTGCGTGGGGGAAGTGTGGGAAGATCATACGCTCCTTTTACTGGTTTTTGAATAAGAAGTATTTGACGGATCCCGACTCTATTGATGCCTCGGTGGTTCCGACCTTGATAAGGGACATAGTTAAACTAGAACAGTGGGTCGAGTTTGTCAGGGTATGACGCACTCTGGTGTTCAAGGTAAGATGTTCCCTTTTGTTTTACTAGTTTGTGTTATAAGAGAATTAATTATACCACAACTATATATAATAACTTCTTTGTTGTTTTTTTCTATAGGTATTAAGCACGGTAAACCGTGAGAGGGTAAAGAAGAATGATTACCCCACTGTGGAGGTCGCAAGGGGTGTATGCTAACATTGAGCATGAGATGTTAGAGTAAAGAGGGTCTTATTCATATTTGACCATCCACCGTTCAGAGTTGTGGGTTGCTGCACGACAAGACAAAGAGGGCAAAATTGTAAATTCTTGCGTTCAAGAGGTTGCCACAAAATTGGTAAGTGGTGTTGGTTTTGATTAAATAATAATATACTTATGATTTTGCTAGCATCCTTAATAATAATGTATTGTACTTATGAAGTGTGTATGAATGTTCTTACAGGATAGCTTAAGTCTAGAAGTTTGGGGAGGCCAGCGTCTGAATGATGAGGATGTCTTAGAGCTTGCTCTGGGCCCTGACCACGATGTTGGTATAGGGCTGTCAATTATGGAGTCATAAAAAAAACCCTAGGAAGTGAAAGAGGTCGACTAAGCACCATGATGCAAAGATTGATTTGTTGGAGCCATAACTGAGAGGCTCCAGAGGTAGATTAAAGAGTAACAAATGATAATTAATTAGTATATCCTCCAAGACAAAGCAGAGAAGTGGCTGGGTGGGATGCAATGTGTTTTTCATTTATATAAACTTATTATTTTTTTCTATTAGTTTAAGGTTGTAAGATGGTTAATCAGAAAAGTGTAATTCTATTGATTTACTGACTCTATTTATATATAGGAAATAAGGGAATAAGGGGACGCGTAGAATTAATTACAAAACGTGTAGAATCAACCTAATAATTACAACAATATTTATTTCCTAACTTAACAGTCCCCTCAAGTTGGAGTATAGATGTTAATTAATCCCAACTTGGTACAAAGGTAATTTACACGTATTCCGATCAAAGCTTTAGTTAATACATCTTCTAACTGGTCTTCAGACTTCATATGCCTTGAAGAAATCAAGTTCTTCTAAATTATATCGCGCACAAAATGACAATTGATATCAATATGCTTTGTGTTCATGAAATACAGAATTGGAGGTAATATGAAGAGTAGCCTTGTTATCACACCATATTTTAACAAGTAATTGGGTAGATAAACCAACTTTAATCATTAATTGACTAATCCACATGATCTCCTGTGCTGTTTGAGCCATAGCTCTATATTCTGCTTCTGCGCTTGAGTTAGAAACAACGTTCTACTTTTTGCTTCTCAAGGACACCAAATTTCCACCTACAAACACACAATATCCCGTAGTAGATCGTCTTGTTGTCTTGGATCTAGCATGATCAACATCACATAAACACTCAATATTCATGTGACCATGATTTGTATATAGAATTCCATGACCTGGTACCTCTTTTAGGTAATGTAAAACATGTTCCAATGCTTCCTACTGAGCAATTGTTGGAGCTTGTATAAATTGACTCAAAACACTTATAGAGAAAGTGATGTCAAGATGAGTCACTATGAGATAATTTAATCTCCTAATCAATCTCTAGTTCTTTCAGGATATGCAAATGGCTTAATCTTCTTTGGATCTATCTTCTTCTGAATTTTTTTAGGAAGTTCATCATATGGCACATTGTCATTCATTTCCAGAAAAGGATTAAGAATCATGGGAACACTATTTGGTGCAGCAACTAGTTTCCTAATTTCCTTTAGTAAGTCGAATATATCTTCTTTGAGACTAGAGAATCCCCTTTTTATTTCTCATAAATTTTATTCCAAGAAAGTTTTTCAATATTCCCAAATCTTTTGTCTGAAAATAGGAATTCAGAATGGTTTTCAGTGATGAAATTCCTAATACATTATTGCTTGTAATCATAATATCATTCACGCAGACAACAACAAGAATTAACCTTTCAGTAGTTTTCTGATAGAATACAGAATTAAATCACTTTTACTCTGGCTTAGACCAAACTTTTGTATCACAGAATTGAATCTGTTGAACCAAGCGCACATACTTTTGAAGATAACACACTTTGCCTTTCTTCCCCTGAGCAACAAACCTAGATGGTTGCTCCATGTAAACTTCATCAAGGAGATCACTATTCAAAAAAGCATTCTTCATATCCATCTATTGTAGATCCATGCCAAATTATACAACCATAGAAATGAACAACCGTACAGAGGAAATTTTGGCCACAGGAAAAAATGTTTCTGAATAATCAATGCCATATGTTTGAGCACACCTTTTAGTAACGAAGCGAGCTTTAAGACGCTTGAGAGTCCCGTCAGTTCGTGTTTTGATTACAAACACCCATTTACACCCAATCACCTTCTTACCATGAGGTAGATCAATTAAATTCCAAGTGTCAGGCATTTCCAGGGCTTTCATTTCTTTTTCCATTGTTGCATACCAACCATTGTGGGCAAGAGCTTGATATAGGGAAGTGGGGACAATAATGAAATCGAGAGTGGTAACTAAGGAGTAGGATGGAGAAGACAAATGATCATAAGACACAAAATTTGATATAGGATAAGTACAAGTCCTCTTACCTTTATTTAAGGTAATAGGCAAGTCATATGAAGGATCAGAAGTATCAGAAGGTACTGGATTGTCAAAATTATCTAAATCTGTAGAGGTGTTTAGGGTTATTGGAATATCAGGAGTCTCGAGAGGAATAAAAGGCATGTCTGGCACAGCTGAAATAGTAGTAAGAATAGGTGCTGGATCAGACGATGAAGTAGTCACTGGAAGAAGGTTATGAACTGAGAGGAAACATTCTGTTCTCTAGGTTGTTTTTAAGAATAATGACGAATAGGTGGAACTGGCCAAGACATCAGCACTTTATTAGACACTTACACTGGTAACTCACGAACTTCATATACCACTACATTATCAATATCAGGATCTGACTCAAAGGACACAGACGTAGTGGAATAGAATGGAGTGGACTCATGAAAAGTAACATTCGTGATACAAGATATCGACATAAATAAGGAGAATAACATTGATATCTTTTTTGAAATTGAGAATAACCAAGAAAGATACATTTTAGAGATTTAGGATAAAGTTTGGTGACTGTGGGACAGACATCTCGAACAAAACAAGACACAACCAAAAATCTTTGGATCTATAGGAAATAGTGAAGTAGATGGAAATATAGTTGTATAAGGTGTATCTCCACTAAGAATAGGAGTGGGCATTCAATTTATGAGAAAACAAGCCATAGACACGGCATCAGCCCAAAATGAGAGCCTGAGCAACTTCTAATAAGTGCCGGTTCTTTCTTTCAGCAACACCATTTTGTGCTAGTGTATCTGGACAAGAAGTTTGATGAATCATTCCATTTTGTTGCATATACATCTAAAACGTTCAGAAAGGTATTCTTTGGCATTATCACTTCATAAGATTTTGACGGAGACCCCAAATTGATTTTTAATTTTAGCACAATAATTGCAAAAAATGGAAAACAACTCAGAACAATTCTTCATTATATATAACTAAGTGGTTCTTGAAAAATCATCAACAAACATAACAAAATACCGAAAACCTGTTTGAGAGGAAACATGACATGAACCCCAAACATTAGAATGAACTAAATCAAAAGGGGATGCAACCCATTTATTGACGCGAGGTGTTAGATGAATTTTATGATATTTAGCATACTGACACGACTCACACTCTAAAGATGGCAGACTTAAAAATTGAGAAAACATTTTCTTTAAAGAAAACAATGAGATATAACCAAAACAACAGTGAAAATCAAAAGCAGACAAACCACCAACACAAGCAACTAAATGCAGTACTCGATCCTTTAGAAAGTAATGTCCACCATATTCATAACCCCTACCAATAATATTCTTCGTCGTAAGATCCTATATAAAACAATGATGAAAAAAATGAGATGAAGAAATTGAGTTTACGAGTAAGTTTACTGAGTAATATAAGATTAAACACAAGGTCAAGAACATTCAAAACTGAAGACAAAAAATATATGGAGTAATATGAACAGTGCCAACTCCAAGGATACGAGAAAGGGAACCATTAGCAATTGTTATGGAAGAAGGGGTGGCATACGATGCATACGTGGAGATGAAATGAGAGTTACCTGTCATATGATCAGTGATACCCAAATCAACAATCCACTTCGTAGTATAAGAGACTGAATTACCTGTGACTAGAGCACTGAGATTAGCAGAGACATCATCAAAACTAACAGTAGATTGTACCACATGAGCATATCCGCCACCATGGTTCTTATTCTATAATTTGTGACAGTTCTTCTTGATGTGGCCTGGTTCCTTACAATATTACAGTAGAATGTTCCACTATAGCTGTAATTAGAAGAACCAGAATTTTGATGCGTATTTCCTTGTCTAGGAGTATTATATTTGTCATAAGGTCCTTTACCGGCAAGTGCACTAGGAGTAGCAATAGACAAGGATTCTCTTTCAACGCGTAAAATATGAGAAAAGCATCCTCAAGTAATGGTAGTTTAGAACTAGACAAAATTTGAGACCGAATGACCTTATAAGCAGGATCAAAGGCATTAAGAAAATTGATAATACTTAGCTTCTCTTGATTAGCTGCCTGAATCTCAAGAGCAGCATCAAGTGGCATCATCATTTCCATTTCCTCGAACATTTGAGTGAAGTCTACAAAAAAATCTTACAGAGATCGTTTTTTTGTTTATGGTTAATCCTTATACAAACTTCATAAAGACGATTAATGTTACTTTTCCCCAAAAATAAAACTTTAAGTTCATCAAGGAGCTCTTTCATAGTGTCACAATGGTGAACAAATGGCCAAACTTGAACCTCAATAGAGTTCTATATCTACAAAAAATGTTGTGAATCTACCCTCTCCCAAGCCATATCAAGATCCTCCTTAAGTCGAGGCTTATTCATATGATACTCTTTTTCAATACTCAACAAATATTTACTTATTATTTTATTCCAATCATGATAATTCTTCCAATTTAATTTATTTTCAGTAATCTTATTCATAATTGGTGTAACCTCATTTGCAACCTTAGACTTAACAGTTTCCTTCTTATCTACCATATCAGAAATACTAAATTAGAGTGCAGAAAATAAAGCAACAAAATTCAGAAACAAAATTTCCAAACACCAGATCAAAAGTGTATAACAAATCAAAAGTGCACAGTGAAGAAGAATAAAAAAGAACCTGAAAAACAAAGTAGTAGATCTCGACAAACCACCACTAGGGTTGAAACGGCGTTGAGAAGACGATCACAATGTTGTTAACGGTGTTGCAAAAAGTGGTCGGAGGAGTTGTCACAGTGAACGGCTAATAGGGTTGGGTTGATCGGACTTCAAAGATGTTCATTAGGTGGTGCGAATAGCAAAAAATGGATGATAGCCGACGAATATGAACTCTTTCTCTCTCACACATTACTGTTCATGTCACTCTTCACTTAGGCACTCAAAAATGCTAAGAACTCATAAATTCAGAAGAAAACTTAAGATCTCAGTGACTTTGATACTATGTAAGATGATTAATCAGGAAAGTGTAATTTTATTGATTCACTAACTCTGTTTATATACAGGAAAGAGGGGAAGAAGGGGACGTGTAGAATTAATTACAAAACGCACAGAATCAACATAATAATAACAAGAATATTTATTTCCTAGTTTAACAAGGGTGAAGCGGATGTTGAGTGTTTGGCTAAAGGCCCTACACGGTGTATAGTTGCTGTCGACCATATGTACAACTTATCAGGGAAGCACATGACAATCCACGAGCAACCTCTCCTTAATAAACATGTCAAGGCAGTGCTGCATACGACGCTTGAACTTGCTCACATCCTCCCGGTTCCTATAGCAGGTGCCACTATCGTGGAAGGAAGAGTAAGGGGCTTTTGTTGCTTAGCTAAAGCACCTCATCACCGTCTCTGTAACAAAAATAAAACCAAAGGTTTAAGGTTTTTTTGTTTCTTGTTTAAATATACTATGTTGTCCCTAACTTCTGTCTTTTGTTTATTCAATGAGGAGGAAGAGTAACTTAGGAGCTCAGTCCGGCATTGGTTCAATGTCTAACATGCCAAAGTAGATAAACCTCTGTAGCACCTATGATGGACCCTACTGTGGCTTCAGCCTTAACTAAGCCTTTGCATGTGTTGCATGTGCAAGCTCCTGTTCCTTTGCTTCCGCCGCCTATTTCCAGCACCTACCAGATAGCATTGAGGTTACAAGATAGTATTATTGCTGATGAAGACTCTTTATGGCATGATTACATGAAAATGATAACTTTTGAGGAAAGGGCGTACACTAGAAGAGGTGCGACCAAGGTTATCACTCAAGGTTTAGTGAACGAAGTCCTCACAGTCAGTATAGCTTCCTCCACTTCAGTCGACCTTTATAACCGGTATGTCTTCTACTGTCAATCAATATTTATATATACACTACAATTGACACAATTGTTTTCCTTTGCAATTAGGTACCTTTACAGAGAGTTCGTGGCTTGCCAAAACTTCCAGGACACATTCTTCTTCCTAAATCATAATGGGTACTTCGGTGTGCTCGATGCAAAAGCCACCAAGCACGAACTTATGGAAATAAAAGTGAGGGAACTGGCGGATATTGTCATCGCAAGGGTGCCAGATAACAGGGACAATATTTTCTTAGCATCATACTGCCAAGGGTAACTACATACATATAGTTTTTTTCTTTGTATATTTGCATGTATGTTTTTTTGTTTGTGTTTTTCAATTTCTTCATATATATGCAAGAGTCATTGGATACTTATTATGATGAATCCCTTCAAGTAGTGCATTTGATACATTTTTATCTAGTACAAGGGGCCTCGGAGAATCAACCACATATGGTTAAGTTGTTCAATAAGTAAGTTCATCATATCATTACTAGTTAGTAACATATATACGTACATTTGCTTTAATTTAGTTTCTATATTGCAATATATAATATTTTGCTAACAATTTCTTATTGTAATTATGTATATATGTCAAGGTGCTTTTGTATTATGACTCCAACAAAGGCACTCACTATGGTTTGTTGTTTGTAGCAAATGTTGCCTCTGCCTGAAGTGGAAGAAAGTTAAGGTAATTTATAGTAGTCATATAATTCACCAAAATACGACCATAGATTTTTGTGAATCTAAACTACTAGAGAATGATACGTTCATAAATGATTGTTTACTTATAGTGTCCAATGCAGCCGAGTAGTAGCAATTACTGTGGGTACTATGTCATGAAATACATGAAGCAGTCACCCACTCACCTAGCTCCTTTGACTCCACGATTTGTATTTGATATGTGTGTGTGTAGAGCAGAGGCCGAGATTTAGGCCCTAACTAATTTCTTGCCCCTAGCTTTTTTCTTAATTTAATTTGTTGTTTTTGTATGCAGTACTTTGGTGATGCCTACTGTGATGAGTATTCAAGTCGGCAAATTAAAGAGCTCGTAAAAAAGTTGGCATAACCATTTATTAGTAGTGGGTGGTAGTCTAGCTAGCTAGCTAATTAATTATATTAATAGATTAACTTCGAACAAATTATGTTGGTGTGTATATATATGAATATAGTTCTTTAATTTCTTAGCTTCATCTATTCGTTTTATCTGTATCTATATAGTTGTTTCTTAGCTTTATTTGTTCATTTCCATGCATCTGAATATATATATACATCTATGATAAATAACATATAATCTTTTGATCAATCTAACCTGGATTTTTGTGCTCTCTGATGATATCTTTTTTGCTATATATTATGCTTTTGCTATTGTTCACTGATAATCTAATCTGGATTTACACACACACACACATGTACAAATAGGGGGTTCAGGCAAAATGAGCCCTGGTTTTAAAAAAAAATGGCCAAAATACTTGACAGTTATTTAATAAATACCGTCATATATAATTATATATTCTGGCAAACAACAACCATCATATATGTTTCTAATTTACAACAATCACATATTTAGACCAATATATCGCAGTTTCTTAACCACCGTGTATATATATATGGACAAAAAAACTGTCATAGATAGACAAGTTTGTAGTAGTGATCTATTTTCTAAAATCACTTTTATCACTTATTCTCCATAAGCTATTCTCAAAAAGCTAGTCCAGACACTCTCATAGTTAGGTAAAGTTGTATTTTTTTAATATAAAAAGCCCTCTTACCAGCTGCAAGTTGCTTTTATTTTAAAACGAATTAGGAAAAAATATTCAGAGGGGCTGGTTCCCTTAAAGATTCAAAGAATTCTTGAGTGCTATGTAGAGTTGGGAATCAGGGCCAGTCCTTCAAGGGCCCGGACCTTAAAAGGGCTAACCCATTAAAGCTCGACTTAAGAAAAATGCATGTTTTCCGAAGCCTGGCCCAAAACATAAGGGTCATGGCTAGTCATATATGGTTGGAAGCCTTTTGAATATTTTTTAAAAGAAATAAAATTAATAAATTGCAACAATTAAAATTCTAATTTAATATATAAATGGTGTCAACAAAAAGTCTAAATGGTATATAGTATGCAACAAACAAACAAATAAACGGCATAGTACAAATAACACACACAAAACATAAATAGTTGAATACTAAGCAACATAAATATGATGGCTATCATTTTCATCTTTTGTACTATTATCAATTTCAAGGACATTTGATTATGCTTCACTTTGTGTGGGCTTTGGTTTACTGGTAAAAATGTCAATAATTATTTTTTTAGCATCTGAATGCATCCATAATTTTACTATGCAACAAATGAGGAAGATCACGCTCAATTATGGCCAAAGCTATAAGGTCCTTAATATGCTAATAGTCAATTTTCCTACTCCTCAATTTGCCTTCTCTATCCAACATCATCAACCCAATAGCATGATATTTTTCTAAATCTTTACAATTTTTAGCGTGCCAACTTAGATGTGAAGTGCTTTTATCCTTGTCCCTTACTAATAGACTTTTACAACCATTACACTGTGCCTTAGCTAACTCTTCATTTTCAACTCTAATAAAATACCTTTAAACATTATAAGTCAAGTTTCTGCCAAAAAGAGTGGTGTTTTTATGTGTTGTTATCTTATTGGGTTATAATTTTTTAAAAAGGGAATTAATTAAATTATGTAAGGCATTTAAAAAAAATTACAAATGGCTTAAAAAGGGTTAGCCTTGTTAAGCCCGAGACGCTACCGGACTAGCTCTCATAAACCTAATCCCATTTCTAATTTATAAAATACAAACTTAATCTTTAATTTAAACGATTTTAAAGTAGTCCTTTTCTCACTCTATTGTTATGCTCAATGCTATCGTCCAATTCAAATCCTCACATCATATTCCTATTACTTTCCAGAGAAGCTGGGAGAATACTAATTATACATATATCCATTTTTTTTCCTGAAAAATAAAAATGATATTATATATGCTCCTGAAGTGGTCCAGTGACTGCAACAGATCATGAAGAGGATGATGAAGCTACAGAGAGAAATTGAAGGAGAGACCCTAATCAGTAATTTCAATTATTTCTCTTTCTCTTTCGGTTTCACTGTTGTGTTGCTCATCCTTCTATCTCCACATTTATTAATACTGTTTTTGCCTTCTTATGACCCCCCTCTCTGTGTTTTTGCCTTCTTATGACCTCTCTCTCTCTCTCTCTCTCTCTGAAAACATTATTTCTCCTCCCAAAAATATTATCATCACCTTTATTTTTTTGGTTAACATTATCAAGTTTTTGGTTTTTTTTGCGTACATAACGATCATGGCTTTCTTTATTACAAAATTCCAAATATTCTTGATTTTGCTGTCTTATAAATCTCTCCTTTGTTTGATTTCCCTAAAGTTTGTACTCTACTCTTTTCAATATAATTTCTGTTGTTTATAATTAGGCACATTCAAGCCTGAAAAAATATTTTTGATAAATTTCAAGAGGGTAAAATGGTGACCCAACAAAAAGGCACTTTAATATTATCAATTAGTTCTTAATATATGAGCTTATAGCTAATAACTCATGGACGCAAAAAGAGGACAATTTAAAATACCCTATTTAATCAAATGTATATGCAATAGTCGGATGATTACCATTTTCAATAAAAGGGCAACAAGTAAAGACACATTAATTAGAGTTCTCCGGATAGCACCAAAGATTATTACTTAGAAAGAAAATAAAATAAAATTGGAAAAGGGGCTGGTTTAGTGTGAAAAAGGAGTTGTCTAAATTTGATTATCTTTAAGACTTTAATGATTAGTGCTAACATTGTTATTATTATTAGTAATGAGCCATAATCATTGTCGGGAGGAAAATACTAAATAAGGAACAACAATAAATGAACCTTTATAATAGTGCTAGCTTTTAAATATTTTAGATTTGCAAAACATGCATGCTTCTTATAGAATGAACACAGCACCATGATGCTTTTTTTTTTTAGAGCATAATTTAGAGGGTGTTTGGATTAACTTTTTAAAAATAATTTATAGATAAAAAAATGATAAAAATAATTTTAGAGAATAAATTATGAGCATAATAGATTATGTGAAAAAATTAATTTTAATAAAATGATAGTATTTAGATAAATATTATCAAAATAGTCTTTAAATCATTAAATGACAAAAAAAGAAAGAGGTCAAAGAGGGAGGAGAGAGAGAGAGAGTTAAAAAAAATAATTTTTTCAAAGCCAAGGTTTTAGACCTCCAAACCATAGTGGTATAATTTTGAAAACCATGTAGGGAAAATTGCATAGAAATTTTAAATAAGAGAATATACGTCAAAGATGTCCTGTGAAATAAAAAAAATTGTTGTAAGCTCATAAGGGACTTTTCTGTGATTAATTCTAATTATGCAATTATCTTTAATGCTCCTAATTGTTAATGGTAGTCCTAAGGTTGTTAATAAATACCCATATTTTTAGTTATCAATGACAGCTCCTAAGATTGTTAATAACCTCCTCTTAGGTTGTCAGTGAAGGTTTTATCATTAACAACTCTAGAGGGTTGTCGTTGACAACTATTTTCAAGGGTGGCTATTCATAACCCCAAATGTGACCCTTAATAATCTTAGAAGCTGTCATTGAGAACTAAAAGTAGGGTAGTTATTAATAATCTTAAAGTCTGTCATTGATAATTAAAGGTATAAAGGTAATTGCATAATTTGAATTAATCACAAAAAAGTCATTTGAGAGCTAACAACAATTTTTTTTATTTTATGAGATTTTTTAATGTATATTCCTTTATTCGAATTTCAACATAATTTTCTTAAAAATACAAGTGTTTAAGTAGATTTCTCTTGTATATATATAAAAAAAAAAGAAAAAGAAAAGAAAAGAAAGTGCTAGGACGTCATTATTTGTTTTTGTTCACCCCTTCGATGGTGTCTCCCGAGTAATCTTATTCGCAGTACAGTGTAACTTCTCATGCACATGCGTCACACACAATCAAAACCCCAAGTCCTCCTCCCCCTGCCATTTTGGTAATTATGACAAAAAAGCAGGGGCAATCATGGTTCTGATGTCAGCTTTGATGGCAACCCGCACTACCTCATCACCACCACTCCCAACCCCACCATCTGTTCAGATTTCAGACTCACCAAACAAAAAACTCTCTCTCTCTCTCCCTCGCTAATACGGACTCTGTTTCAGAATTCCAGAACCCGACAAAAGCAACCTCTGCTATTCTGAACCTAGTGGCTCGCCCTGTAATTTCCTTAAAAATCGCTCCTTTTTTTCTGATGAGGCGCACTTTAGCACTTGCATTTATTTTCTGAGAAAGAGAAGGGAGGAGAGAATATCACGCAGTTCACAGACATAGCGATACCTGAAGTTTGAAGACGACCGAACCAACCTCTCTGCGACACACCAGCTATCACAACCTTACACTCTCTTCTTCCGTTTCTATCTCTCTCTCGAGCAAAACTCATAATATTCTCTTACCCTGTTTTGTTGTCTGCTCCATATTCTATTGTTTTCCCCATCTGATTTTTCTGTTTCCTCGAGCTAGAATGGAGAAGATGATTGCTCTTTACAAGCTTGAAGCTCGTGGGATAGTGTAGATTCTCCGAATCCCCCGCTTCACCTTCTCATTCGTCCTTAGCTTGCCTTTTCAACCTCCTTCTCTCCTCTCTCTCTCCTCTTCTCTCTCTTCTCTCCCCTCTCTTTTCTCAACTTCCTCAGCTGGACGATGGCCTGCCGGACACTGGTCGCTGTAAACTTGGATCCAGAGAGAAAGAGAAGTGGCGGATTGAGGACTAAACAGGCGGGAAGAGGATCGTGCCGTGGTAGTTAGAACAGGGGGGTCAAACTTGCCGGAAAATGCATCACCTCCGGTTCTGACCTCTGCCCATTTTCTTGTTTCGTGTTGCATGCTAGCGTTAATTCATTATTAGTTCGGGAGAAAAAAACTTTTTCGCGCTTTTTTTAATCCCGTGGTTGAAAGGATGGGTTTATTGTTGAAAGAAGCCTTGAAGACTATGTGCGGTCGGAATCAATGGTCTTATGCTGTGTTCTGGAAGATCGGCTGCCACAATCCTAAGTAAGTGCCATAACTCGTTAATTGAAAGATGTAGGAAAAGATAGGGAGTTCTCTGAATTAATTAGTTCGTTTTTCTTCTCATGCTTATTCTTCTTTTATGCGTTTATCTGTTGTATGTGTTTTTGCCTTGTACTTATTATCTACTCAGGAGTCAGGAGTTTGGAGAAAAGTATAAGAAAAATGTTGTATGTGTAGTTGTCTGGCTTGATTCATGATAATTCCTTGTTTCTGGTAAATATTCTTTAGTGAACATAGTATATGCACTTCTAGCGCCAGTGTTTTCTTGGATACTAGACGTGGTATCTCATACAGAATTCGTATCAGATTCTATTTTGGCCTGAGAAGACTGGGGTTGGTTCGTTTCCAAGATACGATTCACCATATTGGTCACTGCCTTGTATTCATTTTTTATACTGTTCTCGCTTCGTTCTTATTTTGAAACTTTATGTTGGTTGCCTCTGTTGTCTACGAGAATATTTATAAACAAAGGTTTTTGTGCAATGGCTTGACAGACGCACTATCTAATGGATTGGTCACCTAGGAATGAATCCACTGTTTACGAATTTGTCTTCATTGGTTCTATTCGGTCATATTTTCTTGTACTATTAAGAAAAAGGCCATCTTTTTTCTTCTGCTGGGGATAGGTTAATCTGTTAATCTATCTTTCTCATGCAAAGGCTGGCTGATCCAATCACTTTAGCTAGCGCACATGTATGTGTGTGTAATTTCATTGTGAGCAATAAAAAGACGCAGTGACATTTCCTTGCCTTTTGTTCCCCTCACACCTGTAAATTTTATGAAAGGATTGTTGCGTATTCATGAAGTGTTAATTTTCCTTTTGGCGATGCAGTTGTAGCGGCCAAGTAGATGTTGAAGAAGATTCACATTAGATTTGATTTGATTTTGATTTCTGCCTATATAATACTTATGTGTGATTTACCATGGTGGTTTGACTTGGCAGGCTGTTAATATGGGAAGAATGCTATTATGAACCCTTGCCTTGCCCCTTTCCTCAAAACATTGATAGAACTGGGGCATCTAACTTGTCCTTTGGAGATGTGGAAGGCGACAGAGTATGTGCTTTGATTAACAGAATGGTGGTGAATAATTCAGTCAATATTGCTGGAGAAGGGTATGCAAATTCTTATTTAGCCTTTATTTTCATGCGATATTTTATCCCCATCCCCCTTTGCTTGATATCACACCCCAAACATGAACTCCTTTTTCTGTCATCTTAAAAAGTATTTCAATTTCAGTTCTTTTTGGCTACTATTCAGGATAATTGGACGAGCAGCATTCACGGGAAACCATCAATGGATTCTATTGAACAATTTTACTAGAGCTGCATATCCACCTGAGGTATAAAGTCGTTGATCTAATTTTAGTGGTGCTACAACAGAGCTCTGATATTGCTAAAAGTGCATTTTGGTGGAAAGAAGCAGAAAATTTTAAATATTCATGGCTGTCTTTGTCTCAGTAATTGAGATATGATGACCTTGTCAATTTACAATGAAGATCGCATGAGCTTAGCCCATTGTTCTGGAATTGTAAATAGTATCTTTTCTTTTTTTCTTTGGAAGTGATAAACTTGGAGCATATGTACTTATGAATTTCATTTTTATTTCTTTCGTTGGTGCCTTTTTCTTAGGTGTACAATGAAGTGCATCATCAATTTTTGGCTGGAATGCAGGTTTGTGATTATCTCTATTCCTCACTTTTTGCTGTAAATAAATTTCACCATACTGGTTCATAATATTATATTGTGTTATCTTGCAGACCATAGTGATTATTCCTGTGCTTCCTCATGGGGTTGTTCAACTTGGTTCTTTTCTGGCAGTGAGTACTTGCTTCCTTAGTTCTGTAATTTTAAGATGTGTGTTGTACTATACATACTTCGTGTCAAACTATTTATTTAAGGTGAAGTCAGAAAATTTAACCTGGTCAAGAATGAATTCCCCGATCCTTTGCATCCGTCTAGGACATACATTATTAATTCAACCATTTTGGTGAGTCCTTGCAATTTAATGAAACTATTGTTTTCTTATAATTAGCTCCGTGATCTCTAGTTTTGAGCATTTTGATGAATGCTTCATCATTCATGAAGCCTGGCAAACTAGTTTCTATTGGTTCCTCTCCACTAGCCCACAGTTTCTGAACTAATATATTTTCTCTGATTGCAACAGGTAATGGAGGATGTTGGATTTGTGAATGATGTTAGGAGTTTAATCTTGCAATTGGGATGTGTTCCTGGTGTTCTTCTATCTGAAGATTATTCAACAAAAGTTTCTGCCGAAGGTCTTGGTGCAACTGTTACTGTTGGGGTGCATCCTGTGTCAGTAGATCCGCCTATTGTTGCTTCAAATTACAGCCGCCCTGCGACTAGTGGATCCAACCAACAAAGCAGTTCACCTCACACTTCAAACTCCATTGTTCACCAATCTCTATCACACAGGGAAGAGATAAATAATGACCAGGTTTCTGTATTGACACATCAAAACCCTAACCTGGCTCAGATGTTGTCCAAGTATCATCATAGCCTCTGCCAACCTAGATCGATTCCATTTACAAAACCAAACTTTACCAGCCCATCAGATAATAGAGTTGTGGAGGCACAAGTGAGACCCTCAAATCTTAAATCGTGTCCCCAACAGCCTTCTGTTTTGTGTGATTCTAGATCTGCATTCAATGAGTTGAAAGGGGTTGGCCAATCAAGTCTGAGTGACTGCAGTATGAAGTTTAATGAACAAATAACTTCATCAGGTAGTGGGAGTCAGAATTACATCAACTCTTTCATGAACGCGCCAAGCCGAGGCCATGTGCCTGATTATTGTCGAAATTCTGTTAGTACTCCATTGCTTGGAGGAATCCCCATTCGTGGTGGAATGAGTAGCCTGCTGAGGTCAAGTTTGATTAATGCCTCTGTTTCAGAACCTCCCAAAGTTGGTGTTTCTGATTTTTCTGAAACACATAAAGTCATGACTGGACTTCAAAATGATGATTCAACTAAGACTGTGGCTTTTTCTCTCCCTTATGCGGCAAACAAATTAGATGCTTGTCACAGGCCTCTAGAAAGCTCTGATCAGAAGAATCTTCCCCTTGATTTAAAGTGTGCACGTGACAAGTTGGGTCCAAATGATCGAATGATAGATGGTGATTTGCTTCAGGCCCTTAAGATCCCATCTCTTCATACTGAGGAGCATGTGCCTGGGTGTGATCAAATTATGGGTTTCGGCAATGGTTCCCTCAGTAATGATGTTACAAGTCAATCTTTCACAAATCAAGAAGCTTATGCTCAATCCTCATCAGGAGATGACCTGTTCGATGTTTTAGGTGTAGATTTTAAAAACAAAATACTGAATGAAAACTGGAATAAGTTGCTTCTTGACGAATCAGATATCAATGTGCAAGTCCTGGATAAAAAGGCAGCATGTATGAATATGCAGAGCTTAGATGCTCATTGCTATTCAGTTAATGAAACAGTATCTGATAGTGGCATTTTCTCTGGGAGGGGCACTGATCACCTTTTGGATGCTGTGGTTTCACGAGCTCAATCTGCTGTGAAACAGGATTCTGATGGTATGTCTTGCAGGACAACAATGACTAGGATCAGCAGTGCCTCTGTGCCCTCTTCTTCCTACAGGCAGGTTATGCCAGATCATGCCCTTGGTGCAGTGAACTTTCCCAAGACTAAGGGTAAATCAAGTGCTGCAGAAACTAGTTCTCTTCAGTCAGGATGTCACAAGGATGATGCTGGAAAGTGTTCTCAAACTACTTCCATTTATGGGTCTCAACTCAGTTCGTGGGTTGAGAATGTTAGCAATGTGAAGCGTGAAAACAGTGTTTCAACTGGTTACTCTAAGCGACCAGATGAAGTTGGCAAATCAAACCGCAAAAGGCTTAAACCTGGAGAGCACCCAAGACCTCGACCTAAGGATCGCCAAATGATTCAGGACCGTGTGAAAGAGTTGCGGGAAATTGTTCCAAATGGCGCTAAAGTAAAGTCTTTCTTGTGCTCTCTTATCTTTGCATTGTTTCGTTTCTTATCATAATATCATGAAGATGCTGAATTTATTATTTAATTGCCTATTATAACAGTGTAGCATTGATGCGCTTCTTGAACGGACCATAAAGCACATGCTTTTCTTGCAAAGTGTAACTAAGCATGCCGACAAGCTGAAACAAACAGGGGATTCCAAGGTATAGACAACACCTGTTCTTACCTTGTATGTCAGGCAATTTTGATGGCTATAAATTAGAAATTTTCATTTTATGGCTGTTGTGTTCATATATTCCATCATGAACACATTGTGACGGGAGATTTCTTTCTTTTCCTGAATATCCAGATTATCAGTAGGGAAGGTGGGCTGCTTCTGAAAGATAATTTTGAAGGAGGGGCTACCTGGGCATATGAGGTTGGCTCACAATCAATGGTTTGCCCTATCATAGTTGAGGATCTTAATCCTCCTCGTCAGATGTTAGTGGAGGTAGGGTTGTTGATTTATAAGTTTTCTTGGGCCTTGAAAGTATATCTGTATCACTTCTTTGATTCGTCCATGGGCTGTTAACAGATGCTTTGTGAAGAACGTGGTTTCTTTCTTGAGATAGCTGACTTGATCAGGGGAATGGGTTTGACCATTTTAAAGGGGGTAATGGAAGCTCAAAATGACAAGATCTGGGCACGCTTTGCTGTGGAGGTAATATTCTAGATAAGGGAATGTTCCTGCCCTTCTAATCATTATCGGTTTACTAGTTGTCTAGTGTGCGAAGTTATGATGATATATATGGCTTAGTGATTTTATTGCTTGAGGGTCTATAGATTTAGGGGGAGAGTTTTCAATTCACCAGTAAGTTAATGATTTTGGTATCAAATGTCTCTTTCAAATGGTTTTGAAGGAAAAGTTATTGTCAAATATGGGATATCGAGTCATAGGGTATCTCATACTAAGGGATCTTAAATACTGGTATGAAAATATCAGTACTCTAAATGGTAAACTGGCCAACTCACTACAGTAACTTCAAATGCAAATTGACAATGAACGTAAAGTTGCTGCTGTATGTTTAGCAGGTGCTTCACGTGGTTTATTGATAATGCCTTGGCTTTACTCTTGGGGTTTTCACTATACAAATGAACTGATAAAAATGCACAGATGATGTACCTTTGTTACCATAATATGTGTGCTTTCTTCTTGTGCCTTGGTTAATTTTGATGTTTTCTGCCCATCCCGAGGCATGTCTGTGATATGTTTGTAAATTGGGCTAAATAACTTGCCCATAAATTGTGCAGGCAAATCGGGACGTGACAAGGATGGAAATATTTATGTCACTGGTTCATCTTCTGGAACAAACAGCGAAGGGCGGCGGCAGCGGCACGTCTACATCGAATGAAATCAACAACATGGCTTATCACTCCTTTCCACAAACTACCCAGATACCAGCAACTGGGAGAGCTAATAGTTTGCAATGAAACCACCTGCCATATAAGATTCCTTGGCCTGGATGTGTCGGGAGCGAGTCTGGTATTTTACTTGCTATGACTGACATCGATTCCGGTCCAAGACTTAACCTTGTCTAACCTGTTTTTACATCTCATATGACCTCATTTTGTAGGTGGATGTGTTTAGTTAGCGAAGAGCAAAGCAAGATTAAAAATTTAATCCTGAATATGTATCCTTAGTGTTTCTTCTGGTGCCTGCCAAGATTATCTTATCCTGCTCTGGCAGTCTCCACTGATGCTACATGTTAATGCAACTCTCAAATGACCTGTATTAAGTTTTCCTTTTAATCTTCTTTGTGGTTATGGGCTTGTGCTTCAGATGTATAGGTAGTGTAGGATGTGAAATGAAGGGGGGGTTTGTGTGTTCATTGGATTTGGATGAGGACTAAGCACCTTTTTACCCCTTTTGATCTTTTTGATTTCTGAAGTTTCTTGGGTTAGTGATCTTGGTTGTGCCATATTATGACCTACAAATGTTGTGAAGTTCAACAGTAGGTGTGGTTTGTATATCAGTGGAGTCTATTCTGTGCTAGATGCTTCTCATTGTAACTGGAGCTATGCTTGAATTAATCTCTATTTGTGGTGATTGATTGCTAGATCCTCCTATACTAGTTACCAGTTACCACATTTTTTTGCCTCCCGGAAGTATCCAGTAGTTGTGAATTGTGATGTTATTAATGGTTTATCTTTTCGTGCGGTCTGTTTTTTGAAAAAAAATAAAATAAAAAACTTCTTGAGTAATGTATTTTACATATTAAATTGAATCCAATTCTTTATTGTAACTGTAATGCAACACCATAATCAAAGAAATGATTTCAAAGTCATTTGTGCCATTCCACTTAATTACCGCAAGTCCCAAGATTTGGGTGTATCCACAAATATCGAGTTTTTGTTTCATAATTTTCTCTAGAATGCTAGTAGCTGAAACATCATTGGAATAAGTCAAGAGAGGATATTACTTAAGTCCGAATAAAAAAATAATATATTTGTATAGTGTTATGGGAAAATAAATCTAGAGGTCTTTATAGTTTTCTTTAATTTTGAATTAGATTAATATATTTTATAGGGAGGAGTTTTATTTTTGTCCTGGAAGTAACTACTGAGGAGTACTGGACTGTTGGATGTCTGAAAGGGTTTTTAGGAGCAATTTTATCCCGAAAGTAACCAAATTGGAGCAAATTTGCCTTGCCGTCACTTTGCCACGTTTGATTGTCTTTAACTAAACTAGACCAATATGTAACACCCCGCTATTTTTAATTCCCTAAATGAGGGATTCAAGATGAGTAAAAGGCTAGAATCAGATATAAAATGGCCTCATTGTTCTGGATTGTGATTGGAAAAAATTAGTATAATATTTTAGATAATTTCTAAAATTATCTAGAGCCCAAGATCAGGTTCAGAGAAAGCAGTAAAAATTGCTAAAATCAATTATCTTTTAATTCTAGCATGTACTCTCTCTCTCTCTCTCTCTTTGAGTTACATTGGCAAACATGAGCTTGTAAGAAAGAAATCCCTCAGCTACTAGAAGTATTATACACACACCAATTTGGTGAGTCCCCCATCAGTTATTGAGTTATAGACACAAGTCTCTAACAGCCTGGCGGTGTATCATGTACTAAAATGGTCTGATAGGAATCAATATGGCCCATCTTAGCCATGTAGTCTGCACAACTGATTATGTTTCTACTGGTATGGTATAGATTAACCTCCTAGTCATCAAACAGTAAATCACGTGTCTCATTGATTACCTCCCTGAATGGGTGATCTATAGATGTATCCCGCCACAAAATGTTCATCGCTTCAGTAGAGTCCGTCGTGATTACCACCTTCGGAAAACCTTGTTGTTTGGCCACTTTCAATCCTGTGTTTATGGCATGAAGCTCAGCCTCAGTCGTTGAGCATAGGCCGATCGCCTTGTGGAAACCTAATAGCCATGTTTCTCCCTCGTTTCGAATAGCTCCTCCACATGCCGCTTAAGAGTGTCTCCGTACTGAACCATCTACATCAATGTGCACCCATCCCTGTGGTGGAGGTGTCTACCTACTTTCCTGCTTTGATCCCGTCTGGAAGACCTTGTGCTGCAACTTGTTGTTAATAGTGTATTCCATCAAGGTGTGCTTGCATCTGTGAATTAATTCTTTTGTTGTAGCCTCACGTTACTCGAAGACAAATTTGCATATGTTTGTCCATAAAACCCAGCAGACAATCCCGAAGATCCTGGTCCAATGGTGATCACTGAATCTACCTCGTCCAGGCTGGTGCGAGGTGTTCCATTTCAGCCATCCCTGCAAGCTGCATAAAAAGAAACTAGATATATGGTTAGGTTTCAAAATAGCATTCCACAATTCTTTTGCTTTTTTACAATCTCGCAGAATATGTAGGACACTCTCCTCGCTTTGGCAGTGAAACAGACAAGCACTCATATTTGAAATTCCTCTCTTGACTCTGAGTACATTAGTAACTAATCTCTTATGGGCCACATGCCACACAAAGAATTTCACTTTTTCATGTAGGTGCCATTTCCATAGCTTCGACCATAACCCATCTCTGCTCGTTGTCTCATTTGTTTGTAAAGATTCATATGCTGATTTTACTTAAAAGAGGCCATTATGTGCTGGAGTCCAGACGAATCTATCTGGAATGTCCCCTCTGGGGGGTCTCGTACGAGTTATCAATCTACTCACCCATGAAGGTAGTATTCCCACTCATTTGTTCACATTCCAATCACCATCATTCGTGACATGATCACTCACTTTGTCTTTTACATTTACAGGTACTCGTCGCTGGGCATATTGAATAAGGGGTTTTTCGAGTGGAAGCCAGGAGTCCCACCAAAAACTTGTATTTTTTCCATTTATCATCTTTTTCCCCACCCCATGAAGAAAACGGTCCCATACTTTTGCAATTGATCTCCAAGTTAGTGATGATTGTTGTTTGTTCACCACACTCGGAATTTCACCATTCCCACCTTTGTATTTTGAAAGGAGGCATCGAGTCCATAAGGCATCTTTTTTAGTAAGCAAACCCCAACACAGTTTCATAATAAAAGCTTTGTTCTGGTTGTGGAGGTTTTTGAAACCAAGCCTTCCTTATTCTTTGCTACATTTCACCTTGTCCCAAGATACCAAGTGCAATCGTTTTTTCTCTATATTTTGTGACCACAAAAAACTTCTGCTCAGTTTTTCCAGATCGTTTAAAATCCCGGTTGGAAGGAGAGCTGTCTGCATTTGGTATCTAGGAAGGGCAGACAAAACTGCCTTTATCAAAACTGATCTACCTGCTATATTTAAGAATTTGCTCTTCCACAAGGACAAGCACTTACCCGTCTTCTGTAAAATGGGCTGATACATATGCTTGGTAATCTTGGTGTGGATGATAGGGACTCCTAAGTATTTGCCCAGATCTTCGGTGAGTCCAATGCCTAGCTCATTTGTTAGTTCAACAGCTTTGTTATGGTTTACATTTTTTGAGCAGAACATCTTTGACTTTAGTAGATTGATCTTATGCCCCGAAATCTGACAGAAAGTATTCATCACTGATTTCATTTCCCTCATTTGTTGGGTGGAAGCTTCAGCAAATAGAATTAAGTCATCGACAAAAAATAAATGAGACAATTCAATTCCACCTCTGCTGATTTTCAGAGGTTTCCATCTTTTAGCTTCGCATTCCTTTTTTATTAGATGCCCAAGTCTTTCCATGCATAAGACAAAAATATATGGGCTAAGGGGGTCACCTTGGCGAACACCTCTGGAAGGTTTAAAAGGAGAGCCCTCATCACCGTTCCACAGTATTGTCATGTTTGTTGTAGTGATACATTGCATGATGATGTCAATTAGTTTGGGTTCCAGTTTCAGATTTTGCAGAGTATCCTCAATGAAGTCTCATTCAAGGCAATCAAAAGCCTTTTCCATATCTAACTTCACAGCCACGTATCCCTTTTTCCTTCCTTTCATCCTCATAGTGTGTATTGCTTCCTGTGCTATGATGATGTTATCACAACTGGATCGATTTGCAATAAAACTACATTGCTCCTGGCAGACCAGTTTATCCATTACTCCCCTTAATCTGTTAGCTAAAAGTTTTGTGATGATCTTAAAGCTAACA
>JBAGKO010000014.1:18281801-18295164 GCA_037177275.1 Acacia concinna
CTTTAAACGGGTGATTACATGGCACCCCTGCCCAATCATATTAATGCTTCAACACAATCTGACATTATTGAGATGTTCCTGTATTCTTTATGCTAGCAAATTTGGGGCCCTTGCTTGCAATTACTTCCGCGATAGTAGGGGGAATTAATGTTAGTCTGCTCATGTATCCGCAAATCCAGCTACCATTTGCCCCCATAAATTGCTCCTCCAACACCACTCTGCCCTGACTCTCATATCGAGCCATCCACCTTCAGAGTTACGTATCCTTCCTTTTGTTGCCTTAGACCCCTCCAGGAAAGCTTTGTTGATCCTAGAATTTACAGTGTGAGAGAAGGTTCTGATCCCAGCTTGCTCAGAGAAAGCTATATTGGTCATCCTTAACTTGCTCTTCTGCCTCATCCCTAAAGACCTTTATGCATCTGGTAGCCCAAATGTCCTAGCATACATATCCGAATAAAATTGGCCACTGAACTTTCTTCGTGAATTCTCTGCCAGCTTCATGCTTCAGGTTCCAGTGTAACCAATCCTTCCCCTATAACAATCTAAATTTATCATAGAGACATGGATTAATTATAAAAATCCATCTGTCCCACGCGTT
This sequence comes from Acacia concinna, assembly GCA_037177275.1. Lineage (NCBI taxonomy): Eukaryota > Viridiplantae > Streptophyta > Magnoliopsida > Fabales > Fabaceae > Acacia > Acacia concinna. The sequence goes on from JBAGKO010000014.1 coordinate 18,282,400, forward strand.
GATACAATCTCTTAGGAGGTGCATTGGATCTTCAAGTTGGTTACATCCAAAAGGGCATCCGGCTGACTCTCTTATCCCCTTATTTGCTTGAAGCTTTGTCGTGTGGGTTCTCCCATGTGAGAATAGCCACATGAAAGTCTTAATCTTCTCTGGTACTGCCCATTTCCAAATAAGTCTACATATGGGCTCTTCAGCGGCATGTGTACCTGCAAAAAGAAAGTGATAGGCAAATTTTACAAAAAAAATAACCATCAAACAAAGGTTTCCAATAATATTTATCTACTCCTCTCTCCTTACAAGGCGGGTGTGTACACATAATCCGATCAACCACTTCGGGATGGAACCATTTACAAAGCTTGTTTCTATCTCGTTCTCCCCACAGAGTCACATAATCATTGACTTTTTCCTTAAGGTTAACAAACCCTTCATATCCAGGAACAAGCTTGATTAGGGGCTTATTTATCTCTAACAAGCTATCCCTCCAGAAAGAAGCTTCAGTCCCGTCACCAATTTTAACTCCCAGAGCACTTTGAAACTTCTCCCAAACAACACAAATACCCCTCCACGTCAAGGAAGCCCCTTATTTCTTCTTGACTATTGGAAGAGTGTCTTGTCCACATTTATATTTAGCTCTTAGGACCTGAACCCAGAGAGCCTCCTTATTGTTTAATAGATTCCAGCAGAGCTTCATCAAGAATGCTTCATTCTGCTTTCCCAAATCTCTAATTCCAAGTCCACCATTTTATTTGTTCCTTGTGATAGAGTCCCAAGATAATAGATAAATTTTCCTCTGTTCGTATGACTAAGTTTTTACTCTGTGTCTGTAGAGAGAGAATTAAATTATTAATTAAATATTATATTAAAAAAGAATTACTCATTAAATAACAAAAACTACAAAAGAAAAAAAAGGAGATTGTTGTGAGCGAATGATGCTAATATCATTACAGACACACTGTTACAGCCCATTTTATCGTATACTTCGTCGGAATCTTTGAATTGAGACTGTTTGGGGATGTTATAATATACTTATTCTAGTCCTTCATTAATAAACCCCAATATTTTTTAAAATACATTACAAAAGTTAAATAAATTACTTTATAATATTTATATTTATATTTTTTGTAAAAACTAATTTGATGTCCAACACTTATAAATTGAGATATAATTTAACAATGCACAATATATGCTATGATTTTATTTAACTCCCTTAATATTTCTAAAAAATTTAATTAAGTCTTATGGATAAAAAAGATTTTAACATGGAAACATTCCAACTGTTCTCGCCTACAAGGGCACAGCATAAGGTTTGATACTCTCAGAAAAGAATATATATCCTGAGTGTGACTGCTGCAAAGGAATTGATGAGCCATCACAGTTTTCCAGATAAAATATTCCAACCCCCAAATTTCCAAATTTATCTTTTATTTAAATGAAAAAAAAAACTCTAAAAAATAGTAATTTTTTTTATCATTTATAGAAATTTTTAAATTTAGTATTCTTTTTTTTTTTTCATTTTCTCCTACTTTTCTCTTAATCCAAACATGAGATTGATTATATTTTTCCAAATTAAACACTTGAACTTATTGTAAAAGGTGAGCTGAATCGGCAAAAATTGATATATGGGTGTCGACTGTCGAGATATTTGTTCCTCGTCATTTTGCCTTATTAACATGTAGTCCTCGTCAGCCACCACTATTCAGCTATCCATAATTGTTTGGCCAAAAGGGCAATATTGAAGTCTTCAACGAGTTTTCACGATATATGATAATGAGGCCATACTCTCAACAGGAAAAAAAAAAACATAAATTCATAATATTCAGTAGTTCAAGATTATTTATACAAACGAATACAATATAAGAGAGAATTGAGAATGTGGGATCAGAAAGACGAACAAATTAAAAGAAGCGAGAATATGCTTAAGGGAAGAGACATATACAGGAAGCATCTCATTATTCATTCTAAGGTTGCAATATTCATTGGAAAAAAAAAACAATGTAATTAATATCTATACATTATTGGAGGATCAATATAAAAGACTTGTTCTCACTAAATGGAAGACATTAAGGTTGAAAAGCATGGTGCTCCACATTGTTCTCACCACCCAACTTGAAGACTCTAGCTGAGTTTCAGGTTAATGCATATTATCAATTATTAAAAGCTCTATATATACTAATTAATACTATGTGCGTACTGGCAAGTACGCTCTCATTTGTGTTTGGTAGCATTAAGCAGACAACAAATTAAACTTGAACAACAATTTCTAACATTAATTATATATTCTCAACAATCAAAATAAAGCAACTTACTGTTAACTATATACACTCTTCTAGTCTTATATATAGGGCGGAGAGAAAAGATTTTTCTTGGTTCTATTTATAAGATATCTCATTAAAGTTTTAATGTAAATGTGTAATTTTACCTTTAATTAACTTATTATTATGTTGACTTTATCTTTATTTAGTATTATGCATATTAAATAGGGATACAGTTGGAAAATTGTTGAATTTCATAATAAAATTAATAAGATTTAAAGTTTTTTGTATATATTTATTTGTGGAGCTTTTTTTGGCACATACATACATTCCATAGAATTAAGTGGGATGATATCATCGACCACTACCTCACTAGTAAATAGTAATGATGGCCGACACGTGACTGCAACAAATATTGATCATTAAAATTTTGACCTAATTAATTAATGCAGCTCATATATATATATATATATATATATATAGCCACTATTGAACGTACAATAAATCAACTAAAGATGGTTTAGGGTGGTGATTTATTTAATGAAGACCCATGTGATGTTATTTATTTATATCGTTAAAGTCGCATATGAGTGGAATATCCTTACCTATATGTATATAGCCTATATATCAAATATATCATTGTCAATATATATATATATATATATATATATATAATATGGAATTTGTTAAAAGCAACACTCATAAATAAATAATACGCCGACTCATTTCAATTAATATTCTTCGATCTAGCTAGTTGATGAGATCATGAGACAGATTACATTTTTTGGCAACTGTGCGTGTTTAAATGTTTTTTTTTGTTACTATATAACCTTGTCAACTTTTGGGTAATGTAAAGAGGTTACATATATACGAATACGAGTATAATACTAATGAGGCATTTTATCATAATGGATTCACTTTAATAAGCCAAATGATGGTTGTGGATTATCCAACGTGTACAGATGTCTCCCGTGATGCAAATTGGCTCTCTCTCTCACAAACACACTATCAATCAAGGTACGTATCAACTGATTTTTCAGCTATGTTTCAACAGGAGGATTTGTATGTTTATAAATGGAAGTTTCTGTTTACTGGAAAAAAAAAAAACAAGAGGATGGGGAAAGGTGACTAAAAAGTCATCAATTCTACTGCTACGATAAAGTTTCTAGCATGTTTAATATACGAGTTGCGTATTTAAAAATATAGTCCTCGACATTTATTTTTAGTGGAAATTCGAATCTTAATTCATCTTGTTGCGAGAGACTTCCTTCTTTTGCCTAGCCTAATTTCCATTTGTGGTGGTTAGCAATTTGCTTGTGTTCTTACAAATCCTTTCTTCCTTGACTCTTTACATATTATAAGCAACTACTCCCTCCCTTCGTTTATTTGTTTTTGATGGAGTCTGTAAGGTAGATAATATTGACCAGACTTTATTTTTTGCTCTACAATCATGTCCTAACATGATTATAGAATTGTGATGTATAATCATTTTAATTTCAATGATAATTGTTATATATATAACTACTTTCTCCTTCCCATCATAAATATAAAGTCTAATTAATTCTTTTGGAAAGATTAAAAAAATTAAAAAAAATTACATACTTTAAATCATTTATACCCATTATATTTTACAAATTAATTTGATTGACTTATGAATTATAATTACATAATCTAATGATATGGCATATGATATAATTCATTAATTTATCTAGTTTTTTTAATATTTGTGACTATATTTTATATTTAAAACAGGAGGTAGTACTTTTTATAATAGCTAGGCCTCAATTTTGAAAAGTTTTTTTTTTTTTGAGAAAAAAACATGAAATTCAGGTTCACGCATTATCAAGGAGGCTCCGTACGTATGTGTCTGAAATGCGCACTCACTTTGGTGGGAGACAATAAGCGCAATGATCACTTATCAGCCCGCCAATACAAACCGCTATGCCTTTATAATTATAAATAAGGCACCCTGGGAGTCTTTCTCTCTATGTTATATTTATCATCCTACCACACCAAACCTCTCTCTGCTTAGCTTGCTTCCTCCATTACCATATTATATTACATCAACTGGATCTTCTACGAAGACAACAATGGCGTCTATAGCACCAGAAAATGCCACTAACTCCAGTGCTTCTGGTGGAATATTGCGACGGCTTAGGGCCTTGCCTGCTAAATTATTGGATGTGCTTCGGAGATTTGGAAATAAATCAGTGAAGATAGCAAAAGAAGATCCTCGGAGAGTCACTCATGCTCTGAAAGTAGGCTTGGCACTCACCGTCGTTTCCTTGTTCTTTTTCCTCCGCCGTCTTTACAACACTTTCGGCGACGACGCACTTTGGGCCGTCATGACCGTCGTCGTCGTCATGGAATTTTCTGTGGGTGCGTGTGTTGTTTCTCAAACTCCGACTAAGTTGAAAGCTACAGATATTTATAATAATCACATGTATGTTATTACTAATGATGATGCAGGAGCAACTCTAGGGAAAGGCCTGAATAGAATGTTAGCGACGTTGCTAGGTGGTTTTCTTGGTGTTGCAGTTCAACAATTATCAAATTTGTCAGGGAGCAAGGAGAAGCCTGTCCTAATTGCACTCTTCCTCTATATCATAGGTATATATATATATTTGTAAAGCTCATGATAATTTAATTTGATTTGATTGTTAAGCACTTAAGTTCATTAATATTGATTTTTTATTTGGTGTAGGGGCGGTTATAACGTTTATGAGATTTGTTCCTCAAGTAAAGGCGAGATATGATTATGGGTTAACAATATTCATAATAACATTTAGCCTCATATCAGTTTCTGGATATCGAGATGATCAGATGCTAGATCTTGCATTTAAGAGGCTCTCAACAATCATCATTGGAAGCTTTATAGCTATCATTATCTGTGTTTTCTTGTTCCCTGTTTGGAGCGGAGACGATCTTCATGATCTCCTCGCTACTAACTTGGACAAGCTTGGCAATTTCTTGGAAAGCTTTGGAGCTCATGACTTGCAACACAAGAGTACTGAGAGGTCATTTGCAAAAGAATATGAAAGTGTTCTCTCCTCTAAGTCAAGAGAAGAAACCCTGGTAAGTATTCCTTACTAATAATAAAGTCTTAATTAAAAACACATACTCTCACCCCATCAAATTGCACCTGAAACCCTAGCTATAGCTAGCTAGCACTTACTTTTTGAAAATAAATAAATAAATATACTCATTTAGCTCATCCAATATCACTCTTTTTCAAGGCCAATTTTGCAAGATGGGAGCCATGTCATGGGCAAATAAGATTCCGTCATCCATGGAAGAAATACCTGAAACTTGGCAACTTAACACGACGATGCGCATATAAAGCTGAAGCTCTAGATGTTCATCTTGGGTCTTTGATCCACGTAAGTTATATATATATAGTAGATTGTTATTTAATCAATGCACCAGTATACGTTAACACACACAGATATATATATATATATATAAACTTAATGATCAATTATCTCCCGTTTTGTATGCAGAGTGATGAACTTGGAATGAAGCTAAGGGATTTGTGCCAATCTGCGAGTTTGGAATGTGGACAAGCTTTGAAGATAATATCTTCATCAGTAAAATCAATGACCTGTTTACCAGCAACAACAAAGAAGGCTCATATTGCAAAAGCAAAAGGTTCCATCGAATCGATTCGTTCTTTTTTAAGATCAAAACCATATTGGGAAGGCATTGAACTCATGGAGATAATCTCAGCTGCTGCAGTTACTTCACTGCTTAGTGATATGGTCATATGTATTGAGAGAATAATTGAAGCAGTTGACGAACTTTCCTCTTTAGCACATTTCAAAAGTACTGTGACGTCTTCACCATCAACTACTTCAAAACCTTTACCTCTGACTCGTGAGGCCACTTTGAAGCCTGTTTTGGAATCTCATGATGATGAATTAAGTTATTCCGTAGTCACGATCAACGATGGTTATTCTTCTTCAACTTTAACGAAAGAAAAAGCCAAAGTAGTGTTGCATCCATAGAAGCCATTATTAATTATTGGGCAGTGAATGAAAATGATGTGTTATTATATTTCATATATGCATGTGTATAATACACTGATTCTTTCAATGTAGTTTTATTTCTGAATAATTCCCATGTGGATATGCAATATTTTGGAGTTTGGTTTGTCTCCAGTTTTTTATGCTCTTAATTAATTATATGTGGATTTTCCAAAATATGAGTTTACGACATATGGCGACGATCAACCGATGGATGCCCCTCCACGTTTAATTCGAGACGTGTTTGTCGTTTGTGTATTTCATTTTTTTGATGATCCTAATAAAATTTGCATCTGATTTAACAACTAAGTAATAGCCCTTACTTATATATACTACCTCTGATTTTAATTATAAGATCCAGTTGACCTTTTTTAAAGAAGTTAAGGAAGTAAATAAATAAGTTATTTAATCATATCATATGTTATATTTTATTATATTATACATTAGTTCATAAGTCCAACAAAATATTTTGAAGAAAAATGATAAATTTTAATGTTTTAAAAAAATATAACTAGCTTTCTTAAAATTCTTTAAAAAAGTCAACTGGACCTTATGATTAGGACATAAGGAAATATTTTTTAAGCTTTAAGGTTTAGAGTTATATGAATTTTTTTTGAGAGATTAATTTATATTATAGATCATTTTGGAACCTTAGGAAGTGTAACAAACATATAGAAAAGCACTTCAGGCTATGTCAAAGCAATTAATTATCTATTCCCAAAAGAAGCAATTAATTATCATGGAAATTTTATAGGCATAAAATCGTAGCTCCGGCCCCAATAACACTTAATAATCAGCCAAGTAATAGAAAAGTATAAAATGTAATAACTTTGCACATTCATGCTGTGTACGATGTATGGAATGGCTCTTATAATAACAGAAGGAATATTAAAACTAGTGTTGATTTATATGGCATAAAGTTTAAAAATAAGGTATGCTGCAAATAACTCATGAATTTTATACTCTCTTCGATCCTAATTAGAAGGCATAATTAGAAATTTAATTTGATCTTAAATATAAGACCTTTATCCACTTTGTCTCTCGTATTTAATTACTTTTTCTTAAACTACCCCTATTAATACTCCTATAACTATAATTAAATACTATATTGATTCATGTATTTGTAATTTTCCTTAATTATAACCCCTCAACTAATTTAACTAATATTTTTATTTTTTTCTAAAAAAGTTAACTGGGCCTTATATTTAGGAATAGATGGAGTATTAAATATAATATATAATAAATTATATTAGTGTTATTCAGAATGTTTTTTTAATGTAGTTGGGGAGGGGAGGATTTCATAGGGTGGTCCCTCAATTCATTTTAGAGGAATTTATATGAACTGCTAACGTTTGCAGTGTTTAGATCCAAAATTTGGCACTATGTACTAGTTCTTTAATTAGATATAGAAAGAAGTATATATTGTGCCTAAAGTCTATGCAATGAATCATATATACGTTCATAATATGGAGCGTTTTTAGAAAATGGCTTGTATTGACTCATAATATAACTCACTTCTAAGATAACTAAGGTTAATTTTTCAGTTTTGTCCGTATTATTAATGTTCATTTCTTTTTAGTTCTGCATTTCTAATTTGGCCACTAATTAACTTTTCAGACACATATTTCAATAGGGTTAAAGTGATAAAAAAAATCAATTAAGAACATATTTAATAAGCTAATTACCACTTACAATTTCCTATGAATTAGTTAAAATGCCTTATATTATGGATTAACATGGATAAATTTTTTTGGCAGAACTATATAAGAATCATATTTATAATTAGTTAATAAATTTATTTCAGGAAAAAAAGTGAATAAATTTATTACTTATGAGTTATGAATGACACTCAATCAAGCAATCAGAGGATAAAATCTCAATCTATTTTATTTCTAATATATAATTATTTTTTCTAAACTGATTCATTTAGCTAATAAATCGTTAAATATACAATCTAATACTCCTTCCGTTCTTAAATATAAGACTTACTTCTGTTTCTACAATGAGATCTTATATTTAAGAACAGATTGTAGATCTTATATTTAAGAACGGAGGGAGTATTAGACTTATAAGACTTACTAAATACTAATGAGTTATTAAATACTAAATACTAATGAGTTATTTCTTCTTCTTTTTTCAATCAACCTAAATTAGTTGTAAATAGCTTTTCTATTAAGTTGAAGTGGAAATGCATGGCAATAAGTTGTCTTAGATTCCACTAACAAAATGGCCACGTTATTATGGTCACGAACTAAGGGCATTAACTAAAGTAAGCATTAAATTAAAGGAGAAGTTAGTGGCAGATCTGCCAGTTGCCACCCACAGATCATCGTCGGATATTGCCTTTTGAATTTGATCCCAAAGGATGGTATCTCGATTCTTCAAAACAGAGGTAATGAAAAATTAACCCCTCATGTGTTTATTCCTAAACGTGGGCATATTTGGAATAAATAAAAAATTGTTGATATATTTATTATTTTTAACTAATCCTAACAGCTATTAATTCGTTTTTTGCAATTAAAAAAAGTTGTTTATAAAAATGATTGAAGGAGTAATATAAAACCTATTTACCTAATTTGATTCGATTAGCTAAATTAGTTAATATGACATATATATATATATATATATAATATACTAGTCATCATTTTTAATTTTATCATTCCCTCTTATCCTTAACTATTATTGGGGGAGAATCAATATGAAAAAATTAAGAAAATATTGACTGGTACAAAAAATATGTACTCTTTCAAGTCCTAATTATAAGGTCTAGTTGATTTTTTTTTCTTTACAAAATGCTAAGAAAGCTAATTATATTATTTAATCATACAATATATTGTGTTTTATTATATTATATATTATTTCATAAGTCAAACAACATAGTTTGAAGAAAAATGATAAATTTTAATGTCTTAAAATAATATAATTAACTTTCTTACGATCCTCTAAAAACAAGTTAACTGGATCTTATAATTAATAATAGATGGAGTCTAATATTTAGGATTAAGGTCAAGTTTTTAAATGGGTCATACATATTAAGGACATCAGGAAGTATACTACAATTTATGTGATGGTGTATATATAACAAAATTGTTTTTTATTTGTACCCTCATTAATTAAATGTCATTTAATGTTTTAAGAATGGAATAGGTAATTTACATATATCCTCATTGAGTAATTTCTTAAGACAAAAACATACTTGTATATGCTTTAATTAATTGTGTATTAATATATTAACGCAACTGGAGGCTTTACAAAATATTTGGGATAGTTAAACGAACATACAACTACAAGTACAAGAGTGCAAAAGGTTTTTGACCTGAAAAAGGTTTATTCAACTATACATTTAAGACACTTATTAATTAATCCTGAGTCGTCAATTATTACCGTGTCATAATTCCTATGAAATGTTGAATAATGTGGCTTATTTATATACTTATCCACTATGATACAATAATCCTAAATTGACAATACGCAGGCACTAATTTAGGGGCGCCACCAAAAACTGTTGTAAAAAGGTGATTGCCCTACTATGATAAACCCAAATTAACCTCATTAATCAAGGGAACCGACATATATATATATATAGTGTCTTATCAAAAAGAAAAGGAGACCAATACAAAAAGGTGCTTATCGACAAAGCATCATTATTATATTAAGAATAAGAATGAATTAACGTTGGCTGTTTTTTCTAAATGTACAAGGGTTATTTCTTCACATAAATAGTCAAGAATGTTGTTGTGCGGCAAATATTATTATTATTTTTATCAAAAAGGCACTTAATTAGGAGACAAACAAGGGCATGCGCCGGCCGTCCTGACATCGATATATGGCACCATATGTGGTAGATACCTCTCTCGTTTCCTTTTGCCATTTCTATATTGTTCGATTCCACTGAAAAGGTTTATTTCCTTATTATTTTTTCCTACCTTTCGATTTTCGGGGCCAAACATCATTAGATCCCAGACCCTACTGAAGTGTCTGAGAACTAAATTGGTCACTATCATATTTGACAAACACCGATCCTTCTCTCCTAAATATAATATTTAACTATTTTAAAAAAAAATGTTAAAAAAGTTAATTAAATTACTTTAAATTATATTTATTTTTTCTCTAAACTAATATATAATCTAATAAAACATAACGTATAATATATTATTTAAATAATTTATTTAATTTCTCTAACCTCTTTAAAAAATCAAATATATTTTATGTTTTAGAATAAGATTAGTTGGAGTATAAATACACATGTAATAAAGCTTGATTTTGTTAGGTTCCGTGCATGTACTTGAAAGTACTCTGTGTGTGTGTTGGTTGAAAAAAATGAAGTCAAAGTTGTAATAATAATGCCGAAAGGCAATTTGATCACGGCCATCATTTATAATATTCACCATACCATTGCTTAAAGTCAAGGGACGACACTCACAAATGCTATTCCTTTGTGTTTTATTTTTAAGGCTATCTGCTTGTAGTTTTTGTTTTTTTTGTTTCCCCCATAAAGATATAGTAATGGGTTGATAGCTTAATTAAACATATATGAATGGGAAGAAGAAATTGGGGAGTTCGAGAATTAATATATATATATATATATTTTGGAATACAAGACTGTGTCAGACTAACGCTGCAAAGACAACTACCACTAAAGAACAATATTCAGCGCCCACAAGTTAGCATCCTCATTCAACTGCATCCTCATTTAGGTTTGGAGAAAGTTGATTAAAGATACTAAAGGGCTAATCCTGAGAAAAAAACAACTTTGCAAGTCGATATGCAATCATCAAGTCCTCCCTTGGCACACAATCCAGTAGAATTTGTCAATCTTTAGCAAAAAGTTTTCTAGTATCCTCCATGAGATCTTGATAGTGATGGTCATCCCTACATCCCCTTAAAATCAAATTAATCGCTTCAATAGAATCTGAATGGACAAGAATCATCCTATAATTCATATGCCAGCGTATATTTAATCCTTGCATGATAGCCATCAGTTCAGCAATTGTGGAGGCATATTAGCAAGTTTACAACTAAATCCCATTATCCACTCATTAGCATTGTTCCTAATTACACCACTGTATCCACTACGGCCATCCATTAGCACTGATCCATCTACCTCGAGCTTAACTAGGTCTTCTCCTCTGTCTGCAAAATGTCTTCTACCTGGATAATCACCTGTTTAGAAATAACAGTTATACAAAAGATTATGCTCCAGACAAGCTTTGTAAAAGCTGTTCGCAGCATCCTTTCGATGCCCTCTTGATTGGACCCAAAAAGGTGATTACATCTAGATATTCATGTATCCCAACATAAGTAACCAAATAGCATAGTCCAGGGAATTTTCCGTACATGGGATTGGCCTACTTCATGATTTAAATTCCACCTAACCCAATCAACTCCCTGATATCACTACTACAAAATATACATTCCATGTCCCTATAAAACGTCTGTTTTTTAAATTAGGGACGTCAAAAAGTGAAATGGTGACATTTTCATAATTTTGATTGCTTTTTAAAGACTTTCCACATCCCTAGTTAATACTGGAGACGTGAAAGCACCCCCTTTCATGTAGTTGAAAGGGGGAGTGATCACCCTCTTTCACATCTAATCACTCCCCCTTTCAAACACATGAAAGGGGGTGTGTTCACCCCCTTTCACGTCCCTAATAGTTGGGGACGTGCAAGAGGGTGCTTTCACGTCCCTAATATTAATTAGGGACATGGAATATGGGAATCCACATCCCTAATTATAAAATTGGACGTGGAAGGGTTCTAGATAACCTTATCCGAAATCCTCACACGTTCATATTCGAAATTGTCAATCCTTTAACACCGCAACTCGTTCGTGTCACCGCAGGTCCTTCGAGCGTGCTTACATGGGTCCTTCTTGCTTGCCACGGTTGGACATTTTACTCTCCCTCCCATCACCTTGTGCCATCGTTGTTTTTGGTGTTTCGATAGCCTTGATCTTGTCTTACGTTTTTCATAGTTCGATCTCTATGCCATTAAATTCTTCCATACTCCCTTCCGTCAGAAGCCACCCCCATCACTCTGTAGGTGCTTGCTTGTCTCTATTTTGGAAGTTCTGGACTAATAGATGATGAGTAAAGTTCATTTTATATTTTTTGACATTTTTATTATAGGTTGTATCTATAGAAACATTTTGATTCTCTAGTATGTATATTTATGTAGTATATTGTTTATATAGTATTGTATGATATTGTGTATAGATTGATTCAATGAATAATGTAAAAAATACGTGCAAATCATTTTTGAAAAAAACTTTCCCCACTCACATTTTAAATCTTTTTTGAATGTAAATATTTTCGTGCTCGTATTTTAAAATAGTAAGGGACTATACCACGTCCTCAAAGCCTTTTAGGGACTTGGTATCTCCCTCTCACAGCGGTACCACATCCCCCTTACGACGTCCCTAATAAATATTAGGGAAGTTGTCCTTTTTTTTTAAACGTGGTTTCTTTCCTTTTCACGACCCCATATATA
>JBAGKO010000014.1:18295264-18309471 GCA_037177275.1 Acacia concinna
TGAAGCTTGTAATCTGTTCTAAAACACATATGATAACTTGTAGGAGTAATTAGAACAAGTGGGTATCAATAATCATGAGTATATAATTTAATCAAATATTACTGTTATAATGCTCTGTTTTTCTGGAAATTTGATCTTTGAAATTTTCTTGAGGTTTGAAGTCATCCTCGAGGTAATCATTTAGAAATCAGTAGACTCGGGGATTTTCTCAGGAATTAACACATGAAGTTTTAGAAGAATGTATCCTCAAGAATTTTACAAGTTAAGATTACATTGAGGATGTAAATTACCCTTGAGGTTGCAAACCCATCGAGATAGTATCCTTGAGGAACAAATATTACCTCAAGGTTTTTTTTTGGAAATCATAGTTTATAGTATGCTTGCACCCTTGAGGTTAAAATCAATTCTTAAGGATTAGGGTTTTTGATAAAGAGTAATTCATTGCATGTGAAAATATTCAGTGAGAAATACTTACTACTCTCGAGGTCAGTAAGTACCCTCGAGGATTGGCTTACTTGCAAGGTTTTAAAATAGACAGCTAGGTTTTAAAATTTCCTTACAAGGTTGCTAGAAATTGTCCTAGCCTCAAGGCTACCCTTATTTTTTAAAACAGCAAGGTTCCAATATAGGATTGCTCCAACAGCAAGGTTGTATCCTACCTTGTCATTGGGGAAAGGACTCGTGTCCTCGTGGCTACTACTCACCCTTGAGGGTAGGGTCACTCTTAGCCAAAGGGTAAGGTTCTGATCTAGTCTTGCAGTCACAGTAAGATTCTTCACAAACCTTGCTATTGTGACCAAGTCCATTTTCCTCGAGGCTGCCATTCACCCTCGAGGGTGGAGACTCAACCTACCAACAGCAAGGTTCTAGTCCAGCCTTACACCCACTGCAAGGTTGGAGCCAAACCTGACTGTTGTGATAGGGAGCCTATGTCCTCGAGGCTAACCTTCACCCTCAAGGTTGGGTCTCCTCCTTGCCAACTTGTAAGATTTTGAGCAAACCTTGCATTAACTGCGAGGTTTCACTGAAACCTTGCTTCCCAAAGAGGATTGCAGTAAACATGTCAGTTTTATATCTTGATTTATCTTACCATTCTAACTCCAAACATAGAAAATTATATATATCTAGAAATATCTTTAAGTTCTCTTTCTAATGCAAAAAGAATTAGCTTCAAATCCATTATATTCTAGAAGATATGAATTGAAGAATATAGATTGTTCTGGAACATGCGCAAGCCACAACTTCATATTTGAAATTGCATAGAGCCCTCATATCATCTTCATTTTAGATGATCTTGGATTCATTAGAAATATATTTGAGTCTAGTTTCATACTCAAAAATAATCATCTCAATTGGAGTTGTGGTTAGATAGATATGACATAAACATCAAACCTTGTCTGGATTATTTGAAGAAAATTAAGTGCCAACTTTTGAGAAGTATATCTCTCTCATTTGAACTTATCTCATCATGATCTTTATGTCCATGTGTCACATTTTAAGTCTAGTTTCATATGAAACAAGAATCAGCTCAATTAGATCTCTGATTAAAGAGATATGACTAAAATACTGAACCTCTATTTTACTTACCGAAAACAGAACATTCGAAACTCCTTGAAACCTCGAGATTTGCTTCTAACCTCAAGGTTTTGCTCAAATTTTCAACTTCCCTCGAGGTTTCATCCTAACCTCGAGGGTTACCTTCCCATATGATCATTTTAGCTTCAATTTGAACCGTTTCAATCACCATTTGATCATAAATACTTCAAATATCATATATAAAAGCTTGAAACTTGATTTACTCATTAGATCTAGCAACTTCTTATTTCTTCAAATCTCCTCTTCTTTCTTATAATTATTCTCCAAAATTTAGCTCAAATGAAACTTCCTTCTTTTCATGACTTCTCCTCATTTGATATCTTCATTCTCTTACATCTTATCTTTATAATACTCCACACTCTATCTCGAAAATCTTCTTCCTTCTCTTTCCAATCTTTTCTTATGTTTCTCTTGAATATCTTCAAAATCTCAACTTGATATCATCTTCTTTATCTTGACTAATCTACAACATATTTCACATTAAATATGGTAGTTAGTCATTATAAGAGAATAAATACATGATGCAAACTTTTTTCTCTTAACATTACGCATCTATATTTGACATCATACAAATCATATATCTAACAACTTTCTCCTCCTTATTAATGAGGCCTTCATAGCCAGGTATTGTATCAATAAGAGGCCTATTTAGTTGGGACTAGTTCTCAAACTAGAACGAGGTATCCCTGCCATTTCCTATCTTCCTACCAATTCTAGAGAGTAAGTCATACCATACAGCACATATACTTCTCTAGGTAAGGGATGAGTGGCTCTTTTTTTGCACCTTTGGGATAGAGTTGTAACCACATTCATATTTAGATTTGAGTACCTAAACCCAAAGAGCATTATTATTAGTCACTAAATTCCAACATGGCTTCATTACAAAGGTTTCATTTTTCTTTTCAGGTTTTTAACTCCCAACCCTCCTGTTCTCTTATCAGTTGTAACTCTATCCCAATCCATTAAGTGAAGTTTTCTATCATGGTCATTATCACCCCACAAAAAACCACGACTTGCTTTCTCTAGTTCATTCACTAGACGTTTAGACAAAAGCATTGTTTACATGTGATAGGAAGGCAAAGCCAAAAGAATAGCCTTAATAAGAGTAGCTCGTCCTGCTAAACTGAGATATTTTCTCTTCAAACCATACTATCTTTTCGGTGCTTTCTCCACAATAGGTGCAAAAAGGGGATATAACTCTCTTTTGTAAATAAGAGGGATCCTTAGATACTTACCAAGATCGCCAGTAAGACCAACTCCCATTAGCTAGCTCATAGATAAGGCTCTTGAAAAATGAACATTCTTGAAGAAACATACTTTAGTTTTTGCCTTATTCATGTTTTGCCCAGATGCTAAACAAAATTTATCCAAATATTTAATGATAGTATCTACTTGGGTTATTAAAACTTCCCCAAACAGAACTAAGTTATTAGCAAAGAATAAGTGAGAAAGCGGGGGTCCACGAGACTTTAGTTTGATGGGAGTACATTGTCCCTCATCAACAGCATCCTAAATAATATGACTCGATCTCTCTATGCATAAAGTAAAGATGTAAGGAGATATAAGATCCCTTGTCAATACTTTGGGAAATATATATAATGAGGTTTGATCCAATCCACTGACTAGTTTGTGTTTATTACTTAAACAACAATAATCCCCCCTATATACACATGTTAATATCTTTCCCTAATTACGAGAATTCTCTTCATTTTGGCATATGATCCATCATATTGAAATATATACACATGTTAATATCTTTCCTTAATTACTCCAATTCTCTTCATTCTGGCATGTGATGCATTTTCAATGAATCATGGATATTTTCAACAAAGCAATTTTATACACACACACACATATTCATGCCCACCTCGGGTAACATATGCTTGTATAATATTCTGCCATTAAGTGATGGATTTTGTAACTGTGTGTAAAAAAAATCCAAAATATTTAGTATGATAGAGTTAAATATAAACTAAATATTTAAGAAATGTACCGTAAATATGATTTTTAAAAAAATTGTGGGGCCGTATAAAAATACCTTCGCACGTCATTTCCTGAGAATTCACATAATTTAATTATGTACTGTATATTATATATTAATTTAGAAATTAGAGGCTATTGACTTTTATTTAGGGAAAATTCTAAAAAAAGACCATCGAAATGTATAAATAATAATTCAGTACTGTGAAATCTGCAAATTCCAAATCAATCATTCTGGAAGAATCTGAATTTTTTGAATCTTGAAATTTTGTGAAATTACTTAAATACCCCTGGATTTTCACAACAATAGTATCTTAATTCACAACAAGAGCATTTCAATTCACACCAATTAAGTCATTTAGATAATATATATTCAAACTATGAGTTGCTGTGAATTGAAATATTCTTATTGTGAAAATTCATGGGCATTTACTACAATGCCCCTGAATTTTCACAATAAGAGTATTTCAATCCACAATAAGAGTATATCAATTCACAACAATAGAGGCACTTAGGTAATATGTATTCAAGCTGTGAGTTGCAGTGAATTGAGATACTTTTGTTGTGAAAATTCAAGGGTATTTATGTAATTTCACAAAATTTTAAGATTCAAAATTTCATATTCCTCCAAAATGACTGATTTGGAATTGCAGATTTTGTGGTACTGAATCGTCCTTTACACACTTCAATGGTCTTTTTTTGAAATTCTCCTTTTTATTTATATGCTACATTCCGTTCTTGATATAAAAGCTAATTGACTTTTTTTATATAATATTAATTAAGTTAAATAAGTTACTTAAATCATATATTGTACATTACTATTATATTCTATGTCAGTTTATAAGTAAGATAAATTAGTTTAGAGAAAAATGACGCACATAAATACTTTAATGTAACTTACTATTTAGCTCCCTTATTTTTTCCACCGCCAACAGCATTTTATTTTATAGCTACCCATGCATGTTCTATGAACTTGTGAACCGTGGTCATAACTCGTAAGTTGGCATGGAAGTAAATCAAATGTGTGGGCAATTATGTTTGGAAGGCTCATGATCATGGACGTGCCATCACACTAAATTGAATGGGCCTCATGATGAGACTTTATTAGGGCTCTAAAACAGGGCCTGAACATAAGCCCAGAAAACCCACTCTTCGTTATATCCCTTTACTCCAGCCTGTCTCTGGCCCACGGCCTGGTTACTTCGCAATTGCATTATTCGGAAATGGTGGCCCATAATTTTTAAATATGCCATTTTCAGCTTGACCAAAATAATAGCACTTCCTCTATTACACACCAAACCACATTATTGTCTGTTCCAACTCATATCACTTTGTCAAAATGATCCAAATGTTTGCCATATCAGTGCTTTCTATTACCACTGTTGGCCCTCCACAACGGTCTTAAATATGAATGACTAGTGGATTTGGTGACGTGGACTAAAAGGACTCAATAAAAAAAGGGGAAAAAGTATATGACCCTTGTTCAAAACTACATGAAACTACAAGGGCCTTCAAATTAATCGTCAATAAATATGATTAACCCATGAATCAAGCCCAACTCTGGCAGGAGATAAGATGCTACTTGCAAAGCCCAGTTGTGTTACCAACAAACTATTAGTTGATGTGAAAAGCAACATTATTCTTACAACATAAATTTAAATTTTGAGAAGTACACTTGTTTGTTAAGAAGAATGAAAATTTTCTCAAAAAAAGCAAAACCTTTGGTGTTATAAAAATGAAAAAAAAAAAAAAAAAAAAAAGAAGGCCTAGTATGCTTGATATCCAAAGCCCATTAATTGCTCTAGAGTTATTTACTCGGAGTAACTAACACCACTAGATGGCACTATCATTAGCATATTGGAGGTACTGCCCGTACAGGCGTGATGTTGATGGGCTGGCTTTTAATTTAATAGCCTCCCCTTACTGTTGAGTCCTCTCTTCTCTTCCTTTTTCCTCTGTCCCACTCCCTCTCTCTCCGACTTATTTTTAAAATAATATTTTATTTTTAATAAATAATTAAAGAAAAAAATTATCGAAGGTTTACTAAAAATAAAATTAATTAACCTAGTACGACAAAACATGTCTCTAGTTACCTTGTTAGTTTAGTTTTCCCACCCTTTTAATTGGTTAATGGACGAGTCGGTCCCGCTCATCACCTATTTTATTATTTTCAGTCTCACCACACCTTTTTTTTTTTTTCAAATTAAAAAAAGTATACACTAAGGGATATTTGGATTAGCTTTTGCAGAATAGTTTTTGGAGCAGAATAACTTTTGCAGAATAAATTTTCCATAATAGCTTTTTTAAAACCATGGTTTGAAAAAAAAAAGGGAATGTTTGGATAATGTTATCATAATAGCTTTTTTTAATGTAAAATGACAAAAAATGACATTAGCTTTTGCAATAATTACATATAAAAGATTATGATGTAGTATTAATTATTTTAACATTAAAAATTAATAATAAATATCACAATTTAAATTAATTGGATTACGATATAAAAATTACAAAATTTCTGGATATTATAATATGAAAAAAAGGGTTATATATATAAATATATTAAAAAAAGGGTTAGTGTAACATATTTTTTTCTTTCTGTTTTCTCTTCCTTTTCCTGTGGAATGGAAGTAGGGCACGGTAGATTTCAATGGATTTCCACAGAAGAGGGAATCCTACAAAGAATGAAGACACGACAATCAGTCATAGAAATTATAAGCATACAAACACATCACAAAGTTAGAAAGTGTGTGGACCAAGGATGAAGGAGAAGAGGACAGAGAGAGTGAGGATGAGGCGCTTCAATCCAAGCTTTGTCTTTCGCGTGGTCTTAAGGTCGAAGTCGGGATCGGATTCGTGTGGCTTTGACATATGAGTCTGTGGGCTCTTCTCTTCAGAAGGTTGTAACGGAGATTCAGAGATCTCCACCATTGTAGCAGCGGCAAGCAAACAAAGTTTTGTGACTTCGACTTAGCTTCGTTTCTATTGTTCAATTTGCAGAATTCTGTCGATCAACTTCACAATAGCAATGCTCAGGCAAATGTCTGCTATGCTTAAAAACAGGGCCCAGAGATGGAGTTTTTCAAGCCCTGCACCAACAGTCAAATTTTATGTAATGAGAGAGAGAAAATGTTTAAAATGCCTGTAAAAACAAAAACAAAAAAGTTTAATTCAGAAATCATGGTTTCAAACCATGTTTTTATTCAAACCATAGTTCTAAAATGTTTTGAGTGTTTAATAATTTTCAGTGAAATAATAGAAATTAACATTAAAACCATACATCCAAAAACAGACACTTACACAGAATTATGAATCAACTCAAATCCACAACTTCGCACTCTTTCACTATACGTTGTGCGTGGATTAGATTTCTATATTTAACGGAAAGTGATTCCATCAAAATTTAGGTAAAGCGGAAATGGGGCATAATCATTAATCACCGTCCTTATCTTTTTTTTTTTTTTGGTGACAGCCATCGTCCTTATCTTTATCAAAACCCATAAACTACCAAAAAGGAAGATACTCCCTTCTTTTCCATTTTATCATGAAGATACTCCCTTCTTTTCCATTCTATTTTTATACAATCCAATACCTCAATGCCACGTGCTTTGTTTTCATTCGACGCACCCCACCTAGTGGTCTTGATTGTTTACCAAACAGACCCCTATCCATTCTTTCTCTTTCTAAAGATTATCCTAATATTCAGGTTCTAATTATAAAATTTTTTAAAAAAATTTTAAAAAAATCTTAAGAAAGTTAATTATATTACTTAATTATATTATATATTCTGTTTTATTATATTATATATTAGTTCATAAGTCAAACAACATAATTTGAAGAAAAATGACAAATTTTAATATATTAAAATAATATAATTACCTTTCTTAAAACTTTCATAAAATTCTTCAAAATGCCCTTATAATTAGAACATAAGGAAGTATATAATTAGAGTTAATATAATTTTTTATCCTCAAGTTTGAAACATGTAATTTTAATCCCTTAAATTTACTCTGTTTATAACATTTAGTCCCTAAAGTTTGAAAAGAACTTAGTCTTGTCCTTAACAATATTAATTCATCTGACATAACACTAATGCCGTTAAAATAGTTTTTGTGACATACTTATTAAGATAACTAATATATTAACACATGGAGTATATTAACTAACAATTACAAAACTTATTTATTTTTTACCTGTTTCAATTATATTTTTGTGTCTTTTTCCTATTATTAATTATTTTTAATTAATATTAACTATCAGTTTATACCTAATAAAGATGAAAGTTGCTTGGGAGGGAGTATAGAAGGTAATGATTATTGATAGTTTGATGATACCCATTGAAAAATATTACTGTAATTATTCTTTAAAGGGAGTATTGCTTAATACAGCATTCAAATTGACTCGCTTTAGGAGACCCACTCCACTAAACGTGCTCCTCACGCTACTCGACTACTCACTCAAAACCTCTGCCATAATTTCCATTATATTCTACTTTCTCCATATTTAATATCTTCATTTCATAATATATGCCTGAAACTTTTTTTTTTAATAGTAATAACCAAATGTCATTAAGGCAAAATAATGAAGAACGTAGGACCTACTACTCCTTTCAATAATCAATATTGGATCTGACTATGAAATTGATGTTGATTCATAGGATTTAACTTATCTCATTTATTAATATTTTTTTAAAATTTATTTTTATAGGCGTCCTTTCAACAATAATCACATAAAAAATAAATTAAAGGAATTTAAAAAATATTAAAATATTTTAAATAATATATTATATTAACTAATTTAACTAATATTTTAATCTTATTAAATTAAAAAAAAAGTGGTTGTTGAGAAAATTAGTGGCTTCGCTTTGTAAGGAACCGACACCCATCAATCATGCGTATATTTATTATTTATTCCCCCAATAAAAGCCGCCGCCAAAGGCAAATCTTCTTACCGGAGCTTCATATTCATATACATATATAAGTCTTCAGTGGACCCCACTCCCTTCCCCATATCTCTATTAATTTTTCTTCTAAGTAAATAAATTAAAAACTGAGAACTCTACGTTAGAATTACTTGTAATGCTGCTTTGAATGCCGACTTCAGAGGGAAAAAGATTGTGGTTACGCGCAACAAGGTGGGCCCACTTCATTCTTATATGGAAATTTGGATGATGGTAATTCGATTATGGTGACTCCATATGAGGCAAAACAAAAAGAGAAGGAACTGCTAGAGAAATATGCAGAAATGAAGTGAGAGAGAGAGAGAGAGACCCACAATGACACTCACTTTAGGGTTTGCCGCTTCCATTAAAATACTTGCAGAGTGAAAGCTGAGAGAACAATCTTCGTTTCTTTGTCCCTATCTTAACCTTGGAACTTCTGCTGGCCGCAGAATTCTTCTTCATCTTGGTGAAACTCAATTTCTTTATGCTGGTGTGTTGGTTATAGCACAACACACACCAACCAATGTTCTGTTTCTGGCTTTCTGCTGCTTCTCTTCATCTGGGTTTGATCATTGGGATCCCATAGTTACTGTAAAAATTATATATTGATCACTCTGTTGTTGGGTTGTAAGATCGCGGGAAAATTCTTTCTGAGAATTTGCGTTGTAGTTCTTTGCCCTTTTATTTGGGATAGCCATGGGAGTTATCCGCGCGAATTTCGGCATTTTTCTCCTTTTTTGCCTGATTGTGGTGGTATACGGTGCCACAAACCCAAATGATGTCAAAATTCTCAATGATGTCAGAAAAGGTTTGGAGAATCCAGAGCTTCTTAAATGGCCGGACAATGGGGATGATCCTTGTGGTCCTCCTTCATGGCCTTACGTGTTCTGTGCTGGTAGTAGAGTCACACAGATTCAGGCCAAGTCTCTTGGTCTTAAAGGAACATTACCTCCATCCTTTAACCAGCTCTCAGAACTCTTCAACTTAGGCCTTCAACACAACAAGCTTAGTGGGATGCTGCCTACTTTTAGTGGATTATCCAAATTGGAATTCGCTTTCTTAAATGACAATCAATTTGATGGGATCCCATCTGGTTTCTTTGATGGTCTCAGCAGTATTCGCGATTTAGCTTTGTCAGAAAATCCATTGAATGCGAGTACTGGGTGGTCTCTTCCTACGAGTTTAGAAAACTCAGCACAATTAACGAATCTTTCTCTTGTGCATTGTAATTTGGTTGGGCCAGTACCTGATTTTTTGGGCACATTGCCGTCTCTCTCAAACTTGTTACTGTCATACAACCGATTGTCTGGCAGTATTCCTGGCAGCTTTGGTCAGTCTTCTATGCAGGTTTTGTGGTTGAATAACCAAGATGGTGGTGGGATGACTGGTCCAATTGATGTCATTGCTTCAATGACTTCTCTAACGCAGGTTTGGCTTCATGGAAATCAGTTCACTGGCACAATTCCAAAGAATATCGGGAATCTAACTTCCTTGGTGGATCTCAACGTCAATGGTAATCAACTTGTTGGCTTGATTCCTGAAGGCCTGGCCAATATGGAACTTCAGACTTTGGTGTTAAACAATAACAGGTTCATGGGTCCTATACCAAAGTTTAAGGCTAGAAATGTTTCTTTTGATTTCAATTTCTTTTGCCAACAGAAGCCAGGCGATGTTTGCGCCCCTAAAGTTACTGCTCTGCTTGATTTTCTCAGTAATCTGAATTACCCTTCAATGCTTGCTTCTCAATGGTCTGGTAATGAACCGTGTACTGGACCATGGCTGGGATTGAGCTGCAATCCCAAGTCAGAGGTATCAATTATTAACCTTCCCCACCACAGGCTCAATGGTACTCTGAGCCCCTCACTTGCTAAGTTAGGTTCACTCCTTGAGGTCAAGCTTGGAGGGAATAATTTGACTGGCCAAATTCCTAGCAGTTTCACAGAATTGAAATTTTTGAAGCTGTTGGATTTAAGTGGTAATAATCTTGAGCCGCCTTTGCCAGATTTTCATGGTGTGAAGATTGTACTTGATGGCAACCCGCTTTTTGACAACAAAACAGGAAGAAATCCCCAGCCTATTAGCAGCCCACCACCTTTTAGTTCACAATCGTCACCTCCCAGCCCATCCCCGTCCTCTGAAAGCCCACCTTCCTCAAGTCAGGGTCCAAGCTCAAATTCATCAAGGTCTGGACAAGTACAATCACAACATGATAAATCTAGAAGATTCAGAACAATAGCAATAGTGGCTGGAGCTGCAGTTTTTTCCATTGCAGCTATTTTGCTTATTTTCCTATCCATATATTGCTCAAAGAAAAAGAAGAAAACCTTATTGGATGATTCTAGTTCCATTGTGGTTCACCCTCGAGACCCATCCAATCCAGATATGGTTAAAATTGCAGTAGCCAACAATAATGCAGGAAGCTTATCATCAAATACTGGGACAAGTTCTTTGAGAAACATTAGTGGTGAATCCGGAAGCTCTCATGTGATTGACACTGGTAGTCTTGTCATCTCTGTTCAAGTTTTACGTAAGGTTACCAGGAACTTTTCTCCCGAAAATGAACTAGGCCATGGTGGGTTTGGGACTGTCTATAAAGGTGAACTAGAAGATGGGACGAAAATAGCAGTGAAGAGGATGGAGAGTGGAGTTATGAGCAGGAAAGCACTGCATGAGTTTCAGGCTGAAATAGCCGTTCTTTCTAAGGTTCGTCACCGACATTTAGTATCTCTGTTGGGATACTCCATTGAAGGCAATGAAAGACTTTTGGTGTATGAATATATGCCTCTGGGTGCTCTGAGCAGGCATCTTTTTCATTGGAAAAACCTGAAATTGGAGCCTTTGACTTGGTCGCAAAGGCTTGTGATAGCACTAGATGTTGCTAGAGGAATGGAATACCTCCACAATCTTGCCCGCCAGACCTTCATTCACCGAGACCTCAAGTCTTCTAATATTCTTCTTGATGACAGTTTACGAGCAAAAGTTTCAGATTTTGGCCTGGTGAAACTTGCCCCAGATGGTGAGAAGTCTGTGGTAACTACACTTGCCGGAACATTTGGATATCTTGCCCCTGAATATGCAGGTATGGCTGCCTTTTTTTTCATGTTTCTACATTGCCCAGGTCAATTAACTTCCTATTTATAAATGTTTAATAAATAAAAAATTGCTTACGAATTGGGTCGTCCTATATTTTATTGTTCAATGTTATGTTAGCATTAGTTTTTCAATGAATTCCAGACGACAGAAATTTGTATGCAATGTGATTCTTGTACCCCTGCTAAAATGAGACATGTAAGCATAATACATAATAGATTTAGATGTCTTTACACTAAATTTTTCTGTGTTTGCAATGTGATGCATGTACATTTTTGTACTAACTAAACGTTTCTCTGAGCTTCAGTGATGGGAAAAATCACCACAAAGGTTGATGTGTTCAGCTACGGTGTAGTGTTGATGGAACTTTTGACTGGACTGATGGCTCTTGACGAGAGCCGGCCAGAGGAGAGCCGATACCTAGCTCAGTGGTTTTGGCAGATTAAGTCAAGCAAAGAAAAGCTTATGCCAGGCATTGATCCTGCGCTTGAGGCAACTGAGGAGACTTTTGAAAGTATCTCCATTATAGCTGAACTTGCTGGACATTGCACTGCCAGGGAACCAAACCACCGACCAGATATGAGTTATGCGGTCAATGTATTGGCCGCATTAGTAGAGAAATGGGTACCGATCAACGACGAATCGGATTGCTTTGCCGACATTGACTTCGGACGACCACTGTCACAGATGTTGAAGGATTGGAAGGAAGCAGGAAGCAGAGATATTAGCTATGCTAGCCTTGAAGACAGCAAAGACAGCATACCTGCAAAGCCTGTTGGGTTTGCAGACTCCTTTTCTTCTGCGGATGCCCGATAATATAGGAGGCAACTCCATTGCTACTTGCCGGCATCGTTGCTTTCACCTCAAGTAATTGAATTCATGTATATCTGTTTTTGGCTGCTACAAGGGGTCGTTTGATTTTCTCATCTGTGTTGTTTTTCGGGACCACTGCATACTAATAAATCAAGCTAATCATAGTTTGTATTGGTACGTATGCAGTGCCCCCCACCAAAAAAAAAGAAAGAAAAAACACTGTATTTTGTTTAAAGATATCACCAGATCATTGATTTCTGGTATCCAACCAAGTTATAGGGATTGATTATTGTTAATTTAAAGAAATTTTCTTGCGGACTATACTTTTGTTTTGCCAGAATTATTTCCCGCCAGCATGGATGAATGGCACCTGCGGAGATTTCCCTGTTATATTTCTATATAATCAAGTAGGGAGGATATGAAATAATTGTAAATATGTTCGGGCTCTCTCTCTCTCTCTCTCTCTCTCTCTATATATATATATATATAACTGAATGATTGCCTCAAATAATTTGACATTATCGGCTTGAGTTACTGGGGATGCAGGGGAGACGGGGATTTGAAATTAGAACATTGACAACACTGAATGGGGGGGAACAAGTAAACAGGGCACAAGCATTGGACATGGCATATCAAAACAAGCAGATGTTTTAACACAGAATTATATTTAGTATTGGGTGTCAAAATTGAAAGGGAAAATTTTACTAAAATACCTTCTTAAATTATAAAACCCCAAAAATGCTGTTAACACTTTAATAAGACATTAAGATATTATAGATTAAATTGGATTTTTTTAAATTCATTGACATAAATAGTGATCAACACGAATTAATAAATTCCATTACTCGACTTGTGAATCATATTATTCAACTTATGAAAATCCAACATTGTTCAGGTCACGGGTAGATTCCCCTTTCTCCTCTGTCACTACACATCAGTCAATGTCAATGTTAGATGAACAGTATTAACCAGGGGGAGAGAAAGAAAGTGATCAGCACAGAATCATATTACTCGACTTGCCAATCTCATTACTCAACTTGTGAATTTTCATTATTGTTCACATAAACGAATTTTGAGGGAGGAGAGTGACCAGCACAGAATCACATTACTTGACTTACGAATCCCATTACTCAATTTGAGAATTTTACTACTGTTCTAGTCAGCGAATTTGAAAAATCCAATTTGGTCCATGGTACCTTAATGTCTTTTTAAAATGTTAACAGGCTTTTTTAGGGTTTTTGAATTTGATGAGGTATTTAAGTGGAATTTTCTCAAATTGAAAATTCAAATTCATATGCACTTTCAAGATGCTCTGTTTAGTGTTGATTATTGTCTATTGATAAAGATATTGAGATGATTTATGCTTCTGTGGGGACAGACAGGGATTGACAGGTTTAAATTTTATGAGCGTTTGATCGAATAATAACTACAAACATGGATGTTCAGAGAGTTAGGGGGTGTTTAGATGTATCACTTTTATAGCTTTCAGGGCTTCATTTAAATAAGTGATGCTACTTATGAGTCCAAAAGTGTTTGAATGTCCCTACTTCTAAAAAGCTTAAGCCCCTAAAAGGAGCTTCAAAATGTGAAGCTACCCATTGTAGCTTATCTGGCTTCAAAAGCCATTAGCTTTTGTGGGGAGGAGAGAGAAAAGGGGGAAAAAAATGATATTTTGGTTGAATTTTCTACAAAGTCGGTATATCGACTGTCTTAGAAAATTTCAAACTGACTGTCATTAGTCTCCAAATAATTTATGGGTACTCCTCAATTTTTATTATACATTATTTCC
>JBAGKO010000014.1:18335178-18348237 GCA_037177275.1 Acacia concinna
TGTCAAACTTTAATTTGATATGTCATTTGCACGATTTGAATGCATATATTAAGATATATGAATTTTTGAAGTTTGCCTAGTGAAATTTATCAGTTTCTGGTACAGTATTCAAAAATGAAATTATTGGGAATTTTATAATTCTAATTGAAGCAAGAAAGTATTTCCCCCCCTAAAACTAGACTTAATAAGGGACATTTAAATTTTGGAATCACCTCAATTAGATATTTGTACAGTCAGATATGAATTTTCAAAGTTAGGTGAAAATTCTGTCAAAAAATCAGAATTTCAGAAATATAATGGTATAGTTGTAATTTGTGGCCCAACCAAGAATAAAGATGGAAATAGTGTATAAAAAAAATTGGGGAGTACCCATGAATTATTTGGAGACTGATAACAGTCAGTTTGAAATTTTTTGAGACAATCGATATACTGATTTTGTAGAAAATTCAACCAAATAATCATTTTTTTTCCATTCTCTCTCCTCTCCCACCTCCTTACCACCATAGAAGTTACAAAATTTAGCTTCATATTTTGATGCTTGTTAAGCTCAAAAAGCTACAAAATAACTTATTTATTTATTTTGCCATCCAAACACCCAACTTCAAATAAGTTCCTTAACTTATTAAAGTGGTGTTCAATAAACTAAAAAAGTTGACATCCAAATAGACCCTAAGTAGTTATTGAAGTAAGCCGGCAAAAGAGATAAAAGGGAGAATAATATCATTTAGGTCTCGATAAAGAGAAATGGTATATTATCTCAAGTCCTATAATCTATTAATGATAACTCTTTAATTCATTTGTCAATCATGACTCTTCACTTCTCATTATATATTTTTTTGATATTATTTTTTATAGTTTGGAACTTAATGACCTTTTTTTTTTAAAAAAAAAAAGGGGGTTAAAGGGTTACATTATTGAAGTGCACTAGAGCATGTTCACAAATCACAAAGAGGATAGTTTAAAGTAGAGTACTCCCTCTTATTGTTGTAAAACATTTTGAAGGCGGTAGTGTAGAGAATTTAGGGAAAATGATGAAAAATACCATGTGAATTATAAAAACTCTAAAAAATATGTTGAATAAGGGAAATGACATATTCTTATTTTGATAGGAGTCTGTGTTTTTTAAGTTGGAAATTAAAGATTGTGAGTTTTGGTATTTACGTTACTATTTCAATTATTTCCCTTACCAATTATTTCAAAACACACAAACATCAATTTTGTTATTTACATTACTATTTCAGTTATTTTTTAATTTAAAAAACCTATATTCTTACTAAGTTAGGGATATGTCATTTCCTTTATTTAATAGGATTTTTGGATTTTTTTATAATTCATATAGTATTTTTTTGTTATTTTCTCAAGAAGCTATGCTTTCCTTAATAAGTGGGCCTTTTCATATTTAAACCTACATGCTCATCTTCATGAGGTAAGGCTACTTCCTACATTAACTAACATGTTATTAATGTCGAGTACTCCCTCGGTCTTAGATTATAAAAAAAACATTTAACTGAATTTTGTAGTTAGAAGTGTTGATTAAGAACAATAAGTATATCAAAATTGTTACTCCTTTTTACTAAAATACCCCTATTAATAAGGAGATATGGAATAAAAGAGATAACGCCCTTATTAAGATCCACCATTCTCTCCCCCCTTCCCCTCTCTTCCCTTATCGGGAATAATAACTTTTATAGTTAACACATGTATTAATACATTTGTATCGAATAATGCTAAAACTGAACAAAAAAAAAATTAAAATACAAGGCATTTATTCAATATCTTTTATATTTTAAGATGAAGTAAGGGTGATTGTTGTCTTTTATATTTTGAAAATGGAAGGAGTATTATTTTTGGGATGAACACGTATATACACTATATATATTGCCTGAATATAACATATATGTAGCGCGCGCGCGCACACAACAACAACAATACTCTTAACAATTTTTTTAAAACAATTTAGAAAACGAAAAAAATAACCTTAAACAATTATTTGTTACAATCATGGAAATGGAAGGAATAGTTTTTAAATACTGTTCCCAATTTTAATTGTAAGAGCTTATCATTTAACTCACAAGCATTAAGAAAAAGATCTTAAGTCACTTATTTATATCCACCAATTTGTGATACATTAACATTTTATAAACACCCCTCCCACGGCGCCACTGTTATTTTTTTTTCTTTCACGAATGAGGTTTGAATATAAAATTTAAACCATTATATAATACTCTACATCGGAGTTGTTGTAATAACAATTAATGAACTCGAAAAGAAGAAGTAAAACTGTGGATCTTATAAATAAGATCGAAATAAAGTTAATTTTAAAATTTAAAACAGAAAGAGTAAGAAAGTAATAGTTTAAAATTTAGGAGTACAGTAGGTAAAGTAAAATAAAGAACACATGTAAGGATGTGGAGGACAATGCATTGAAACCAGTGGAACAAAGCAAGCATTATTGTATTAAAAATTAAAATACATTGAAACACATGTTATTTTTTGTCAATCGGGTGGTTATCTCTTCACGTATTATAGCTATTAGCTAGTAGCATTAATCTTGTGGGGTCACCTGTAAGTTAAGGACAATAAAAATCCTACCGGGCCACAATTAATTCTGATTTATTATTGCTAAAGCAGAACCTATTATCGTTGAATGAGAAATTGAGAACCGGATTACCTACTCGTCTTCGGACGATTAGGGTGGGCTCAATCTATCTGAACCATTTAGATGGGATCTGCACTGATCGGGTTTTTTTTTTTTTTTTAAAAAAAAATAATTTTAATAGGTAAAAAGACTAGAATAGATAAAATATCTTAATTAACACTTTTTTTAAACCGATTTTTTTTTTTAAAAAAAATCAAATTTAGACAATCTAAATCCTATCTGAACGGGTTAATATGATGCAAATTTACTAAAATTGTTAAATTTCACTAAATGCCGATATTTCCCCCTTATAATTTAACAATATATAGTTTGGTTAAATTTAACTGATAAATTTGCACCATTTAAAATTTTTGTTGATTTTTTTCATTTTGAAATTATAATTGCACCTTAATCCATAATTTTTCTATTTATCTGAGATCAAAATTTTATCAAACATCCGACAAAAAAAAAAATCTTATCAAACATCTAGACTAATTACATGTTAATTTATTATGTCTATGTACATCTGAATATAATTATAATACATCCTAATCACAGTTCTTAATTAAGAGCGGGTGTAAAATCAAATCGAAGTGCTTTATTACAGAATAGAATTGTTGTAGTGTACTATGAATATGAATATAATTGACGAACACAATCATGGAGATATTCGTTAAAACATCAACATCAAAAAGAAAATAATGAGAGCGTCAGATTTGAAACTAAATTATATTCCCGCATATGGGATTTGCATGACAGTTTACTACTACTATATTTATATTTATATTTATATTTTCACATGACTTATTTTATTAGTTATAACTAAATAAGGATTTTTTTTTTTTTTTGCTTTCCCTGGTGAGACTCTGAATGAGCAAAATTTAACTTTGCTCGTACTCTCGTCTTGAAAACAACGCTTTTTCACATACTAAAAGTCCGTTTTTTTTTGGGTCCCTTATTACCCGTCCCTTTCTTAAAAATAGAATATTTCTTCAAATTTGTTCCTTGATTAATTAATGGAGCGTATAAACGTATCTGAAGTTGAATGAAAACATTTTAGTATTATTTTTACGTGAATAAAACAAAGATAAATTAAAAAAACGAAAGTGTGCGTGTCTAGATAATATTTTCAAATATCGAATATATATTCTGGTTTTTAGAATTGTCAGCAAAAAGTAGAACCCCGGAAAGTAATGAAACCATCTGTTTCACCGAACTATTTCAACCCCATCCGATCAATCCAATAATGAACGGTCGTTCCTAGTACAACCCACAGTCAAAAAGGTTGTTATTCTTAGATCATATGCATTAATGAAGTTAACTATTGATCACTCTGTAATATACTCTATTAGAATGGATATATATATTTCCGAGAAAGTATGAATTTAGTCTTACTTATAGTCTCAAAATATTTCAAACTCATTTAAGGACTCTTTAAATTGATCAGTTTTACACTTCTAACTTACAAAATTAAATTAATATTTACTTAAATTCATGTCAATCATAAATTCAATTAAACTTATGAATTTACCGTTTTTATATTTTTATTTTATAAAATTGTGTTACTTACTCTTAAAGTTATGTCATTTTATTTATTTTGATTACGTTCAATTATTTTATGTATGAACTTCATAATTTTTTTTTTATTAAATGTGGCAAAATATAAATGTCCATTGATTTAATTTTAATTATTTAAATTAAATTATTATCATTTTTATTATTTTATTATATACCTTTTACACATATTTATTAATAAGTGCAAACTCTTACAAGTTTACATTATTGGTATAAGTTTGTTTAAGCTAGCGAATTTAACAACTTCAACTTCTAGGGTCGGTGCCTCTAAATCCAATTGGATGAGAATTTTTCCTCTTGTTTTCCTTTCACTCTTCCCTCCGTACAATCACAAACTAAACGTTATTATTTACCTCTATAACCCAAAACTCAACAAGGGACTTGGTGCATGTTTAGATATGGTAGAAAATAACAGTAGGAAGACTCAGTTTGAAAATTCCGATTTAGCGAAATTAAGATTTGAGGAGTGAAACTCAGTTTTATAAAATATAGCTGAACAAGCATTCAATAAAAATTAAATTGAGCATTTTCTTGAGAGAATGTCATCAAGGATCTAAAATTGAGTTAAATGCCTTCTGCAGTCTAATACAAGATTATGGTAAAATTATGTTTTAATGTGAAAAATTCAAATGCCTCTAATGCAAATGCTACAAGAAAGTGTTATGTGCATTATAACGTGCTTTTTAGACTTTGTGTGCGAAACCCGTCTATAAAGTACTTTTTCAACCAATTTCAAAAGTGTTTGACTTTTTAGACGGCCTATATCTATAGATAATTAGTTCCAAAACCGGTTTAAAAAGTTATTTAAACAGGTTTACAAAGCAATTGTTGAACCAGTGTAAATTTCTTTTTATTTAAAAAAGTAATCAAATTCTAATCAGTGACTACCGTTTCTTGTCATCATCTTGTATTTAAAACTTTTCATATCGAACCATATTTGAACGCCAGTCTTGTAAACTTACAGGAGAAAATGCAGAATTATATGAATTTAAAACGTCATTATTCTTTAAAGGTAACACTTGCCTCTTAATATATATATAAAAAAAGTCATTATTTTTCTTTTGGCTCGTGGACAATATTCTGATTATTCTCCGTATTTTTGTTAACGGAGTTAGTTGCATACAAACAGAAAAGCACAAATATGTATTCAGCGAAACACAGAAAAAAAGGATGCAAATGAGCAAGAAAGAGCTGTAGATAATTGAAATAGATTATAGATATACTATACGTCTATACGATACATAACTCATTTATTAAAAAAAAGAAAAAAGAAAATGATATTTCTCCCATGAGGGTGACATCCTCCATAGAAATGGCCCCTTATTATTATCTCGCCATTAATGCATATGAAGGAAAAGGAAAGAAGCAAAATTAATTAAAAACCAAAAAAAAAAAAAATGTCCAAAGCTTGCGAGCTGGTAGACCAGCTGTGACTGTCGGCGTATAGCCCAAGCATACCCACGAGCTTCTCTCTCTCTCCCCTTCTCTCCCGATCGAGCTCAGCTAAAGAAAGAGGGACTACTCCATTTTTCTTAATTTTGTTCAGCTTCCCTCAAAACTTCTCATAAAATTACATAACAATTACTCTTAAAAAAAACTCCATTGTAACTTTCCTAACGTGAATTACCCTCTTTATATCTGTTGCTGCCGCCATTATTATTGCTGTTGAGTGAGGCACAGTGGGCTGAAGCCGAAGCACGAGGATCACACGTTGCAGCCAAGGAGGGAGACTCATGAGAAAAATCAGAGGAGTTTTAGCTTGCTGGTGATTTGCTTGCGGAAGCAATGTAGAGCAGGTAAATCGCAGCATTGGGCACAGAACACGGGCTACGACATCTTTTTCGGCATTGCATTTTTTTGGTTCGGAAATGATTTCGGAGTTGCTGCTGGAGATCGGAGAAGCATTATGCTTCTGTTAGGTGATTTTTAGAGGGAGAAGGGGGAAATGTTGTGAAAATCAATTACTTGCAGTATTTGAATCTGGTTTTTGTGTGTGTCGCTTTTGAATTTTGGTTGGAAGAACTGGGCATTTTGTTAAATTGGATCGTGAACAATGGAGTCTCGGATGGATCAGTATGAGATCATGGAGCAGATCGGTCGTGGAGCTTTTGGAGCTGCTATTTTAGTCCATCACAAGGCTGAGAAAAAGAAGTAAGCACCACTTGTCTGTTTTTGCTCCCTTTGAAATGCAGTGTCTGGAAGCTATATTCGGCCAAGAGTAGGTTCAACATTTGCAACTGAATCTACATTTTATGGTTTGCAGATACGTGTTGAAGAAAATCAGGCTTGCGCGACAGACTGAACGATGCAGGAGATCTGCCCATCAAGAGGTGAGTTCGGCCGCTGATCCCTGCCTGCTTATTTGCCTCGTGATTAATGCACACTTTTCCTTTAGCTTTTTGGGCATTTAACCATTGCGCCTTCTGGATATTCTAGATGGCACTTATTGCCCGAATACAGCACCCTTACATCGTGGAATTTAAGGAGGCTTGGGTAGAGAAGGTGAGGATACCCTCAAGTTCATTTTTAGTATTGTCGTAGTCTAAGTTTCTTGCAGTTGCTTGTTATAATTTACCTTTTGCTTCAAACTAGAAATCAATCTGTCTTAGCTAGTTTTGTTTTAACTAAGCACATTTTACTTGTAATGTAGGGTTGCTATGTCTGCATTGTCACGGGATACTGTGAAGGTGGAGACATGTGAGTATCTGAAAATACCTAAAAACTTGAAGCATCTTGTTCACTCCATGGAAGTCATACTCTGAAGTACTTAAGTTGTATGTATATTTCCAAATTTTATAACAGGGCTGAATTGATGAAAAAATCAAATGGGGTTCACTTTCCTGAGGAGGTATTATGGTGCTATGGATGTATATATGACACGTGTTTGCATTTTTGGTACCTTGAATTGGATTTCAATTTTTATGGTGACTTATATCTGAAGTTATTATGCTTGCCCAGAAACTCTGTAAGTGGTTTACCCAGTTACTGTTGGCGGTGGAATACTTGCACGCTAACTTTGTTCTACATCGGGACCTGAAGGTACACTAATTCAAAATAACCATTATGCTGAGAGCTTTTTTGTGCTTTATTGTGAATAATTAGACTGATCAGTTTACTGTCTCCAGTGTTCCAACATCTTTCTTACCAAGGATCATGATGTTCGCCTAGGTGAGATAATCTGCAGTCATTGATTAAAATGAAGATAAATTTATTCTGAATTTGTCTGTAATTTTCTGGAACTTGTGTAGGGGATTTTGGGCTTGCTAAAACCTTAAAAGCAGATGATCTGGCTTCTTCGGTACGTGTGAACAGCAAAACTTATGACTATGCCCATGCTGTTTTTGAATCTTAACTATCCACCCGAATGTTTCAAAGAATTTATAGTAGTCCTTGTTACTTTTTAGTTTGATCCGTCAGGTTTCCTTGGAATTGTTGAATTCTTCATATGTCAACACCATATGTCAATTTAAGCTGCATTGCTAGTTTAGGTTTTTTCATCTTGAAACCACATCACTCCTATCTTGTGAATTCTATTGGGAGAGGCATGGACTTAAATTTGTTACCATGATGTTTAGCTGACTTGTGCCTGCACACCTTACCATCCAATTGTTGTTATTAAATTAGTTTTTTATTCAAAGTGGAATCTGAAATGGTTTTGTGCACTTGTGGGCAGGTCGTAGGAACTCCCAATTACATGTGTCCTGAATTGCTTGCAGATATACCTTACGGATTTAAATCTGATATTTGGTCTCTAGGTATGTGCTATTTTGTATTAAATACAAATATGCTTACAGAGTGGGCTTTGCCCTGGCTAAAATATTTAACTCTCCAGGGTGCTGTATATATGAGATGGCTGCTCATCGCCCTGCTTTTAAAGCTTTTGTAAGATCTCTTCTGATTTTTCAATTTATAGCATCTACTATTATTAGTGTCTTGTTCGGCAAATTAGTTAATGCACTATTGTCAACCGTTTTTTTTTTTTGGGGCCAAAGCACTATTGTCAACTTAAACATAATAATATATCTCATTTCTGCGTCTAAGTTGGTTAAGTGACATATTTGGACTGTGAAAAGTAGATGATATTAATTTTTTATTCATGGTCGTATAAGTTTGCATTATTGAATTGGATTGCTGATCAAATTTTTACCTAAGCAATTTGAAGTCACCAGTACCGGCCATCGTGATGTTCATTTGGGAGCTTTTTTGTTCCAATATCTTTGGTAGAGTTTGAAAATTGATTTTACTTTATAATCAGTTTTAACCGATGTCTGTATATTGGAGTGACATGGTACTGCTTGAAATTTAATTTCCTAATTTTTTTCTTTAGTACTGCTAATTAGAGGTTCTGGGTGATCTATCCTTTTTGCATTTCATACTTTTCATACAATTCTTCACAATATTTACATAGATATATGTGCATGTGGAGCAATAAGTGCTTTTTTCTAGATGTTTTACAATGGTGTGGTGTATCTTGTTTCAGGATATGGCAGGATTAATAAGCAAGATAAATCGTTCCTCCATTGGTCCTTTGCCTCCTTGTTACTCCCCATCTTTGTAAGTTTTTCTATATATACTTTAATGAGATTAATATCCTAGTATATTGGGTTTCAGGAAGCCAAAGATTAACTCACAATCTTTGAAGATTTTTTTTGAAGTTGATAATATTATGTATGCACGTGGTTCTGGTTTTTGTGTGAGGACAATAAAGCTAACACACAAACCCAACTTTGTTATCCTCTCAAAATTGGGATTTTTTTCCCACCGTGTTCATTGAATATGGAATAGTTAACAAGCAAAGCCATTTAACAAACATGTGAAGTATTGTTATACCAAGAATAGGGAGTTTTAACTTGAGTAATTTCAATGGACAACTTACTGGATAACTTAGCGAGGGAGAAGTGAAGCATTCTAGCCAATTTTTGTTAAGAGAAGAGAGCTTTGACCATAACTTTTCTTGATGCATGGGATCATGGAGCAGGAAGAAGGATGAATTTAACTGAGGCGTGGGGAGGAAGTGATCCTATCACATTCCCCTTCTCCTCAACTTCTCAGGAAGCTGGGGAGGTAGTATGTAACATTGTAACCTTACTGTCCAAGGGACGAATTCACTGAGCACTCAATTGATGGACTTTCCCACTGGCAGTTATGCTGGGACTAGCTGTCATGGGCAACTAATGTTTTGGGGGAAGCTAACACTTTCATTGCTTGAGCTGGCACACTTACACTGGCCTTTTGGCCAGATCTCGTTTGGCCTTGGGTTGGTGCAAATGTTTCTTGCGCCAAAGCATAGCATGCAAAGGACATGTAAGAAGATCTTGTGTTTGTTGTCCTAGGGATGGTTTTGATGATTGCTCTCAAGTATAGAGTGCACGAGTGTTTTATCTCTACTAATTGGTTCCTTCCTTTTGGTGGGAAGCGCCAACTACTACTACAGCAAGCTTAACAAGAGCCCCCTACTTATAGTAAGCCCCGCGAGAGGCATCTTTCTTCAATTGACTGGACGCATCACTTGATGGTCTAGGTGTAGAGGCACTGCTTCTTAACTAGATGACCTGTCAAATTAAAGTTTTCACTGAATATAAATAAATTAATATGAAACAAATTCCATCTAGGAACACTTTCTTACTGAAATCATTTAACTCCCCTTCTCTGTCTTCCTGAGTGTGTGCTGAAGTATACATTACTATCATTACATCGTCTTGAACATGCAGGAAAACTCTGATAAAGGGCATGCTGAGAAAGAACCCTGAGCATCGACCGGCAGTAAGCATCTCTAGAGAACAATTTTGTTTCCATTATGTACACTATCTAGATTTACCATTGGTACTTATACATGAAAATCCGGCTTTGCATTTTGGACAGGCATCTGAGATCTTAAAGCATCCTTATTTGCAATCTTATGTTGAACATTATCGTCCATCTTTCAGTCCCCCAACATCCTGTTCTCCTGAAAAGCCTATTCCTGTAACCCATGATCCTCGAAGAAATATGGCTGAAAGTCAAAACAGTAGCAGTTCAAGCAGTGACAAAGATAGCTCAATGTCAAATGACAGAATCATTTCCGCAGTGGTACAGAAGTGCAATAACAAGACTACCGAGACAGATGTAACCTCCATTGATGATGAGGATTGCTCTGAGCATATCCTGCCTAGTGAAGAAGATACTAGCTCCAGCACTAGCAATGCCAAAACTGATTGCCAGGAGGTGATGAAACCATCATCTAATGAACGTCAATCCATTGTTGAATCTAAGCAACCCAAAACAATTAAAAACATAATGATGGCACTTAAAGAAGGAAAGGTTAGAGAAAATGGTTCTCCAATGAGAGGCAACCGCATTAAGGCTGTTGGTGCATCAGCGCAGAAAACAAACGCAGATACGTTGCCTAAATGGCCCAAGTCTAATGCTGTTGCTCCTGGTATCAAGCCAAATATAGAGCCTCCAACTTTGATATCTGCAAAGACATCCCCTGATCCTCCAAAACGAATGCCAAGATCCTATCCTTTAAAGAATCAGGTATTTTATCACTAAGTATTATTTAGTACTCCCTCCAATCCTTCATATAACACATATTTGGAGAGTTGATCTTGGTCTTAAATGTAAGACATAATAGTTTTTATATTTGTCCATATTTTCTTAATTTACTCCTATTGATGCTCCATCAACAATAGTAAAAAAAGGAGAGGGATTGGGGAATTAAAGAAGATGACTAGGTTGTTCTAAAAAATATATGTTATATTAACTAACTTAATCAACTTACTTAATGTAATTACATAAGTAAATATGTTTTATATTAAGGACTGGATGGAGTATTTACTTCCTGCTTGCTATTTGTTTGTTATTTCCCCAAAGCACTGTTATTCATTACTTGTATGTGCATAATGTATTCTGGTAGGCACTACTGATGGTGGACTCTTCACCAAAAACTAAAGCCAGACACGATGGGACTCCTCCATCTTGTCCTATTAAACAAGTTGAAGGAGATGGAGTTCCTGCCAAGGTTAGGCAAGTGACCCCCCCTAGTTTACTTAGACAACCTTCATTTCGAGGAGGAATGAGGCAGGTTGGGCTTGATATATGTATTGCGGGAAATGATACAGAGAAGCTTGGTCCAAAAAGAATATCGCAGGAGCCAGACAAGAGTCACTACAAGGTACTCAATGGTCATATACCACATGCTTCTAGAGAGGTTACAGAGCCTCAGAAGGATTCTGAAAAATGTTCCAAAGGAATGCAGACAGATAGCAGTAATTCTGTTTCATCTTCAGTGTCTATTCAAGGATGTGAACTTTCTGATGACGCCACAAATTTTTTTGACATGGGAGAACAGACACCTGATCATGGGAGTGCAACACATATCAAAACTATAAAGTCACATCCAGACAAGAGCCATTATCAGTCACCCAATAGTCATATACTGCGGGATTCTGGAGAGATTACTGAGCCTCATCAAAAGGCTTCTGAAAAACGTTCCAATGGAATGCAGGCAGATAGCAGTAATTCTGTTTCATCTTCAGTGTCTATTCAAAGATTTGAACTTTCTGATGATGCAACAAATTTTATTGACACGAGAGAACAGACAACTTCTGATCATGGGTGTGCAATACATAATGAAACTATAAAATCTCATCCAGACAGCTGCCCACCTGCTGCCTATTTGCCCTGTGAGATGGCTGAAACTGTGTCCAGTGAAACCTTTGAGCCCACCTTGAATCTTCAGAAAACAGTCACTAATAATGAAAAAGGAAGTTCTGGTTTAACTCTTGATCACCATGCTCCGGATTCCAGTGAAATGTTGGCTTTTGAAGATAGTCTTCACGTCAATCAGACGAGTACTCCTACAGCCATCTCAGGTGACAATAGCTCCACTATAATTCCCTCTGTTATAGACAGTGAAGAAATCAAAGATCTTCAAGATACTACTAAGCAAGTGGCTTCAATCCATCCTCCGAAACTTATACTACTGAGTGATGGAGAAAAGTTTGTTCGTGAAGAAGTCACTCCAGTAAGCAAGCCCGGTAATAGGCCTGATACAGTAAGCCAGCCCATATCCGTGCTTGAGTCCTCTGGGGATGACAAGTTCACTGTAAGAGAAAGACTGTCAACTGTGGCTGAAAATGCTCCACCAATCACCTATACAAATGACCAAAAAGACTTACAAGAAGGTAGAGGAACCATTTTGCATAATCCAGTGATAGAAAGGCCGGCTGTTGGCAATCTTCCTCCAGCATTTGATGATGTCATCCATGTAATACGGCATAGCAGTTACCGTGTTGGGAGTGAGCAACCAGTAAAGGAATCTGTGGAGATGGGAGTTCAAAACGTGGATGTTGGAAAATTTCTCAAAGTTGTAAGGGATGATTTAGAAATGAGAAACATGGGCATTCCTCTGACCCATAATTCTTCAAATTGCTCTGAAGCTGTGAGCTTGAAGTCAAATAATTCAGATCAATCAGAAGTGAGAAGCACGAGCACCGCTCTAGTGCTAAAACCCTCAAGTGTCTCTGATGCTTTGTGCACGAAGTCAAGTGTCCCCGATCATTCCAGTGTCAAGGAACAAGACGTGAAAAATCTTGCTTCTATAGTTTCAAAATCCGATTCCCATGAGCTGGTTAAATCTAACTCTTCAGTGACCGAAGAGGAAACCCCGGCAAAGGAAACTTTGGATGTTAAATCATTCAGGCAGAGAGCTGATGCCCTTGAAGGGCTGTTAGAGTTGTCAGCAGAGTTACTGCAGCAAAATAGATTGGAGGAGCTTGCTGTTGTTTTAAAGCCCTTTGGGAAAGATATGGTATCCCCGAGAGAGACAGCCATTTGGTTGGCTAAGAGCTTAAAGGGAATGATGA
>JBAGKO010000014.1:18353015-18363530 GCA_037177275.1 Acacia concinna
TTCGTATTTCCTAGTTTCTTTGTCTACAGATGGAAATCACTTGCTCTTCTTGGAAGGATTGTGGTTATGGATAGAGAACGATTCCTTTCTTTGCCTTTTGTCATCCTCTTTTCCTAGTTTGTAATTATTGCTGGAATCTCTTTCACCAAAGAAGTGATATGATCATGATGCAACCTCCTCTTTGATTGATTCCTGGCCGGTTCACTTTATTTCTGAACTGTCTTCTTAAATGAAGAATATCTTGCTTCACCTTCATTTATAGGCATATACAGAGGAGATTCTTCAATGTTCAAAGTAAATTCTTTTCACACTTTACCTCCTCCTTAAGATTCAACCTGAACAAAGTAAAAAAAAAAAAAATTAAAAATAGTACCCACCATGAAAGCCTTTAGACTCTCTAGGCATATCCTTGGCTTGTGTAGCCTAAAAATATATTATTCTGTTCTTTTTGATTGAGAATTAGATATAATATTCTGTTCTTTTTGACACAGTCTGGCTTTTTTACTGCCCTCTCTCTATTTTCCTTCTATTTTTCTTTGCTGATGACATGAATTTTCTCATGACTTTCAAAGTTTCACTGTAGATTTAATGAGACTGAACTGATACAACCGTTCTTTGATTTTTGTACGAAGCATACTCTGTTTTTACTTTAACCGGCAAGAAACAGCCATTGTATATTGAATCTTCTCACCACAATAACTTCAACTGAGCTTAGTACATAGCACTTTTCTTACACTTCATCAAAAACTTTCTACACAAAGCTAAAACAGTGAGATACTATAACCCCAGATTATATGTAATGTATAAAGTAAGGAACTTTGAGACGACAATAACAGGGGCTGAGAAAACGAGTGAAAGTAATGAATCAGAGAAAGTGGTAATGCATGATTTGGGAACAAAAATTCTGAAAAGCCTACCATTTGTCTATCTTGAAAGCTAAGCCACCCAAAGGCAAAAAAATTAAATTGTGAAACCAAAATTGTGTTGCTTTCTCACACTCATCCATCACCACACTATCATCAACCACCATTAAAAATCATAAACATATTATTATTACTCTAAATGCAAAGCATCACTGAGGCTGTCAAGGGTCCCACCAGTTCGTTCCCAAGTCTCTCTCTGTCTAATGATGAACAAGCTTGCAAATTTTGCGTGGTTCGTTCAACCTGCTATCTTTTTAAGCTTCAAAAGAAAATGATCAACTTTGATTGATCTGTGATGTAATTGAGAGGAGGAGGAGGAGGAGGAGGAGGAGAAGAAAAAAGGTTCATGAAAGGATTGATATGTTTCGTGTAGCGTGGCTGGAAAGCGATGGTGTTGTCACTTTATGCTTGTTCTAATGGTGGTTGCCACTTGACTGTGACTCTGTTTTTTGGTGTTTTTCTGTTAATTTCTGCATCTTCCATTAAGTTATGTCTTAGTGATCATAACTTGTTAGACTTGAAACGAGTTCCGTAGTCACTCGCAGGCCCACTTATCTTCTCCTATTGATTAGACTCACAATTATAGATGTAATAAGCAGTGGTTTGAAAATATTAGGTACTCTGCTTTATATGTTTATTTATCTCATCACAGACTTAAAGATATATATTTTCTTTAATAAAAAAGAGTCACAATTGTATTCA
Source organism: Acacia concinna (assembly GCA_037177275.1). Classification (NCBI taxonomy): domain Eukaryota; kingdom Viridiplantae; phylum Streptophyta; class Magnoliopsida; order Fabales; family Fabaceae; genus Acacia; species Acacia concinna. The sequence continues at coordinate 18,354,641 of JBAGKO010000014.1, forward strand.
TTTTTAGTAATTAATTTAATCAATGCATTGGTTTGTTCATTGCTATGGTAGTTTAAGATCCGGATCATTTGCTTGCTCAAACATTTTTCTTTCATTTTGAAGCTTGCCACCAAAATATATACCTTTTGTTGTAACTTTGGACTTATATGTTACTTATTTGGAATATCATGTTCAAACTAAAAATGGTTAATATGTAAGATGGTTCATTTTATCAAACAAATTATATCTGGTGGAGATTTACTTTTTAAACACGATGTGATGACAAATGAAAAAAGGTTTTTTTTTTCCTGTTTGTTTGATGATTAGACAAATAATATATATAATCTCTATATACTACCTCAAAAGACATTATTTTTTTTTGTTATTGTCACATGTGTGTTTAAGGACTTTAATAAAATAAATAAGAGCTTTCAAGATTACAAACTACACGACATTGCATGTCATCTCAAAAATTAAAAGATAATCATTTCTTTATGTATTGATGTGTGAAAACAACGTTGATTATTGTGATTTGTTTCTTTGGCAAAGTCACGCATCGGAAAGCTCTCGTTGGCCACTGTACTTTCATTTCCATTAGAACAACGTTCATGCACTGGAAAATAAATTAAATGTTGATGAAACTTATAGATATAATCCTAAGTGGGTGTGTGACCGTGTAACTTTTGGTTCTGTACTTTTCTGGGCTATTCGGCATTATAGGGGAGGGATAATACGGTCATTTGAATGGGTCATGATGAAACAACATACGGCACAGTGTGAATGGGTCAGTGGGGTGGGGGAGGGATAATTGTCCCTACACTTTTTTTTTTTTTGCCAGAAATTGTCCCTACACATGAACCAACACTTCATCTTCATTTATTTTCGAGGGGTTAAAGGGACTTTTACTTTGAAAGGTTCTTTTAGAGGAGTTATTTTATTTGGCAAGTTTTTTAAGCGATAATTTTACTCTAAAAATTTTAAAAAGAGAGCAATTTTGTCTTTGTCAGTAATTTATTAATTTTGATAATTAGTTGATTAAATATGTTGAGTTGGCAGTTTACATATTATATATATTATGTTTTTTAAGTTGTAAATTTACACCATAAATCCATGTTTTTTCTATTACATTTTCTTTGAAGTTAGATTTAAGATTTTTGGGCAAATTTGCATCTTAAAATATAACACAGATGACACGTGAATTACCCGCTCAATATATTTAATTAATTAATTATCAAAATAAACATAGTTAACAGATATAGGTAAAATCATTCTGTCTTTTAAACTTTCATGGCAAAATTCCCTTCTAAAACTCTTTTAGGTAAAATTGCTCTTTTAGAAAAACTTTCAAGACAAAAATATTTTTAACTCTATTTCTAAGCTGAATCTACATGTCTGGAATTTTCATGACTATTTTACCCCCTCAGCTGACGACAAAAATCCTTGGATCTACTCTTTAAAGCAAGTCAATAACCCGTCACGTGGTAATTAAGTCAAAACTGTTTAATTTATTAAGGACCATCTGCCATACTCTGGTGCTAATTGATTATACTAATAAGCAACTTCAGTTGAGTCTTGAGATCTAAGCCCCCCCGGCATTTCACGTTCCGTTCGATGTGAGATTTTATGATCAATTAACTTAAAGTAAAGAAAATATAGTACTCCCTTCGGTTCTAATTATAAACGCCGTTAACTTTTTTAGAGAATTTTAAAAAAATTTTAAGAAAGTTAATTATATTATTAATCATATAATATATTGTATTTTATTACATTATATATTAATTCATAAATCAAACAACATAATTTAAAGAAAAACGACAAATTTTAATGTCTTAAAGTAATGTAATCAGCTTTATTATGATTCTCCAAAAAAGTCAACAGACCCTTATAATTAGGACCGAAAAGAGTATCACTCTGTATACGTCATACGAGTGTCTAAACTTCAAACTACTCCCGAATCTATGTACTTCCTCCCTCCATTTTTTAAAGCTGTAAATGAGTGGAAAGATGGTTATATAATTAATTGGAGGTAACATAATTATATATATATATATATTAAATGTTTAGACGGAGCAAGTTGTTTGAAATATATAGGATATAGAATCGGAACAAGAGTATTGGTTGGCAACAAAAAGGAATAAAAGAGTATTGATTATATTTGTGAAAGCTATTGAACCAGCAATTATTATTGTCACATATATATAAATATATTTATTTACACTCACAATATCTTTATCCAATCTTGATATGTAAGAAAGAGAAAGGAGATAGACTCAATAAAGCTTTATTGAGTCTACCAACGGCCTCTGGCAGTGTAGTATTGTTAGTGTTCTATATAACACCTAATCTGAGTTTAATCTTGACCACATTGATGTCATTCTGTTTTAATTTGTTTCCAAAATGTTCTGTACATCAACTTTCATATATATAGCATTGATATTTGTTCAACTATGTGATGTGAGGTGTGCGTGTGTGTGTACATGTGTGTTCGCAGCGTCTAACACGGTAGTTATAATTTTTTTAAAGATGTCTGGCTGGTTTTTAGGCTTCATTAGATACACTTGAAAGTTAATTTTATAAGCTAGCATTAGTTTATAATAGCTTTCTATAGTTATTATTAGAGGAAATAAGGGGTGAATTCTTTAGGACGATAAAATCATAGTCCTTTTATCATTATATTGCCATTTTGGGATTGCGAAATGTCCTAAAGGGCATAATAACCCTGTGAATTAGAAGGGCAAGTGTCTAAACTTCATAGTATAAGAGAACCACCAAGCTCTCTTAAATAAGTTCTATATTTTCTGCTTTCGTGATACACGTGGAGAAAAATCTCCTCCTAATTAATATGTGAAACTTTGTGCAAGTTTCGTTATGAAACCTAAATGTTAAGACAGCAACACAAATTTCTGTATAAGTCGAAACAACTTGAAGAGCGAAAATTCGACTATTCTCCAAATTAGAAAATTGAGACACAATATTGACGTTACCAACATTACCAGACTCTCATTGGAAGAGCTTCTTAAAAAATTTATAACATGAGCTTTCAATTCTTCTATTATCTTCGATCATATCACCATTCTCATTTTGTAGAGAAAAGACACTATCCCTCCTTTTCTAATATTGGTCTTCAAATGATAAAATCTAGTGTTTCTATCACCCCTTAGCTATCCATTCGGTTTTAGACTTTTGGGACCACTTAATTTCTTCAAGTCTTAAAACCTGGTCAAGTTCTTTTTGTAATAATAACTCCAAGTTGCATAAAAAACTTGAGAAAGGATAAGTACTAGCATTTTGGATTCCCTTGAGCCTGGCAAGCAGCTTTTGTTTCTTTTTCTCAATAAATCCAAACAGTTCTTATTCCATGACTAAATAGCCTCTCTAAGCCAATATATATTAAAATGCAAATCATCATCAACAATCCAATGTCCCCAAGAGATTATTTAAAATTTTCATGTGCAACCACATTACCTCAAATCTAAGGATCTATTATTGGTCACAAACGAGTAGGACGCAGTCATACTCAACAAAAGAGGACTTTAATGTGAGAATTGAGTTTGAGGAAGTAACTTTAAATAACAATCTGGTATATCAGTAAAAACAAGAGAATTAACTAAAGCTCTATCCAAACGTTCGTACAATTGTGCACAACCAAAGATTTGTGGACCCTTCCAAGTGAACTTTGAACTTGCAAAACCTATCTCAGAAAGACCACGGTCCTATACACGATCTCGAACCCACTCCTCAAATTCTTTCGTTAGCAGAGATTATGTCATTGAAATCCATATAAACAAACCAAGGAATTATCATTCCTTATGATTTTTCTCTAAGCTTGTCCCACAATCCGTTTTGAAGATTTGAATGTAGTACAACATAAACTGTAGTTAGACAGAATTTAGGAATTCCTTGGAAACCGCATTCCATGTCTATACATTGTCGGTCTTCCTCAATAATTGAGACCCAACATCAACACTTCTCTAGATTGCAATAATACCACTTGACCTCCCCACACTTGGGACCATTTTGAAGCTGTCATTACCCAACAAGAGGAGATGTCGTAGTTTATTTTCTTCAGCACCCCTTGTTTTAGCCAATATAATAATGGCAGGCTTTGGCCAGTTCATCAACACTTTTAAATTCTGAAGCAAGCCTCTTTCACAAGATCCTCTTGTGTTCCAATACAATATCTCATCTATGAATACCAAAAAAATGTAAGGTAAAGAAAACACACATCGAGATAATGGAAATTGGGTTTCTAGAACCATTGACCTAACCTCTTACTACCTAACTCATTACCAACCCCCACTAGGCCTTCTAAACATGGCCAAAAATAAATTTCTCCTGGCTCTACAATTTCACCTATTGGAATTTTCCTATCTCCAATATTGTCCAACAGTCTTGTACTTGGTCCACGATGGGACCAACTCTTTCACTTTCTCTCACCCCACTAACCTCCACACCCTCCTTATATGCACAATAGCTTTTCTCTCCCATAGTGAGCATTAGCACGTTGTCTATTTTTTTGTCATCTAATCTCGATGCTACACATGGTCTTTTATCCACTCTCTTCTTGCTCCTCTGTTGTTGTACCTTTTAATTTTTGCTCTTTACTCCTCCTCGTTGGTCTCTTTTCCGTTATTGATAGCCTTTACGGAGTTGCCACCTTTTTTCCCTTTTCCCGTCATGCTCTTGTCTAGCGTTCTTGCTCTGTACTCTTGTGCACTGGGTCTTTTGTCTGTGTAGCCTTATAATTTGATGATTAACTTCATTAATCTACTTATTAACTTCATCGTCATCAACAAGCACAACAAATCTTAAGCCTCCTCTGGTTTGCCGAGCTCCATCACCTCGTTTTTCCTTGCTCTTCTTTTGTTGACTTGATTTCTAGACTATCTTCCACTGCTCCACATGGTTGTGCACTTTCACTTTCCCCTATTCCTTAGATACTAAGCCAAAGCATTTTTTAGATGAACCATTATCATCAGTCAAACCTTTCTTCAAAGGGCAACAATCATGTCTATGCCATAGACGCCGCAATTTATGCACAAGAGGTGTACATAGGCCCTCATATTCCAAGTAATAATTCTCTCCGTCAAGGGAAAAACTAGACATTAGTTGTTTTCCCAACTCCATAAGAACACAAATTATTGCAAAATGACCTCTAAGCTGGCATGAGGTATTCATATAAACTTTTATGGTTTTACCAATTATGTTCCCAATGATGGTTAAGGCTTCTTTGTCATAATATTCTAATAAGGAGATTGTAGGCAACCTTATCTATTGTAGCTTTGTCTGGTAAAAAATTAGGATCCCAAGGATAACAATCAAATAATGATTATAGACCATCCATGGGACACCTGTTAAGGTACTGAACTAATCTTCCTTGCTCGACCACTAAACCACATAGTAATTGTGACCAATGTTACTGAGCTTGATGATCCTTCCTTTTGCCCACATAGTTTGCAGTTTGGACTCTAAAGATTTGAAACCGAAGTATCTCCTGAAAGCTTAACAATCAGTGTAACATTCTAATTTTTATACTTAAGATTAAATTATAATTAAAGAAAAATCATTTATGATAAATGAATTTTATTAGGTAATTGTTGTGGAAAAAAAAATATAGATATGATTAAATTTGGAAAGAAATTGGTAGTATAAAAATATATGTATGTCTATAATTTATTATTTTCCTAACTAGGTAAGTGATTAATGAATTAGAGTATATGCGTATGTGAGAGAGAGAAGAAGAAGAACCAACAGCCTCTAAGCCGTGTGATATAGTTAGTGCTCTATGTGGCACCTAAATTCAGGTTTGATCCCGGGCTCTTATAATCAAGAGAGAGAGAGAGAGAGGAAGAAGACCATATATATATGTATATATAATAAAGAGGCAGACATTTAGCACAAGTAAAAGGAAATGAAAAAAATATGTCTATATAACAATAAATAATAATCATCAATCATGTGATGGCGCCTGGAGTACTTTAATAGCCCTTCCTTCAACTTTTTTTACTTTCACAAAGTATCACTCAGTCCAGTAGACCGAAGACTAATCATTTATTCATTGTGGGTTCCTTTATGGCAAAGTATCCACCAGCCCTTCCTTCAACTTTATATTACCTTCCATGTAGCTGCAACGAGAGTGAGAGAGAAATCTCTAGTTCTTCCTCGATCCGGCGTTATTGTTTGTCTAGTTTAAAATTCTTCATTTGGGATTAAATAGGTACTCAAATCAATATCTTGTCATAAAAATTTTTTATTAGAATTATTCTAAATGATTTTGGCTTCTGAGTGATAGAGATTTTGCTCTAAATAAGGAAAATTTATGAATTAGGGTTTTGGGAAAGTTTTGAGTTTTAACAATATAAGATTATAAATATATAGAGGGGTGTTAATAGATAGTTTTAATCAGTTTAGATTTTTAATTTGGTTGTTTTATGATTTTATAATTATTTTTTAGTAAAAAAAGACCTAAAATTATCATTTTAGACTTGTGTGACTTATTAAATTTGTATTCAACAATTTATTTAAGCTATTGAAGGTATTATTGAAGTTTTAATCAGTTTACTTTGTTGGAAAATTTTGAGATTTATGAAATAAGAATTTTATGTTGAAAATCTAAATTTTAGATTGGGGATTTTATGCACTTATATGTGATTGATGTTAATTTATAATTCAAATGAGTTAATTTAGTTGAGAAAAGTGTTAGATTAAGCTTAAAACAAACAATTGAGATTAGAGTTCAAAATTTGTAATTTCTTGGTAATTAATTCAAAGCTTTAATATTATATAATTGTTTAATTTATGTATTAAATTTGTATTTACATTATTGTGTAGATTGATTTGTGACCGGATTGTGACTGGTACCTTTATTATAAGATTAAGCTTGGAGTTGAGGTAACCAGGATTAATTTATTTTATATGCTTGATTTGGGCTGTAAGGTGTTTTCAAACCTTGAATTTCTTTAGTAATACTTATATGTGCTTTGAAAAATTAAGTGTACATTTGAATATTAACTACTTCAGTGAAGCAATGTATTTTCCAACCGTATGTGTGATTTGTGATTATAACTGAGATTAGTGAAATTGTGATGATTATGATGTATATGGAATGTTATTGTTGTGAAATTCTTCTAAATATTATATTTATGTATATTGGGTTATGTTATGGGATTTGTGAGATCGTGTGGAAGAGATATAGTGAGATTGTGTACCAATCGGCTCTCTTATTGTTGGCCCGAATTTGAGTTGAGTGATTTGGGTAGACACCTCTCTGTTACGGTATAATGGTGGTGACATGGGAGGGGACAGTTTTCTTCAAGTGAATAGCTAAACTTTGGCCGAGTATACTAGTATTGATATCATGTACTACGTCCAAAAGATATAAGGAGAAACAGAATGGATGAGTGGGGATGGTTTTAATTATTGAAAGTATTATGTATTGTTTTATTATTGAGAATATTATTATTATTATTGATAAACATGCTTCTCTGACTTACAATCCTTTTTTGCTTATTTTGTAAATTTGATTTTGGTTACTAGGACTTCGTGTCTCCCCCGTCATTATTGATATTTTTTTAGGCAAAACCTCTCATCTGAATAGAGGTCAAGGGAAGCAGGCAGAGGCATAGGCAATGATAGCCTTGTATGCCTCTTAAGTTTTTTGGGATTGTATTGTTTATATATTGCCATTATAGGGTCATTATATTTTTATATACTTTGATATCATTTTAGATAACTGTCTCAATAACTGTTAACTTCTTATTGCGTCTGAGGCCTTATTCATGTATACTCTGATATTTTGGTGGATCCACAATATTTTATGTGTCAAAAAATTGTTCTGTTTAGACATTTTGTGATAGGGTTTAGTGTTATGTATGTGGACTAGTGGGTTAGGTTTCTAACCCTTTTCTGATGGTGCCCTTAGTCTTATATTTGGATTACTGTAGTAGGTTTGTGGGCGGGTTTTATACCCTGGACCTCGATGTGTAGATCTTTAAAAAAAAGGGTTTTCAAAAATGATAGACAAATCCTTTTTTATAACCATGATAAACCATTTGAATTTAGTTTTACTCTTTTCTATCATGGTTAGTCTTATAGGTAGGTTAATTCTTTTAATCATTATAGTGTTTTTGGAGATGTGATTTTAAACTTTTCTATCATAGTTAACTATTATAAGAATTCAGTTGGATGGTTTAATACATGCTAATTAGATTTAGTGTCTTGTTTTCTAACTTTAGTGACCACACATGCATACATATCGAGAAAAAAAGCTAGCATAATATATATATCGCATCGTGACTTCGATCTATATATCTTTGGCAAATGTACGTACTATACATAGTATACATATAAACACAAAACCCGCAATAGATCAATTTTTCATAATAAATACACTTAAAGGAAGAAAGTTCTCACTTTTATGTGATTCAACGCAAAACTTGCAAAGTTTTGAAGACATAATAGTACTGTCGTACAACGCAACGGACACAAAGTTTGTCATTCATACATACATATCAGATCTACCAGTTAGCTTGTTCATAATGAGGTAGACTGGGTCACAATATACATACATCAGAAGGAGAGCATGAATAATAGGGAAATTCAAGTGGGTATGTAGGAAGTGGCTGGTGTTTGGAGTGTGGTGGACGAGAGCGCGAGCAGTGAAATTTGCTAAGTCTGAAAGCATAGTAATGAAAATAGGGTTTGCGGGTGGTTTTTAAAAGCATTTCTATGACAGTTGTTCAAAACAACTATCAAATACTATATGTATCGCGGGTTTTTAACAAAAAACTGTCATATATATTTCAATTATATGACGATTTTTAAAAAGCGTCATATATAGGTATACTTTATATGTTGTTTCTTTATACAACCATGATTATGTCACGGACGTATACTACTTTAAATTCTGCGT
>JBAGKO010000014.1:18399485-18417056 GCA_037177275.1 Acacia concinna
AGAGGTTTAATCGAAGAAAAGGAATCAACCGAAGTAGGAAGCTCCTTCTCTCGCATGCAACCTAGGATTCTGATTAAGGTAAGCTTTTGCGTTGTGATTCCATTTTTAATCCCGTTCTACTTCTATTTGGTTGATCGAAAGGTTGGGTTCTGTTCGAAAATCATAAATTGGTGCTTGCGTGAGATTAAGCAGACCTAGAGCTTGACGGGAGGACAGTGAAGAAGAGTAGCTAGCGATATAGGGCAAGGAACACATCAGCGCAACATTGACGCTTGAGCTGGGAGGAGAGTGGCAGTTTTTGGAAAGGGACGCTAGACCTGGAGCTTGACGGGAGGACAATGAAGAAGAGAAGGCGACTAGAGAGAAGGGAGGCTTGAACCATCATCATCATTTTTCTTCGAGCCCGAGAGAGAGAAGAGTTCAGAAATCACGTGGGTGAGAGAGAGAGAGAGAGAGGAGCAATGGTCAAATGCTGACGCTAGCTTCTGGAAAAGCTTCCTCTGGTAGCTTATCAATTTTAATAGCTTTTAGCTAAAAGTTCCTTTTATTAACCAGTCAATTCCAAATAGCATAAATACCCACCAGAGCGTTTTTTTATCCTCAATGCTCAAAAAAGCCAGCCAACGCTCAGCCCAAACAGGCCCTAAGACAAAAAAAAACACACACACACACATCACTCTTTTATAATTCAATCACTTTTTTATTTTATTTCTTAAAATAATTTTTTTGGATTGATGAAAATACACCAGAAGGAAGGTAAAAGTTTTCATTTTGTTCTTAATATAATAAAGAACATCAAAATCCAAATAGCACATCCTATGTTTTTCGTCTCTTGCCTTACTGCCCGCAATAGATGCTCTGAGACCCAAAAGGCCAAAACAAATAATAGAAAGGGCAAATGGCAAAAACACTCATAAACTTTTGTCAAAAGAGCGTCCAACACCATAAACTTTTTTTGGAGGCAAAAATACCATTTCCATTAACACTGTTAAATTTCCGTCATTTTTTATATGTGGGCCCCCCATTTATTATTTTTTAATGATTATTTTATTAAAATAATCCTCACCCCCACTCTCTTGCGTGCCTTCTCCCTCGCTCCCTCCCTTCCTATCTCTCTCTCTCTCACACACACAATTTCTCAGAAAACACACACACAGACACATAAATCCACTATGTTCTTTTCATTAATTGCCTCCTTTCTTCAGCAAATATCACAGTGTTACACACACACAAATCCATTATGTTCTTTTCATTAATTGCCTCCTTTCTTCAGCAAATTAATGTTCTTTTCATTAATTGTGGTTCCAATAGGACAACAATCATTGATCTACAGCTCCGTGGCTCGTGGCACCGTGATCCTCATCGAGTACATTGAGTTTTTCATAAACTTAACCGGCATTGCATCTTATTGCCTCTAGAAACTCCCTCCTTCTTGCAACAAATTCACTTACAAATGTGACGAGCACACATTCAACTACCTTGTTGATAATAGATTTAGTAATTCTCACTTCGCCTTCTTTCCTCTATCTTTTGATTATCTGCAGCTTTTTCTTTTCTTTATTTCTCATGTTTTTCTCTTGGATTGTTTTTTTCTTGACTCGTAAAAGCTTCCACTAAACAAGGCCTACTCTCTCCAGCTTTCTCCTCTCTGGTCTGGCCATTTTTGGGGCCATCAAAGCTGTGCCTTCAACACCTCCAGCCATAGTCATTGTGCCACTGGAGACTATGATGAATCCCTCTTTCAACACCTTAGGTCAGGCATCATGACAAAAAGAGTTGTCACTTGCAAAAGCACTTGCTCCGCCTTCAACTCGCTAAGTTACTGCTGTACTGGAAGCTATATAACCCTTAAGCCTGCAAGCCAACTACATATTCCAAGATCTTCAAGTCGACATGCCCTAAATCTTACTCTTACGCTTACAATGATCCCACCGACATCACCACCTGTACTAAGGCTAACTACCTCGTCACTTTTTGCCCTCGCCACCGTCGTTGGTCGGTGATATGAATTTCCAATTATGGCTACTCCATTGTAATATGGGTTCAATTTGTTTAGTGTTGATGACGGTCTAGTATATTTTGTGTGTGTGTAGAGCTGGTAAAACAGGTTGGGCCTGCGTTTAACCCGTTTAATAAATGGGTTTGGGCTGGCTTTTTGCCAGCTTGTTTAGCCTGGTGGGGTTGAGGCAGGCCAGCCCACGGGTTGGCGGGCTAGCATGTTTAAAATATTTTTTTTCAATTTAAACTCATTTATTTTAGTTAAATACTTTTATCCCCTTATCTTTAATTTTGTGTTTAACAACTTTCTCATACTTTTTATGTGACATTATTATTTTCATATTATATTTATTTAATCTACTATTATTAAATTTAAAATAGAGCAATTTACATATTTTTGTGATATGAGTAGTTAAAAAATGAAAGTGAAAATGAAAAATGGTTACATAATACAAATGTATAAAAGAAATCGAGTGTGATATAAATGGGTAAAAGGAAAAAAATTAGAAATAAAAAATAATTATAAATATGAAAAAATGAAGAAAAAAATAGGCAGGTTGAAGAGCCAGCCTGCTAGCCAGCCAAAACGGGTTCAGACTGGCAAAAGCCAGCCCGTTTATAAAACGGGTTAAACGGGTTGGCCCATTTAACCCCCAACTCGTCGGGTCAGCTCGGCGGGCTGGACAGATTCCTAACTCTGTGTGTGTGTGAGAGAGAGAGAGAGAGATGGAGTGGGGAGCGACGACAACAAAGAAAGTGGCAGTGAGGATTTTTTTGATAAAATATTCATTAAAAAATAATAAATGTGGGGCCCACATATTAAACGAACAGAAGTTTAACCCTGTTAATGAAAATGGTATTTTTGTCTTATTTTAAAAAGTTTGTAGGCCTTTTTGCACCTAAAAAAAGTTTATGGTGCTGGACGCTCTTTTGACAGAAGTTTATGGGCATTTTTGCTCCTTTGCCCTAATAGTAATAAAGAAGCCACATGGTTCCTATTTTTTTCAAATTCTAACATAGCCATAGCTTATATTTTTATGTTTTTTGGGGAATTGACCAACATAGAATAGTGGCATATGTTTTGACCCAAATAATAGTGTAGCATAATGACTTTGAAATCCCAGCTGACCAATAATGAGGTTGTCAACATATTACGATTACATACATGGACTGATTCAAGTTCAAGCCTCTGCTTATATATCTTGTAGAAGCATCCAATCTTTTTGACTGACCCTTCAAGTAAATATATATATCCTAATTAAGTCCAAACTCAAAATGATTATAGTGTTTAAAACTTGAAACGGTGACATCCTCGTCAGCCTTGCATTTTGCACATGTTAGATTTGATTTTGCGCACGTCTTTATTTTTAATTCTCTCTCTGATTACGCCTCTTGAGTGGGCGTGCGTGGAATAGCGCTGTAACACTTTCTACTGCTAAGCAATCAAATTTTTCGTTTTACTTTTTTATTTTTGTATTTGTTATTGCTTCTTATATATACTTCTCTAATCTTATTTACAAAGTAAAGAGGGAAGATTCTTTTAGATAGTAGATTTACGAGGCACCTCATTACATTTTTAAGGCCAATGCACAATTTATTAACCCTTTTACTTATTATTGGATAGATTTTGTTCTCGTGGGCATCACATTTATTAAATAGGGGTAAAATTGAAAAGTTATTAAATCATAAAAGAATTAATAAGGTCTACGTTTTTCTTATTTGTATGACAAAATATTAAGTGTCATTTAAATAAGATCAAAATAGTAGAGTGCAATAAATTGTGTAAAAGTAAGAAATTTGAGTAGTAATACTACTAGTACTCTTTCTGTTCTTAAATATAGAACACGTTTGAAGAGTTTTTCTTAATTTTGACTATAAGACAATTTTTCATATTGTTAATATTTTTACAATCTACCCATATTCCCTCGACAATAAATAATGAAGAGAAAGAATACGGAAATTAAGGAATATGAATATAGTATTTTATAAAATATATGTTATATTAACTACTTTTCTTGATTAAATCAAGGAAAAATCCCATATAAAGTTGCCTAAAATTTGAAAATTCTAAATCGTGTTGTTAAATTTATAAAATCCCTAATTAAGTTACCGACCTAATTTAGAATTTGAAATTTTAGGTTAAATGACTTTACTCCCCTCTCATAATCTAATCTCTCCTATTAAAAAAAGTTTAAATTGCTATGTGACTTGTCATTTTTTTTATTAAGTGTAAATTTATATATCACATGTTCACATCATTATATAATGAAATAAAATATGTTTACATTTAATTTTTTTATCAAAATAATTTTTTCTATGGTGGAAGGATCAATAAGAATAGTTCAAGCCAGGAAAAAAATAAACGGAGAATTGTGTTTGGGTCCCGACCAAGAGAATTTACTACAAAATGGTCCCCAAAATCGCGTAATTGCAATGCAATTAATTGCCTTAATAAAATAATGTTTTTCTCTCTCCCATCTGACATGACGCGACAACGCATTAGTCACCCTCCCTCCCCCTCTCTTCCCCATTAACAACTTCGGCTGGCACTATTGACAAGTTTGACTGTTTCTATTGACAAATTAGGTTGTTTCCATTAACAACTATTACGTGCCTTCTCTCTCCACCTCTCCCCCATTGACAACTTCAGATGACCCGATTGACAAGTTTGGCTGTTTCCATGGACAACTCATACTGTTTCCATTAACAAATATTCCGCGCCATCTCTTTCTATCTCTCCCCTATTGACAACTTTAGGTGACCTGATTGACAAGTTTGGTTGTTTCCATTGACAACTCATGTTATTTCCATTAACAACTATACCACGCCCTCTCTCTCCACCTCTCTCCTATTAACAACTTCAGGTGGCCCGATTGACAAGTTCGGGTGTTTCCATTGACAACTATAGCGCATTCTCTCTCCCCCATTGACAACTTCACGTGGCTCGATTGACAAGTTTGGGTGTTTCCATTGACAACTATAGCGCATTCTCTCTTTCTTCCCATTGACAACTTTACGTGGCCTAGTTAACAACTATAATATTGAGTTGTCAATGGAAACAGTCGAACTTGTCAATCGGGCCATATGAAGTTGTCAATGGGGGAGAGGTAGAGAGAGAGGGTGCGGAATAGTTGTTAATGGAAACACCCTGAGTTGTCAATGAAAACACCCTAAGTTGTCAATTGGGTCACGTGAAGTTGTCAATAGGGGAGAGAGAGAGAGAGTGCGCTATAGTTGTCAATGGTAACAATCGAACTTGTCAATCGGACCACTTGCAGTTGTTAATGGGGGAGAGGTGGAGAGAGGGCGTGAAATAGTTATTAATGGAAACAACCTAAGTTGTCAATGGAAACAGCCGAACTTGTTAATCGGGCCATCTGAAGTTGTCAATGGGGGAGAAGTGGAGAGAGAGGGCATGGAATAGTTGTTAATAGAAACAGACTGAGTTGTTAATAAAAATAGCCGAACTTGTTAATGGGGAAGAGGGGGGGAGGGTGACTGACGCGCTGTTGCTTCACTTCAGATAGGAGAGAGAGAAACATTATTTTATTAAGGTAATTAATTGCAAAAAGTCTCACAGGACTTTCTTACATTTAGCAATTTCGCGGGACCGTTTTGTGGTAAATTCTCTTGGTTGGGACCAAAACGCAATTTTCCCTAAAATAAAAGCATAACTTCCAATATTAATTGAATAATTTATATTTAAATATTAAAAATAAAAAAATTACTTAATTATTTAATGAGAGTAAAAGTAAAATATTCTAATTGGAAAAAAAAAGTTACTTGTGTGATATATCCTACAAAAATTTTTTTTATGTATAATATTTAAATACAAAGTTTAATTGATATCTGGGTTATGATATTTTAGCTCAAATGATTTTTTTTATAATTCTTCCCCAACATGAAAATTCTTTTGATTAAATGAATGATATTATATTATATATATATATATAAACACACACTTATTAAAAAAAGAGAGAGTCAAAAATCAATTAAATTTTTTCAAGAGAATAAAGGTGACTGTGAGAGTGGAATAAAGTTATTTTACTTATATTTTAAAATTTGAAATTGAGTTAATAGCTTAATTTGAGAATTTATAAGTTCAACACCCAATTTAAAATTTTTCTATTTTAAGCAATTTTATATGAAATTTTTCCTAACTGAAATTTGATAAATATTTCTTATATTAAAAATTAGAGGAGTAAATTGGAAGCCCCAAGCTGGCCCTCAGTCTTTTTAATTATTTTTTATTCTTAATTTTAAAATATTTCCTATTTTGAATATTTCTAAAAAAAAGTTCTGAGAGGAGAATAATTCCTCTTTCCTTCATAAATAAGTTTTAAAAAGGAGGCCTAAAAAGGTTTCCTTTTTTCGCCCAACAACATTTTTGCTTTTTAAAATAAATCTTTTTTTATGAATGCATCCAAAAACGACCAAAAAAAGAAAAAACTGTGGATGCGTTCATATTATTTTTTTAATGCTTCTTATCTCTATTTTATAGCAAATAGATCTTATGTGGATTGTGTTTATCTATAACAGTATACTATCGTTTCAAAAGAGAAGCAGCATTATAGTAACAATTGGCATATTGTATATTAAAAAAAAAAAGTAACAATTGGGAATTGGCAGTGTGTATAAAAACACAGTTGTCATATTTTATGTACTACTCTCTTTAAAATTATGAAGCATTTTGTAACTATCATCCTTAAGAAAATAAGACATCTTAATATTTAATATAGAATTCAATTAACTAATTTTATGAGATTCAATGAGCTAAATAAATTATTTAAAAATATTGATATTTTTATCATTGTTTCGGACTAATTAATCTAACTTTAAATTGACATATAATCTAATTATACACAAACATATTAGAGAAACTTCGTAACCCATGTCATTAGCTTCTTTAATTTTTCTAAATTAGTCAATTTAATCTTATATTTAGGATAAACTACTATTAATTGAAATTTAAAAATAACGTAGAGTAATTTTCAACAAAGAGTATATAGCATATAGCATCTTGCCATTTCCATGCTTCTTTCTTTTTGTAGTTTTTTTTTTTTTTGGCCGGGTTCAAACTGTCTCGGTGATATTTTTCGAGGATCAGTTACAGGCAAGTGGATCAACGTCTCCAAGATCTACAGAGCAGACAATGGCTGCTTCCCACAATTGACAGTTTATCTGCTAAACGCTGTATCCCCATGTATTTCTCCAAACAATTTCCAATTTCGTACTCAAAATCTGCATGATACGTTCATGTCCAGTTTCGAATTTGTTTGCTTGCTTGCTAGGCCAAAACAAGTTTGGCTGTTCATTAGGCCAGGCCGACTAACCATATTATCTGTGAGAATTTTATATTTCCAGAGACACAGTTTTTATACTGAACAAATAAAATAATCAACGAATTATTATTTTTATGTAATTTTGAATTAACACATTACTTCTAACCCATACAGAACGCCGGCATAATTCTCCGGCCCGTCCTTTACAAAATAAACATCCCTCATCCTCTGAAACGCGTGCCACGTCAGCAAGCTGTCTGACCCGGCTTGATGGCACTTCCCCACCGCCCGGTTCACGTTGAGGGTCCTCGCCACCCGGTCCAAGCCCCCGTACAGGCTCTTGCAGAAGCGCATCATGTGCTTGATATCATAAACGTTGTTCCCGAAGAACACCCTCAACAATCTCAAGAATTCATTCACCCCATTCGGCAAGCTCCGTCGGGTCAGGATCTTCACCAGGTACCCGAAATCATACGCGCTGTGAAACGTCACCCAACTCACCGACTCGTTGCAGATGAGCCCCGACGACATCATCAACTCCGCGAACCGCGCCGAGTTGACTCCGTCCTCGACGTTTCTCTCGAAATCGATCCCCTGTCGGCGGAGCAAGTCGATCGAATCAGGGGCGAAGGCGTCACGCGCCAGGTCAAAGTCGCAGAAATTAAACTCCCAGATGAAGCAGTTTTCGGATTCGAGGTCGGGAAGGTTACCATCGGCATCGGAGAGGGTGAGGCCGACCTGGATGAGATTCAAGGCGTCGACGTTGGCCTTTAAGAGGCGGTAGTGATCGGAGGGGAGGAGCTGACGGTGGTGGTAAGGGATAGCAGGATCGACGTTAGGGCGGAAGATAACGCCGGGAAACTCGGTGTCCATGGAGATAAAAGGGTAGCGATCGATCAATTCACGGATGAGTCGAAATTCAGATTCAAGATTAGAGGCCCATACTTCACGGATCTGAACAGGCTTGGATTTGAGATCTTCTTCAGTGACCATGTTGAACAAAGTGAGGCTGAGGCTGCGGCGATGAGTGAAGTTGAAGGGCTGAGGTGGAAGGAAGAAAAGGATCCTTCCGGTGTGGATGGTTTACTTACTATGGATAAGAAGAGAGAAGATTATGAGGGTTTTATATACGATCGAGGGGGAGGAAGATGTTGCTTGGAAAGTGGGTAAGAGAAGAGGCGTGATGCCTAGTGGTCGTGGAGAGTGAATAGGGGCTAGGATTAGGAAGTTGGGTAAAGGGCCAGGTTCAACGCGTCCAGCAATTTTGACTCCTCTGTGAACAACTCATGTTCTGAGTCCAATCACGGACCTGGTCTCTGATGGCTGCCTCTACGAATATTAATTAATTAATTAATTAATTCATGAATGTTCACCCCTTTTATTTTGCATACTTAATCCGTTTTCTTATATTTAACAAAAATCTTTGCGCACATCCCTCTTTCTACAAAGTCATAATAGCGGCCAATTACTTTATTAGCATAACGGTTTTACTACATAAATCATGGACCTAATGTCTAAGAAACATCGCCTAATAATATATTGTTAATTACTACCTTCCCTTGCTACTTGCTAATAATGTATGAGCATTAACAAAAGTGTTAAGGTGCTCAAGTAATATGAGCTTTGCATGGAAGTGTAAAAATAATCATAAACTTTTTTTAAACGTAAAAGTAAACATTAACTATATAAAAAGTTGCAAATTGTTGAAGTATTGTCTAAAATCGTTAACGGTAATATCATGATATTTTTAACTTCTTAAATAAGGAATTCATAATGAGTAAATGGTCAAAATCAGTAGAGAAAAAATTTTAAATATTCTAAGAGGCTCTCATGAAAATTTCAAAATTTTTTGCCACCTAAAACTCCCAAATTTTGATAAAAAAATTTCAAAGAAAAAATTTCAAAATTTTTCTAAGAGTGTCATGGAATATTTAGAATTTTTTCTTTACTGATTTTAACCCTTTACTAACCCTGAATTCCTCATCTAGAGAGTTAAATATATCAGGATGTTATGGTTAACAGTTTTGAACAGTATTTTGACAATTTTACACTTTTTTTCAAAAATTTATAATTACTTTTACATTTTTGAGCAAACTTAATAGCTATTTTAACATCTTCTACCTTAACAGAATAACGAGGATTGAATTAACGGACATTCAGCCCTCCTTGTGTTTAAAAGGCGTTGAGGGACTTGAATTTGTGGTCAAATTCTAAGCATTTATATATTAATTACTTTTGGCTAAATAAGTAAATTTATTGCTCCGTTTCAGTTATAATTTGTTTTCCTTATATATATACGAATTTAGTCTGGCCGCAAAATATATTTGTCACGTATTTGAAGATTCTTTCCAATTATAGCTTGCATACACCATCATTACATTGCTCGACGCCAATCCCATATTTATATTAAGTAAATTATCATTAATCGCCACTTGTAACAAATAAGATTCCTGGATTATCAATATTTTTTTTTTAACGTAAGGCCATGAGCATAAATTTTGACACTCCACGCTTTTTCACTATCATATATTAACATGTATCAGAACAACTAATTGATCTAGATTAAGGTTTTGAGATAAAGAAACCTCTCTCTATCTATCTTTTGTCAAATAATATGATGTTCAAATTCAATTTGCTTACTTTACATTCTAATTGATATATGGCCATATCAAATATCTTTGTACATAAACCAATTTAATAGATAGAAAGGCTTTTTTTTTTTCGCCTGTAAGATAGAAAACTCTCTATTGTTATAAATTATATTCCTCAACCGGGGATTCATAATAAAATAGTAGAGTAAGCACTTTTTTTTTTTAATGGTCGACTTTTGGTCCACGAATTCACCGAGTTTTGGTATCTGACCATAATCTGAGCTTCTGGATCCGGTGAGCCCGCGAACCAACTAATTCAAGTGCTATCAATCAAATAGGCCCAAAAGGTAACCACCTCTTTGAGGTGCCATAGGAGAGAGAATTTCCAACAGATATTCTTTACACCTTCTGTTTCTGTGTTCGAAACAGATGGACGTGACACAGATGCCTATCAATTTGCACCAACTTCTATTAGTATAGTAGAGTAAGTACAAATGTGCTTAATAATTGCCGTATAGTAATGTGACGGCCTAAATAAAATAAATGACTGCATAATTTGCACTCCCTCCGATCTAGAATATAGGGCACTTCTAAAAAAATAGTTTGATCTATAATATAAGACGCTCGTAAAATAATTAATGCTAATTTTTCAATTTTGTACTTACAATGAATGTTTATTTTCAATTTACTCACTAATAAAAATTTCAAACACATTTTCTAATAGAGGAAAAAGTGAAAAAAATTGTAATTTGTGACAAATTAAATAAGTTAATTAATATTTCTTATTTCCCGTAAATTAGTTGAAGTGACATGTATTATAAACAAAGAAGAATGATAAGTAGTACTCCTTCGGGTCCTAATTATAAAGACCTGCTGATTTGTTTAGAGAATCTCAGGAAAATCTTGATAAAGTTAATTACATTAGTTAATCATATCATATATTATATTTTACTACATTATATATTAGTTCATAAGTCAAAAAACATACTTTAAAGAGAAACAATAAATTTTAATATTTTAAAATAATATAATTAATTTTTAAAAAAATTTTATTAAAATTCTTTAAAAAATTAACAGGTCCTTATTATTAAAATTTGAGGGAGAGAGTATTTAAGGAGAAGGAGAAGGAGAAGGTGGATAATAGAGATAGGAGGGAACATTCTAAAAAATGAGGAAGAAAAGAGAAGGCGTGGGATGCCCCACCACTAGTCCAAGTAAGCAGTGGACGCAGAGTTTTGTAAATATAAAAGGGAAATATGGATAATTACAAAAAGGAGAGGAGGGAGGAGTGGGGTACAGCCGTATAGGTACAGGTATAGGTATAGGTATAGGTAAGGCATGATTATGATTATGATTATGATTATGATTATGAAATGAGAAAGACATTGAATAAATTAAACGCGTGCTCTTACTACACCTGACCTGACCTTTTAATACTAAAAATAATTAGGCACACAGACACAGTTGTCTGCACTTCGGCCCATTGCCATATGATACTCCACAGGGCGTGCAGTGCAAGTTGTGGAACCACCAATACCTGCACTGCACTGCACCCACCCTTTCTCTCTCAAGTCAACACTACACTACACTACACTACTTCCAAAGGTTTAGATTTTCTGTCAACAATCATCACTCAAATGATCTCAGTCCCAGTCCTTCTAGTCCGGTTCTAAACATCTAATCCTGAAAATTTTCATTCCCCAGATTACGATTTGCTCAAACCAAGATCGGCATAGGATGATCTTTGAGATTCCGGTTCCAATCCCACTCTCTATTTTCTTTTTAACTTCATAAATTAATTTACTCTTTCATTTTTACCCTGTAGATTAAGTTTTCATTTTAAAATATATATATATATATATATTTCATTTTTAATTAAACTTAAATTACATATATGGTGATATTAATCCTTATTATATATAATATAAAGGAAATAATGAAGGTGATAATGATAATTAAAATTTAACATTATTACCTAGCTCTTGATCAATTTGTGAAATTATCATGACGTTATTAGATGTTAAATGTTCACTTTAAACAATAGATTATAAAGAATTTAATTAATATAAATATTTTTTACATTTGTTTTTTTTAAAACTAGGAATCCTCGGTCCGGTCCGTCTCCTAGTTCCGTTCTCAGTATTACTGGGGCTAGGACTCAAATTTGCATCATGGTTATTATCTTTGCCAAAAATGATGACTTAGACTGGGTAATCCAGGGATTTGAACACCCCTAATCGTAACATCAATCATGTTGCTAATTTGATAACTTTATTAACAGGCAGTATGTACGTATTTCGATATGCACTCAACCTAATTATAGCACGTTTGGCAATTGCTTTAAGTAATTTTAAACAATGACAATTTAAGTTTTTTTTTAAAAAAAAATTGTCACTAAGTGTTTGACAACTACTTTAGAGTTACAATTATCTTTCTACAAACATCCACTTAAAAAAGGAAGATCTCCCATTGAGCTTTTTATAAAAAGTCACTTCTGTCACCTCTAAGCTAAACACAAGTCATTTTTATAATTTGATCTTTTTTTAAATTACTTCTAAATAGTCACTTTTTTTTAAAAAGTCACTTCTCCTAATGCTCATCCAAACAGGCTCTTAGAAAGTGGCTTTTTTGACTTTTCAAGTGGATTTAAGCTGCTTTAAAACTTCAAGAGGTGTTTATGAAATACATTTTTTTTTTGCAATAGCTTTTGATGATAAGCCAAAAGCTTTGGCTTTTGGAAAAAAAAAAGTCATTTATAATAGGGAGATTAAGGGCTTGTTTGGTTCAACTTATTTTAGCTAAATAAGATATTATGTACAAAGTACGAGAAAGACTCCTCTCACATACTTACTCTGTACTTCGCAAATAAGATCTTATTACCCTCAAATAAGTTATTCAAAACAAGCACTTAATTTAAGGACTAAGGAAGGAAATTAATACCAGTTAAACCCCAAAACATTCTAAAATTTTCGTCAAAGTCCAAAGATCAAAATGAAAATAAGTTTTTCAAGTGAAATCCTCCTATGAACAAATGTGTAACTCTTTATGAACAAGTATAATCCTCATATGAACAACACATTAATTTATTTTCGTTGTCAAAATTTAACACTTATTCATAGAAGGATTTCACTTGTTCACGAAGAGTTATACACTTGCTCATAAGAGGATTTCATTTGTTCATGAGATAAAGAACATTATTATCTTTTTTACCTGAAAAAATTATTTTCATTTTTATCCTTAAGTTTTAACTGAAATTTTAGAATGTTCTGAGGTTAACTAACATTGATTTCCTTACTTGTCCTTAAATAAAATTCTCTATTTATAATATCGTTAATCTAAACATTAGTCACATTAATAACTTTACTCTTTTTAAAAAAAAATAAAAACAACTTATCATAAGTTAATTTTAAAAAATAAGTCACTTATATAATGCTAATCCAAGCAAGCCTTAAACTTTTGCTTGTTAAAAAGGTGGATAAGAGAAGTCACATGGTTTTTTTAAAATATCCATAAATGAATTAATTATGCTTTTTGCATAGTTCTGACTCTGAACGGAGTAATAGGATGCTACTAGTAACTACTAATTGTAAAAGCTTGCCGCGGACATTGCTTAATATTTTCGAAATTAATTATGTAAAATCCTTGACATATGTTTGTGATAGCTTTTGTACAAAAATGACTTTTAAAGGTAACTCAAAAGTTAAGGCATTTATTTTTAGGTTTATTTTTTTCCTGCACATTTAACCTTTTCTAAAATTATATTTTTCGATGAATCATCAAAAAATCAATTAGTGGTAAACCAAACAAGCCCTTAATATTTGCATAAAGTTTAGTTGTTATGTGATTAGCCTCTGTTTTTTTTAATCAAGATTAGCCTCTATTCAATAAAACCAGAGAGTGGTCAAACTTTCAAGTTGACTGCTATTATTTTTGTATTGCATCTTGACTTTTGAATTTTGATTGGAATTCATTTTAGAACAAAAAATTTAATGACAAAAATTCTTAATTACGTTAAAATATACGAAATATCACTGTTAGTGCCCACGTAACAATTCATAAAATAAAAAATCTCTTGAAAAAGCTGGATATCTCATTGGCAACAAGTCAGTAATACATTGGCCAAAGTAAAAAAATATGAAGTCAATGATACAAAATGACTTTAGCCGAACTTAAGCTTCAAACCTTTTTAGTTACCAAAAGAATTTCAAGTTAATGACATTTTGGTAAAGTACAAAACTCAAGATCATTTGTTTTTGTATTTATTAAGTTTAATTCTCCAATTGAACATCGTTTCAGGCCTAATAACATAATTGGAAGGATAAAATTTTTTGAGTAATTTGATATATTAAGGTGCATTTCATGTAAACAAAAAAATTAAAGGTGCATCAGTCATGTAAACTACATTTTTTTGTGTATATCAAATACCTTATATTATATAATTTTTTAAGTGTAAAATTATACAAAAAATACTTCACAGTGATATGCACCACTGAAAAAATAATTTAGAGTGTTGGGGCGTGGGGCTTGGGTGCAACATAACATATTTTAAGACAATGGTATATATTGAAAAATAATTTAAGGTGTTTGACCTACTCTTTCTTTTTTTTTTTTTATTATAAATTTTGAGCTGTCACATAGGACTGAGAATATTTTCCTCCCTAAAACATACCGACGCCACGATTGCTTTGGCGGCTATAACTCTAATTAAATATTTTTAGAAATGTTGCCCACGCGGATTATTTATAAATTATAAACTTTAGGTTCTTTTTTAGAAAATTGTGATTAGGTTTAGAAAATAATAATAAAGTAGTGCAGTGAAATATCATAATTACACATAAATCTCAGTTGATAACTCCCTAAGTGTTCATTGACAACTTCATGAGACTTAAGTACAATTACAAAATTTTACAATACTGTTTGATCATGTTTTTAGTTGGGATCTAAATACAATTTTCTTCTTTTTTGGCTAAGAAAGGAAACTATTTATATAAAAGTCAAATAGCTTACTATGTCTCATAAGTCTAATTAAATATTAATACACAACCAAAACAAACAAAATGAAAAAGTAAACACAACATCCTACCACACAAACTAGAGAAACATAACTTTAGAAATTCTTTAATAGATCGATAACATAAGAACATAACTGGATCATCTTTTAAATCATACACTGAAAAGGCCTAAAGCTGGGACAAAGGTTGAACTACCCAAACAAAAGGGCAAGACCCTTCCATTGAAGCTTGGGCAATCCACTTGACTACCAAATTAACTTCCCTGGGAACACACCTACATATATGGTTCATAACCAAATTCCTTATAGCCAAAGAGTACTTGAGCAAAACAACATTCATCATTTTATCAGAGAACGTACAATCAAAGAGAAAATGGGAGTGGGAATTCCAACTATAGCTTCGGGATGGTTAATAAAAGCATACAACCATACACACTAAACATGCACATGTTTAACCATTATTACGGAACTAAATGCTACGTCAACTACTGAGTCAACTGCGCCTACGTAGCATATAATCAGTTAGAATGTAGTTAGCCATTCTGTTATGTATCCGTTTATATTATACCACGTGTAAGGTTACTAGTGGTTGTACAATTACACTTTCATCCTATATATATCAAAGCATGATGCTCTATGTGATTCAAGAGAGTCTTTACTATTCAGTTGTGAGTTCTTCTCTCTTAGATTTCTTCTAGATTCTTTCTTAGTATCAGAGTCATACGCCTGTTTCTGAATTTTTTTTTCGATGGCCTCTCCTTCTCATTCAGTTGGTTCTCCAGCCACGGCTCTGTCTTCCTCTGTTTAGACAAAAACGATACCGATGCTCAGTAGCCTTAATTAGTCCGGTGGATCTATCAAGTTGGATAGATCCAACTATCTCCTATGGTACGCATTAATTCTACCTGCTCTTCGTGGACATCGTCTTGATGGCTATGTCTTTGGGACCACTAAGTCTCCTCTAGAGTTTGTTTCTGATGATTCTGGCGTCTCTGTTAACCCGGACTTTGATGATTGGCTTGCTACGAACCAAATCATCTTCAATTGGCTGCTAAGCACAATGACGACGGATGTAGCTTCACAACTTCTTCACTGTAAATCTTCTGCTCAGCTTTGGAAGGCGGTGACAGATTTAATGAATGCTAATTCCCGTTCGCGTATTACCATTTTCAAGTATGAGTTGCAACACACTCGAAAAGGCTCGAGTTCTATCACTGAATATCTTTCAAAGATGAAGACGCTCTCTGACAATTTTGCAATGACAGGTAGTCCGATCTCTGATTTGGATCTCATCACTCAGACACTCACTGGCCTAGATGCTGAGTATACTTCGATTGTTGTTCATCTTTCTGATAAAGATTCTATTTCTTGGATTGATGTGCACGCGCGCCTCTTAACTTTTGAAAAACATCTTGAGCATTTGAATACTGTTATTTTAGTCACTGGCTCGTTTGCAAATGTTGCTATTAGCAGTTCTGCATCTTCTTCTCAGTCGCAGGGATTCAGACAACCAGGACGTTCTGGAAATAATCCTACCTCATCCAATAACGGTGGTTCTCGCGGTCGTGGTTGCGGCGGTCGCGAACGTGGACGATCTGGCAGCAAACCTGTTTGTCAAGTTTGTGATAAGTATGGGCATGTTGCTAAGCAATGTTTCTATCGGTTTGATAGATCTTATGGTGCTTCTGCTACCTCGTCTTTCAGTCTTGGGGCTGGTTCGTCACAGTCATCTGCCTTTGTAGCTACACCTGAAGTAGTTGATGATCCTGATTGGTACATCAACAGTGGTGCAACTTATCATGTCACTCACCATGATGTTCTAGGTCATGCAAATATAGGTAATATCCTGGTAGGTAATGGTTCTAAGTTACGCATACATAAATCTGCTTTGGCTACGTTTTTTAATCGCCAGTCATCACTGTCACTTCGAAATGTTCTGGTGGTCCCTCAAATGAAGAAAAATCTCGTTAGTGTTGCAAAGCTCACTACTGACAATGATGTTATTGTTGAATTTGATTCCAAATCATGTTTCGTGAAGGATTCGGACACACTCAAGGTACTGATGACAGGGAGAAAGCGTAATGGACTCTATAGGCTGGATCAATCCCCTACTTTCAATAACTCAATCTCTGGATCTACTATTCATGCAAGTGCTTTTGTTTCTGTTTTAGATAGTTGGCATCGTAAACTCGGCCATGCGTCATGTACGACTGTTAAAAGTGTTCTTAAAGGTTGTAATATTTCAGTTCCTTCTAAAGAATCCTTGACTTTCTGTGATGCATGTCAATTTGGCAAATCTCATTCATTGCCATTCTCTGTTTCTTATTCTCGAGCATCTTCTGTATTGGAGTTGATACATGCAAACCTGTGGGGTCCTGCTCCTGTTCCATCCAGAAATGGTTTCAAATATTACATTTGCTTTCTTGATGACTTTAGTCATTTTTCTTGGCTATATCCACTCCGAACTAAAGGTGAAGCACTATGTGCTTTTAAACAATTCAAAACATTAGTTGAGAATCAGTTTGATAAGTCCATAAAGATATTTCAAAGTGACTGGGGAGGTGAGTTTCGTTCGTTTACACCCTTCCTGGCTGATGCTGGGATTTTATTTTGTCACCCATGTCCTCATACGTCAGCTCAGAATGGCAGAGTTGAAAGAAAGCATCGCCATGTGGTGGAAATGGGTCTA
>JBAGKO010000014.1:18432591-18448096 GCA_037177275.1 Acacia concinna
GGGGACTTGGATTGAGCTTTGTAAGGAGGAGTGATCCTTAAGAGTCAATCGAGTCTGTACTGAGGCACCAAGAGCCCGTGTTAATATTGGGGAAATAGTTGAACTCAGTCAGGACGTAGGTCAGGAGTTTGACTGAACCAGTTTAAATTATTGTGTTCTTGAATTTAAGAGAAAATTTTTAAACACCCAATTCACCTCCCTCTTAGGTGATTCGCTTGCTCTTTCAAGGTAGTGAGTTGTGTCCCAGTAGACAAGAATCTGTTTTACATGCACTTCAAGATTGTCCAAATATAAATGAAATGTAGAAGAGAATGATACCATGTGAACTACATGAGGATTTTTTCGAGACAATAGATAGGAGGGAATGGATTTTCTAGTGTATTAAGCAAAGATTCTTAGTTATGGGAGTTGAATTTAGACTATGGTTTGCTATTCTTTGTCGTCATTTATGGCTGGCTTGGAATGACAAGATTTTTAACCAAAAACCATGGGCACTAATGTGCTAATTGTAAGAACTTAAGTAGTTTTGTCTCATAGAAGTTTAACTGTCATTGGGGGAACTTCACATAAGATAACTGATGATTTTTGGAAACTACCAAGGATTGGGTTTGTGAAGTTGAATGTCGATGGGTCACGTGGAGAAAATGGTTATGTACGTGTGGAGGGGTCTTGCGAGATGATAATGGGAACTTTACATTGTGCTTCATGTTCTAGATTGGGCTAGGATTTGTACTCTCAGTGGAGGGTTAGGGCTTTTTATAGGGACTTTGACTTGCAGCTGAGAATGGTTATAATAATGTTATTATGGAGAGTGATTGCGGTGATCTATTAATGTTACTGCAATCGCCTATTCCTAGCATACAATCGGATTATAGTTTATTTAAGGAGATTATGATGGTGATGGATAGAGATTGGAATGTAGAGATGGTGTATTGCGCATGGGGATTAAATGCTGTAGTTGATGCCTTATCCAAAGAAGTATGGAATATGAGCGTAGACTTATTGGTTCTTTAGGAGCCACTTGACATTATAGCTGAGCTTGTGAGGAAAGATTGGGAGAATTATCTGCTGATGTCTGAAGTTGTTAGTTAGTGTCTTTGCTGTTGCTCTTTCTTTCACTATAAAAAGAGAGAGAGAGAGATTAGGAAGCTTAGGAGTTTGAGACCGTCACTTTCTGTTGCTTCTCTTATTCTTTTTTTTTTTGACACAAAATGATTCATTAGCCCACTTAGGAGCCGCTAACTACACCCTTACATATATCACTATCAATGATACGCACCAGTCCTATCGGCGGCATGACAAATATCTTAAATCCCTGATATGATGCAAGGCCGTGCTTGGCCATAAAGTCTGCCGCCTTATTACCATTCTGACTTATGTGTTGTATTTTAACTTCCCATCTTTGATTCAACAATGAATCGATCTCCTGGATAATGTGACTATCGCCATGAACTAAGCTAGCTTCACTCGTACAAAGCTAAAAAGCCATATATGAGTCTGTCTCTAGAATGACTTGCTTGAAACCCATTACCCAATCAAACTTGAGGGACATTAAACATCCCCAAAGTTCAGCACTAATTCATCAGCATCGGCAATGTGTAGCCAACAATAAAAGCAATAATGCATCTTCCCTGCATAATCACGAAATATTCCACCAGAAGCAGTAGAAGCAAATGAAGGTGAAAAAACACCATCAACATTACATTTGATCCAACCTTCCTCTAGAGGTCTCCAGTAGTTGTCACTAACAATATTTGCTCCTTGAATAGTAAGACCAGCTAGACGCTTTTGAGTATTATTCATATTGGAAATCATAGTCCTTGCTTGAGAGATGATCATATCATTTTGTAACCTTTTCCCTTGAAAGATGCTAGAGTTACGTCTCTTCCACAATGACTAGCATATAACAATGAAAAATGCACCCGAATTTTCCTCCTCTTAGTCTTTGTATAGTACATTTTTCCAGAACCAATCATCAAAAGGTAAATTGAAGAACTGAACCCATCTCGACTACAAAGAAAAGATGAGTAATTGGTGGTCTAGTCTTAGTAAGACGAATGGGCCTCTAAACTTTATGATGTACCTTTTCCTGGATCATATGAGCTAGTCTCTCCATACAAATAAAAAATAAATATAGCAAGATAAGATCCCTTTCCTAACACCTCTTGATGCCTTGAAAGATTCAGCTTTATCTCTATTCCATAAAAGCTGAAATTCTAACGTAGTCAAAGACATGTGAATCACCTCAATCAGGAACTTTGGTATATGGAGATCTTTGAGGCATTCTAAAAGAAAATTCCAATTGACACGGTCATAGGCTTTTTACAAATCAATATCTATAGCCATAAACCCTTTCCTATTTTTAATTGTCCCCATAGTATGAATAACCTCTTGTGCAACAATAAAGTTATTTAAGATATGTCTACCTAAAATGAAGCTACACTGATTTGGAGAGATAATATTGGGCATAATAGGTCTAAACCTATTCATAATAATCTTAGCGACCACTTTGTAGATAACATTGCACAGGCTAATGGGTCTTAGATCTCTACAAGTTTCTGGCAGGTCCTTCTTTGGGATGAGCACAATAAGCATACCATTAATACTGCTAATTTGCTGGCGGTTCTGGAATACATGCTTTACCTTCTTAATTACTGAAGATCTAACAGTAGCCTATTGATGCTAGAAGAAAAGCCCATTCAATCCATCTGGACCTGGAGACTTAAGGGGCCCAATTCCGAACATGGCCTATTTTATCTCATCATCCAAAATATTTCGTTCACACAATTGCATCATGTTTTCTTTTATCACAGGATATGAAATGCTACATTCAATGCCCACACAAGAAGTTGCCTCTTCTATAAACAAGTCTGCAAAGAATGTTGTGGTCATTCTTTTAATGGTTTCAACATCATAACACCACTTACCATTGTCTAAATAGAGAGCCTCAATCTTATTAGCTTTCTTTATGCCATTTGCGTAAGAATGAAAAAGCTTTGTGTTCCTATCCCCATAGATGCTCCATTCAATTCATGCCTTCTAAGCCCACATTAGTGATTCTTGTGTAAGAGTCTCTTCCAATTCTTGCTAGAGTTCCTATTGGAGGACATCATATTAAGAAGTAGGACACCCTCGACTTATAGCTCTAGTTATGCCATCTAATCTTCACATAATTTTCCTCTTTTTTTTTATCGATATGCCCAAGACCTCTTTATTCCACTTTGAACACGCATTGGTGAACTGGGATACATTTTCTGTCCATGTGACGTTTGGCTTCCAAGATTCTTTCACAAAGGAGTCAAAGTGATCATGAAGAACCCATGGCACTAGAAATCTAAATGGTCGATTATGACTATAATAATAATCTTGTTTCATGCATAACAACAAGGGTCTATGGTCTGATTTATAGAAAGGTAAATGCTTAACCTTGGCTTTAGAAAACTGGGAAAGCCATGCCTTATTAGCACTAACCTGATTAAGATGTGCCGCTATATCTCTCATTCGCCAAGTAAATATAAGACCTGTGAACCCAATATCATAGAGAAAATGATCATCCATCTACTTGCCATATTCCCAATCAGGACTTAATGGAGATGGGGCTGAGGATATGCGCTCTGAGTGAAAAAGAGTGGCATTAAAATCATCGTAGAAGACCCAAGCACTATTAGTAGAAGCCACTACACTATGAAGATCTTGCCATACAATTTGTTCATTCATCAGATTAGGACTAGAATAAATAATAGTCATATGCCATTTATCCTGTGCAGAGTTACATAAGGAAAGATGAAAAAATTGACAATGTTGAAGAAGAACCTCCACTTTTAATGAAGATGCATTCCATAGACACCAAATACCACCACTGAAGCCTTCAACTTCCATATAGCTATAATTTGAAAAACCTAAATTTTGGATTCTCCTCTTAACATTATTCCCATAAGCTCTTGTTTCCACAATAGCCAAAAAATCAAGTTGGTAATGTTTTTTCATTTTGTGTACAAGGCTTGAAAAAGTCTTTGAGCCTGTACCTCTTGAGTTCCAAATCATGAAATTCATTATATACCTTTGGCAGAGGTTGGTGTCAAGTAAATGTCCTCCACTTGGACAATATCTTGTGCCATACTTACAATTGGTTCATCAGCTAGGTTCATAGTCTCATCCTCTAGCATAATCTTGTGGACCATAATCAATATTTAAATAAGGCCCAAGATTGTTCACATCTAAGCCCGTATCTTGTTCTCCTTCTTGTCCCAGAATTGCAAATGAGTTGTTACTTGTTTGGACAATACCTTTCGTGCTATTTAGAGTATTCTTAGGATTTATTTTGATTATTGTCTGATTTGCCTTACCACGTGGAGGAGTCCTCTCCACACTTTTCCTTTTAACCCTAACTGGAATCCATTCCATAGCATTTAATGGCCTAGATGTATTGACTTCTTTCTCAAAACTTCGCCCTTGGCTTCCACTGGTATCCTTCGGTTTCTCACCCTCTTTGTGATATGTCCCCTTCAATCTTGCCGAATCTGCACCCTACTCCTTACCCTTATTAGAATGATGATTTCTAGCTGCATTATCTGTCCCCAATCCCCTTTGATTCACCACTTTATCCGTCCCCAATCCCTTCTGATTCATCACATTAACTCCAAGACAAAAATCACAACAGACTAGCATCTGTGGTCCGAGATGTGTAGACTTAACTTGAGAATTACTCATCACCACCGTTGCCGGAGCATCGCCGTTCACCACTCCTGTTTTAGAGCCATTTTTTGCAACTCCATTATTAGCCTTTCATGTATCAGCATTATCCTGACCACTATCTGTTGAACCTTCTCCTATCTTATCTACTATTGGCTGAGTCCGGTTAGCTTCTTGCTAAACACATGTAGGACACTGGTTGCTTTTATGCCCATACTTCCCACACTTAAAACACACCATATGAAACCCTTCATAAACTATTTTCTTGTCATCACTGAAAGTTGTAAATGTAGGCAGTAAGGATTCTTGGAGATCTAATTCAACATAGATGCGTGCAAACTCCCCTTTATCGTAGATGGATGTTGTCCTATCAACCTTAAGTGTTTTACCAATCATGTTACCAATAATCCAAAGTGATTCCACATTGTAATATTCCACAGGTAGATCTAGTATGTGTACCCATGTCGCAATTCGTCTCTAGGTATTCGCTTTCCATATATTAAAATTAGGTCGCTAGCGTTGAACAAGAAGATAATGATCATCAATCATCTAGGGCCCTTCTTGATATGCGTAATATCTATCTTCACGATTTCAGAAGGATACAAGGAAATATCCATTACTCAGAGGGACAATTTTCAGTGGGTCTTTTGGCTTCCACATCCTTCTCACCCTTTCTATTAGAATATGTTTTGGGACAGAATATCCTAGCAGTTTTATGATCAATGAATACATCCAGCGTTGACACCATGCTGTATATTGCTCTGCTGATACCTACAAAACATGATATTTTCCTTTGACCTTACCATTTCTCCCATCTTCATACTCCTCCTTATCTTCTCCATCTTCATGGCACTCCACGGACTCATTCTTTTTCACAAAATAATGTTTCCATCCATTTACAATGTCCTATTGTTCATCATGATTGACAAGGAATCCACCACAGCTAGGAGCAAGAAGTTTTTCCTTATACGAGGAAGCCACAGTCCTTCTATCCAGTCTAATTCCCTTATTCTCGGCCTTTCCACTAGGTTTGTAAATATTCGAAAGACTCCCAAATATGAAGTTTGAAGGAACTCTCCCATTATCTTCACTATTCCCTTTTAACGTATCTCCACCTCTGTCACTATCACCTATAGCTCTTCCATCACTGCCACCTCCACTCCCTCCTCTACCGTCAGCCCCCTTTGTTCTCGCTTTCACTCTTACCTCCCCAATTCTGATCACTTAGTTTTTTTTTCTTATGTTGCTTCTCTTATTCTTACTTCAGTTGTTTTATTTATTTATGTTTGTGGGATGTCAAATTATGGTGAAACCGATCAATTTGTAATAAATTAGATTCAAAATTGCGCCACAATATTCTCAATCGCTGGATTTACCTTAATACTTTAATTTGTTTATCTAGGAAGCTATAAGAGGTTAAACTTTAGGACCAAATCTAAAATAATCAAATGGACCTTATATTTTGAGGAATACGAGGAGTGTTCTTATCAAAAATAAATTACAAAGCTTAAATCAAGTTAATTAGGTCCATTATGTAAAGGAAACCAATAAGCACTACAAAAAAAATCAAATTACCGATGAAATTTCTCACATAATTACCAACAGAAATATGATAATTGACGGAATCAATTCCGTCTCTAAAAAATGTGTGGGAAATTATTTTTCTGACGAAAAATTATTCTGTCGGTAATTTTTGACCGAATTACCCACATAAATTACCAAAGGAAAATGTTCTGTTAGTATTTATCACACAGAACATTTTGTGGGTAATTTCCGTAGGCAAGTACACAGAATATTCCGTGGCCAATTACCCACAGAATATTTTGTGAAAAATGGTCAAATATTGTCAATGAACATTTTCAGAATTCGCCACCTTATATTTGTGATTTTTCAGAATCTCACTTTATTATATATGACGATTTTCATTTTTTGTTAATGACCATTATTAAATATTACATAACATTTATTTAAGAAGAAGCATCAATTATTGTCAAATAACCTTATTCATAATATTTTTTAAATCCCGCATTTTTATATATGTCAATTATCATTTTTAACTGTTAAGTAATTTTAAAAAATAACCGTCAAGTATTTTCCAATGAATTTTTTTCAGATCCCGTCTCCTTATATTTGATTATTTCAATATCCACCTGTGTGTGTATTTTCAAACAAAACATTTTTATTATCTGTCATTTTTTACCTTGTAGCATAGGTATTTGTAGGAATGACAGAGAGCATTTACTGAAGTGTATGAACCTAGTAACAGCTTTTGTGAAAAGAGTTTAATTCTTCAAAAATGTCATCTATTAGGTAGATGAAGGAAATTGCTTTTGTGAGCTCCAGCCTTTCTTCTGATAAGGATGGATCTGTTAAGCATGTTATTGACCAAATGTACCATTTCAATGGTTGGTTCCTAGCATACTTCAACTCCTTCGCTAAGCCAAGTTCAGTCCACCATCTGAAGAGTAAATAAACAAAAATGTTATGTATGTCAGAAAGACTCAAACTTCTTTTAAGTATATAATATTGCAGAAGCATATATATATATATACACACACACAATTGGAAGTGTAAAGAATCTCTGTTTGGTATGTGGATTGGAGAGCATGTTAAGAAGTTCATCTTGGCCAAATCTTGTAAGGCATTGACCCATCCGTTCAGGCCGTGAGTGCCATGAAACAAGTTTCTAGAAGTTAAAATTGGTAGACTTTTCTGAAATGGTTGCTCCAAAGTACTTTTCACTAACAGGAGTGCTCACCACTCATCATCATCATCAAATTAATGTTGGACAATTCATATTGAGTCTAATTAGATTATTATATTTTAAATAAATTTTTATTTTATTACATACAAAATTAGAAATAAAGAAAATCTTATAATTATCACTTCTCATAAAATGAATTTATCATTTAAAAAATGAAAAATTTTAAAAGTTTAAATCTAGACCATTTAGATTAAATGTGAATAGTTGAGATTTCATTATAGTGATAAGAAATTGGCTGCTTATCACTGTGATGAGTATAGAATGTGAACCCTTTCACTAACTCAGCTCTATAACTCCAATATAGGCACTTGCTATTTCCTTGGGCATCTTCCCACTAAATTGTTCAGCTTCATCAAGTATATCTTCTATTGACAATCTACAACAAAAGCATTGAAGAATATTGTGAAATTATTTATTAATAATTTTTTTTGAATTAAAAAAATATAAAATAATGTTTAATTGAGACAGTGTTTAGGTGACTATTGAGAAAAATATTTAAGGGAAAAATTGCACAAAAAATTACCCTAACATGGGATGTTATTGAAAAAAATATTTTAGTGCTAGGTGCACCAAAAAAGTTTAAGATACTTAATACTACTAGAAAATAGTTAAGGTTGGTGTAGATAACTTAGCCTTTAATTTTTAAACTTTCCTAAATTTAGAGAGATAATTACTATGTATGGATTTTCTGGCAAAAACAAAAATTACTATGTATGGTTTGAAGTTTTAATGTGAAACGTCATTAGCACCTACCATTATGAATAGCTAATTCTGCCTTATATTTTTGCCAACTATTTCTTCCTTATATTTTAAATCAAATCATGACTCACAATTTTTTTTTAAAAAATTGAAGTTCAGAAGGAGTACTCTTATAGGCTTTAACAAAGAACATCAGAGGAATAATAAATTATTGAACGCACGAGACAATGGCTATTTGCCTATTGCTTGCTTACATCATATGGAAATGATAAGTAGAAAAGTGATTTATGATTACATTTTTAAAAGAATTTTTTTATTTAAAAATAAGTAAGAGATGTGTAACATCCCAAATTTTTTTATCAAATTTTATAAGTATATGAAAATATAATGGGAATAAAATGGTCAATTTTAGTGTAACAATTATAGACAAAGTAAGTTTTGGCTAAATTCTGGAATTAGACTGGCGGCAGTCTTATTTTATATCAGTTTATCTTAGACAAATGATATCCAAAAATTATGAAATTTTTCAGTCTAAAACTAGACATTTCAAGCTTTAATTTGATATGTCATTTGTATGATTTGGATGTATATATTAAGAGATATGAATTTTTGAAGTTTGCCCAATGAAATTTGTCAATTTCTGAAGTAGTGTTTAAAAATAAAATTATAGGGAATTTTATGATTCCAATTGAACCAAGAAATTATTTTTTCCTAAAACTAGACTTAATAAGAAACACTTGAAC
This sequence comes from Acacia concinna, assembly GCA_037177275.1. Classification (NCBI taxonomy): domain Eukaryota; kingdom Viridiplantae; phylum Streptophyta; class Magnoliopsida; order Fabales; family Fabaceae; genus Acacia; species Acacia concinna. Next base: position 18,441,490 of record JBAGKO010000014.1, read on the forward strand.
TTTGGAATCACCTCAATTAGATATTTGTAAAATTAAATATGAATTTTCAAAATTAGGTGAAAATTCTGTCCAAAAATCTGAATTTTAGAAATATAATGGTATGATTGTAATTTGTGGCCCAATCAAGGATAAAAATGAAAATAATGTATAAGAAAAATTTGTGAGTACTCATGAATTATTTTGAGACTAATGACAGTTAGTTTGAAATTTTCTGAGACAGTCGATATTACCGACTTTGTAGAAAATTCAACAAAATAACCCTTTTATCCCTTCTCTCTCTCTCCCTCTCCTCTCTCCCACCTCCTTACTACCACAAAAGCCACAAATTTTGCGTGTGTTTGGGAGGCCGATTGGGCCTCCCAAATGTACAGAACCAGCGATTGGAGAAGCAAAAGTAGCGAGAAAAAATATCTATGTTTGGTTGTCCGTTTGCTCTCATCATCCATAGTGTTCTCATCGTGGCAATTGTAGAAGCAAGTCATTTAATGCTTTTCATCCGATTTGTTCAGTATGATGGCATTGTTCAACCCCCTTTTTTTGGTATAATTTATTTCTTCTAATCTTAATTATAAGATTCAGTTAACTTTTTAAAAAATGCTAAGAAAGCTAATTATCTTATTTTAATGTATTAAAATTTATCATTGTGTTAAAACTATTTTTTTAACTTATGAACAAACATATAATATGATAAAACACAACATATGATATAATTAACTAACCTATTTTGCTTCATTGACTTCTCTAAAAAAATTTAATTGGGTCTTATAATTAGGACCAAAGGTAATATAAATATCATACTATATTTACATGCAACAAGACTATCTTCATTCCTAATTATAAGACCCAATTATTTTTTTTTTGGAGAGATTAAAGAAACTAAAAGAGTCAACTATATTTTATAATTAGGATCAGAGGTAGTATAAATATCATACTATACTTACATGTAATAAAACTCCATCCAGTCCTAATTATAAGACCTAATTAATTTTTTTTAGAGAGATTAAAGAAGCTAAAAGAGTTAATTAGATCTTATAATTAGGATCGCATGTAATATAAATATCACAACATATTTAGATATATGTAATTTATGCCTTTGTCAGTCATTTCCCATCAAAAGTTATTTTTACAAAATTTTAACCAAACAAGTTTTACTTTTACATAAGTAACTTAAAGTAACTTTTACAATATTTATTCCAAACACAAATCAAATTACTCAATTTTACTTTTACCCAATCTTACTTTAACTCAATCTTACTTTTCTAAAAGTACCGATTACAATATTTAATCTAAACACACCCATGAAAGGATACAAAATTAGGGTTATGTCCTTTGTATATAAACGGAACTAGTTATGATGGATAGACATCATTTACTGTTTTAATTTGGACAGTCTAAATTTAGATAAACACTAAGCACTGTAACTGATTCCATATATAAACTGATTTCTACCATTCTAAATTTGCTATAATATCATTGCTATTAGCGCTGTTTGTTAATCAGTTAGCTGAAGTTCAATTAAACACTATAGCAACCACTACTTGACGTCACAATTAACATTCCCTTTAAAATTAAATGAGAAATTGATGGTATACCATCGTCTTTGTACCCATGGGCATGACAAAATATTTGAGTAAATGATTCCATCATATTTTCGCATATTAGGTACATATCCTTTAATTTGCACATATCTTCCTCCTTGGTAGATTCTCAAAGGCTGGACAAGCTTTGGATAAGAGCCTCCACAAAGACATTCTTACTTTGCGGGGCGTCTTCAAGTTTTCAAATCTATTTCCATATACACTGACAATTGATTGAGAAGGATCAATGGGGGGTTACTCACTTATCATCAAGGTTGGTAATCGTTGTATGTGGTCATCTGGCCGGGGAATTGTCTCTTTTCAATAATTGAAACATCCCAGCCCGCATAATATAATTCTTGTGCTTCTCCAATTTCTTATACTTGTTATAATATTTCCTTCTAGATCCCTCAATGTCTATACATAGGAATCTATGCTCTGAAACTATACATGGGAATCAAAAACAAAATAGAGGGAAACCAGAAAAGGATGAAACATTAGATGAACCATTTAGTTGGCTTTAAATTTCTTTATTGTTTATGTTAATACATACATGCATATTGACGTTTTATATACTTTCATGCTTTAATTTCTAAATGTAAAAATTCTCTGGAATGAAGTAAAATAAGAAAAAAAGGAAGAACTATAAAGTATTAAAGAAAATATTTAAATCATCTTAAAGTTTAATGACAGCATATTTATAATGTGATCGAATTCACATTCCTTCATGAGGGTCCACTTCCACTACTGTAAGCATGTAGACAGATAATAATTGAATATTATTAAAGAAAAGATATTGGAATTTGGCGAACAAATGATCAAAAGGCAGAAATAAAGCCAGCGTTGTGGACACTATAGGCGCCATCCACCAAGAGATCATGGCCACTCACATATTTGGACTCATCACTTGCCAGATACAGAGCTGCTTCTGCCACATCTTGGGCCCCAAGAGCTGTTCCTTTGAGACTTGAATACAGCCCTTCAATTCCCTCATCCTCCACCTTCAGAAACCCCCTAGCCATCGCCGTCGGAACCGCATACGGCGACACACAGTTCACTCGAATCCCATACCTCCCCAGATCTACCGCCGCGTTCCTTGTCAGCCCGATCACCCCATGCTTCGAACATATATACGCGTATGTGCAGTTGCCCCCCATGCTTCCGCTCACGCTCGCCATCGAAATTATGGAACCACTCCTTCTGGGGATCATAACCCTCGCCGCATGCTTCGTTCCCAGGAAAGAGCCCACCAAGTTAACTCCGATCACTTGCTCGAAGACGCTCTTCTCGCTGTCCACTATGCTGGGTACCGCCCCGTCTAATATTCCGGCGTTGTTGAACATGATGTCCAGCTTCCCGTACTTGGAAACCGCCGTGTTCACGGCGTTCTCGACATCGTTTTCCTTGGTGACGTCGCAGTGGACGTAGGAGGAGGAATCGGCAGATAGGTCTTTGCAAACGGAGAGACCCAAATCGTCCTGGACATCGGCGATTACCAGCTTAGCTCCGTGCTTGGAGAAGAGTCTTGCAGTGCACTCGCCAATCCCTCTGGCACCACCTGTGATCAAAGCCACCTTCCCTTCTAACCTGTTGAAATAAGTATGATTGGGCACTTATCTTAGTCACTTAGCTCAACCTAAGTACTCTGTTAATGGAGAATCAAGAAGAAAAGGTATATTTTTTTAAGGTGGAAGCTGTTATAACCTTCTGGCAGCAGCTGAGAGTAGAGAGACGGTAGCCATGAGCGACCTGGCCAATTGTTACAGAGCTTAATGTGGCTACCCAACTCTGTGTTATCTAACATTTGTGGTGAGGATGGAGGGGCAGTTTTCCCTTCTTCTTTTTTTTGCCTGCTAGTGTTCCATATATATATATATATATATATATCTTGTTAAAGGTACTGAATTATTATTATTATTTTTTTTGGCTACTAAAGGTACTGAATCATCTATCAATAAAATGAGTTCTTATGCCTCGTTTCATTGATTTAGAAATGCGCAGGAATCCAATTATTAATTTATTATATTTCAATTTGTACGATAACCCAAGCTTATTTGGTATAACTTAGTGTCAAATAAGATTTTATGCATAAAATATGAGAAAGACTCCTCTCACACACTTACTTCGTACTCCACAAATAAGATTTTATTACTCCTAAATAAGTTATTCCAAACAAATATTGAATTTTGTTTGGATCCTTGTTTTTCCCCCCCAACTGTTGTTTTTGGATCCTATAGGACCAGTATCCTGTTAATTAGGGCCTGGAATCTTATATGTCACGTACTCATGGAGTGATGTAACTCCCTTAATGTAATTAATTGGGAAACCCAAAAATAAATATTTTAGGACTCATTTGACTATAACTTATCATAAATGACTTATTTTTATAAGTAGCTTCATTTCATTAATTAGAAAGGAGCATTCTCTTGCATTGAGGTAATTCAGCGTTGGTATTCACTTATTAATTTATTTTTGGTAATTTAGTCTCTGTGATCTGTCATGACTCCATTTTAACTGATTACCACACATAAATAATAGTTAACCCATTGAGTATGTATTAAATTGTTTTTTTTTAAGTTTTCCCTTTTTAAAATTTTTTCTTCTTTTATTTACAAATCATTTTATGAGTTAAGAGGTAAAAATATCCATAAATCTTTTTTAAAAGTGTATTTATCACCATAAACTTAACTTATATGCAAAAGTTCTTATAAACTTATAAAGATAAAGCAAAAGTACTAGAATCGCTAACTATAATGAAAAAGACAAAAAATATATTTAGATAGTTGTCTGAAAAAAATCTATTTTTAAAATGACGTGATATTATGTAATTATTATTAGTATAGTATCAATAGTTAAAAAGTAACAATCAGGAAAAAAAAGACAACAAAAAAAACTATTTTTTTTAGTCCTTTAAAACAATTCATTTTTTGTTTTTTTAAAACAATTTGAAAATAAAAACTATAAACAAAATCTAAATCTTCATTAGAGAATGATGAAAAAATTTAAAAGAATGAATTCTGGGAGGTCCGACAAAGGAACCCCTCTCCAAAAATAGGCGTACGCCGCCTTAGGCAATGAGCATACGGTATTCTTTAGTAAAAGGCGAAAGAATAGTTCGCTCTATGCTCATTGCACGGCTCCGTGAATTGCATTAGAAGGAAATGTGCCATTTTATAATCCTTTTGTAGCTGACTGTTCTTTGCAAGCTCTCGATGTGGGCCTTCTTCATGTCCACAATCTGATTATGATGCTTTATGTAATTTACAGACACACACAATCTTCGGCCTCTCTGTTTGACTGTTTTCACATCTACACGGTTATTGTTGTTACTCTGTTGCTGTTATTTATTTTCTACCTCTGATCTTAGTATAAAATTCAGTTAATTTGTTTATATTGGTTAAGGAAGTTAAATTGATTATTTGTATCTATAGTTTTTTTTCCTTCAAACTAATTAGTTTGATTTATAATCAAGTATATAATCTAATAATACACAATATATACTATAATTAAGTAATTAATATATTTATCTTATTTAACTTTTTTGTAAAAAGTCAACTAAGTTTTATATATAAGACTTATGATGTATTTATTCCCTCTTTAATGTAATGTTATGGAAGTACAAATTCTAACTATTAATATATTGCTTTGTTTCTCTTTAATGTCAGTACGAGTGCAAATTGGTCGCCTTGCATCTGACTAAAGAAAAAGCATTATTATTCTGAGGAATTAGAGTGAAATATATATAAAATTTTGTGGCATTGCATGGTGGTCTATGAAATAGTGAGAATGAAATGGAAGGAAAAAAGAATGGCCAACAGGTTTCCATTATTGAGACTTGAGAGAATTATATGCAGTAATGCAGAGTGACTGTATTTTTCGTGACAGAATTTTGTTCTATTCGATCTATCACATTAATTTAGCACACATATATCATAAATGATTAATTTTATACTAAACATGAAATTAAATGGGTCAAAAGACAAGACACATAGTTGAATGGATAGAGAACGGAATAAATATTTGAGGGAATGATCAACAGGTAGAGAAGCCAGCGTTGTGCACGGTGCAGGCTCCATCCACCACTAGATCATGGCCACTCACATAATTGGACTCATCCTTTGTATCCAAATAGAGAGCTGCTTCTGCAATATCTTGGGCCCCAAGAGCTGTCCCTTTCAAACTTGAATAAATCCCTGCAACTCCCTCATCGTCCACCTTCCAAAATTCTCTACTCATCTTTTAACTGAAGAAGGCATACCTGTCTTTCCATCTTTACAATTAATTGTATTTAGATTCTTGGGGAGCTTAATGCAGTTTAATGATTTTGTGAGATCTGATTGTAATTATTCCCTAATTGGAACATAATTACAATTTTCCCTAAGTTCTATTGAAAGGCCGTTTTTTTAAAAAAAAAAAAAGTAAATAAATTGTTCCTTATTACACAGAGGGAAGAAATAGGTGAAATATACTCATTTATAGATAAGGACAATACCGTGCCAAAGTTAAATTGAGTTTTTATGCTTCATTGATTAGAAAAGCGCACTCTCTTGCATGTAGGTAATTCAGCGTTGGTATTCACTTATTAATTTATTTCCAGTAATTTAGTCTCTGTGATCTGTCATGACTCCATTTTAACTGATTACCACACATAAATAATAGTTAACCCATTCAATGTGTATTAAATTGATTGTTTTTTTAAAAGTTTTCCCTTTTTAAAAATTTTTCTTCTTTTATTTACAAATCATTTTATGGGTTAAGAGGTAAAAATATCCATAAACCTTTTTTAAAAATGTATTCATCACCATAAACTTTATTTATATGCAAAAGTGTTTATAAACTTTTAAAGGTAAAGCAAAAGTATTAGAAGAGTTAACTATAATTAAAAAAGCCAAAAAATATGTTTAGATAGTGTCTTAAAGAATCTATTTTTGAAGTGACGTACAAACTTTCAGATAAAAATTGACCTTAGCCCTTAATTAATTTGCTAATAAAAGTTACTAACAAAACATTGAGATGCCAACCCTAGAGAT
>JBAGKO010000014.1:18452375-18471175 GCA_037177275.1 Acacia concinna
AAATAATATGAATAACATTATCCATTTCATCTTCTCCATGCTTATAATCATTACTATAATTTTAAGTCAATTTTTTTTAAAAAAATATATATAAACAGGCCTAAACGGGCCGGCCCGCGGCCCTACAGTGCTCTTTCTGGTGCCTTCGTGCGAATGATTTAAGTCAGTTACGCTGGAATGAACTTGTGTAATATTATTACATTATATTATTTATATAATATTGTTATATTTAATTAATATAAATATTTATTTTTTACATATATTTTTAAATAAATATATATAATATTATTCTTTTTAATATAAATTAATTTAAATTTAAAAATATAATTTATTAATAAATCTTGTTATAAATATATTTTTAACCAAATTTTTTGAAGTTAAATTCTTTTAATTAATATTTTGAATAACTAATCACTTAATATTGAAACTATAATTTCCAATAAGAATTATAAATATAATATTAATAAGTAGAAATTTTTAATTAAAATTAATTAATAACGAATATAATAATATTTTAATTTTATTTTTTAAAAAAATTATTTTAAAATTAATAAAATTTTAAATTTTCTAACAGAATTCCGTGGTAAAAAAAAATCACAGAAATTTGATACAGAATTTTGCCACATAAATTTTTTCATCTCAAGTTTTGTCATAGAAAGTATTCCGTTGGAAATTTTCCAACAGATTCTAGATAAATTTTGAGACAGAAATTTGTGTCGTTGCAAATTCGGTAGGAAATCGAGTGTGTTTTCATAGTACACTTCGGATTCTTAGGCTATAAATATAAAAATTCACATTATAATATTATTTTCTTGTTGGATCTTTTTTTTTTTTTTAATTAGCCATCCATCTTCCTATCTGCATAACATGATGAATTTGTATGTATATTGTGCATCGGATGGAGTATATATTCATATATGGATATATAAATAGTAAGTAAAATTAACTCTCTTATTGCTTAACTATATATATATATATTGGACTCCATGAGGCTCTAACTCTCGTTTCTATAAAATGCATTTTTTATAATCATCCTTTAACAAAACACTCTTAATGAGATTAATTAGGAGCTTTATCACATTGTCAAGAAACATCATACTTTCACTAACAAGTTAGTTCAACATAGCCACGTGCTATATTAGCCCCTTGTCACCATTAAAACAAAAAACTCTTGAGCTTCAAGAGATTGGTAAGAGATGCTTTAGATTTTTTTTATTGATATAATAATCTATAAAATAAACTAAATTGTTAATATTTGAGTATAACGTAGACTATCAAATTCTAAAATAAACTATAAATAGCTGTTTATAATTTTTATGTAAATAAGTTATCAATTTAATATTTATTCAATATATTTATTTTTATTAATTTCTATTGTCTCCATAGCTATTCTAGAATGTAAAATTTTCAAGTCCATATAATCTATTTTTCGATTAAAAAATTTAATTTTTTTCCCTCCCATCATTGCCTCCATTGGTCTTCTGTACACCGCACATAATGTAAATATATTTGGGTTATAATATTGTTAACACATAGGAAGGATTTGAACTTTTAACAATATATAATCTACACCATAACTCTCTACTCTGGTCACTTATAAGCTACTCCTCCTATTTTTAATATAAGATATAATTAATTTTTTTGGAGAGATTAAATAAGATAAATGAATTAATTAATCATAACATATGTTGTGTATCATTTAATTACTTCCTCCGTCCTAATTATAAGGGTCTTTTAGAGAATCCTAGAAAAATCCTAAGAAAGATAATTACATTACTCAATCATATCATATATCATATTTTATTATATTATATATTAGTTCATAAGTCAAATAACATAATTTAAAAAAAAATGATAAATTTTAATGTCTTAAAGTAATGTAATTAGCTTTTTAAAGATTTTTTTAGAATTCTTAAAAAAATTAACTGAATCTTATAAGTATTAAAAATCAACCGTCTGATGGTGTAAAAAAGAAGCAGGGGAAGTGTAGGGTGAGGAAAATAAAAAGGTCCCTCCAATGTACACAGACTATGGGTGTCTGGTTATTTAAATAATGAAAGTTTATTTTTGGGCCCAGAAAAATAATGGAAAATGGCAGACCACAGGTTTCGGTGCGTAATCCATAATACTTTGTCTGGTCCTATTTATAAGATTAAGTTGACTTTTTTAAAAAATCTTATAAAAATTTTAAGAAAGATAATTACATTAATTAATTATAACATATATTATATTTTATTATATTATATATTAGTTCATAAATCAAACAACATAATTTAAAAAAAAAAGATAAATTTTAATATCTTGAACTAATATAATAGCTATTAACATCGTTCAAACCATGTGACGACGAAGCTGAGTAGGAATGAGAGACAACTGACGTGAAGTGGAAAAATCTAGAACCCTCTCCGAGGTGGTAAAGACAAACCCCGCAAACCCGGCGGCTGCTGTTTCAGAATTCAGCCTCCACAAGATGAAAAAAAAATCCGTTTCTTTAATGGCTAAAAATAGAGTAAAGTCGTCTAGTAATCAATTACTGATATGCAATAATCAATTGTGCCTCCGGTGCTTAACCATTCTGATACAGCTACAAAAAACGGAGAAGAGAACCGGAAAGGCATGGCGCTCGTAACTACTACTCAATCCGTCAACGATGGGCCCTTGTTCGCCGAGGTCGATATGGGCTCCGATAACAGCGCCACCACTGTCCGAGCCACTGTCGTTCAGGCCTCTACCATCTTCTACGATACTCCCGCCACTTTAGGTTCTGCTTCCTCCTTCTCGTTTCTCTTCAAATCATCTACCTGATTGATTGACCCGAATTCTTACCCGGGTTTCAAATTGGCTGACTCCGAGAAATCCCTGTACTCGATTCATTTTTACTGTTTTTGAGGAAAAATGATCGTTTGGGTTCTTGCCATTGTTCCGAGTGAATTGAATGTTGTGTAACCTGTACATGCGTGGAGTTATTTGCTTCAGTTTCTTGAACTTTAGTGTTGTTTGTTGAATTAACGTTGTTGGATTAATACAGGTGAATGGTGATCTCTCTCTCTCTCTCTCTCTGTTTTTTAATCGCTGATGATTGTTCATCGTTGAAGCAGATAAGGCTGAGAGATTGTTGGCTGAAGCCGCAAGCCATGGATCCCAGCTAGTCGTGTTTCCAGAAGCATTTGTGGGCGGGTATCCCCGCGGCTCCAACTTCGGTGTTTGTGTTGGAAATCGGACGGCTAAGGGTAAAGAGGAGTTCCGCAAATATCATGCTGCAGCAGTTGATGTCCCAGGTAAAGAGTTAGAACTGGCTCATATATTTATCGGTACAAACTCCTGTGCTCACAAAAGATAGTTCTCTGTCACAGTGTCAATGTAATTGTTTTCTGGATAGTGTTGAGGTTTGTTTGTTGATTATGGATCAAATTATTAAGCATCTATGATCTCAGCTAGTTGTTCAGTTTACAATTGCAAACAAGGAATAGAATCAATTTATATATTATCGTTACTTTCTTTAGGGTGGGCATGGTTTATAAATTGAATGCATCAATGAAACTGTAGGCACAACTTTTTACTAGCCTGTGTGTGATGTTGCTGTAGGTCCTGAAGTTGATAGATTGGCGGCAATGGCAGGGAAGTATAAGGTGTATTTGGTAATGGGTGTGATAGAGAGAGATGGCTACACACTTTATTGTACTGTTCTCTTCTTTGATTCGCAAGGTCGTTACCTTGGAAAGCACAGGAAAGTTATGCCAACAGCAATGGAGCGGATTATCTGGGGATTTGGGGATGGATCGACTATTCCAGTGTTTGAAACTCCCATTGGAAAAATAGGTGCTGCCATTTGCTGGGAGAACAGAATGCCTCTTTTGAGGACAGCTATGTATGCAAAAGGTACACATTTTTTCTGTTAGATTCTGTTGTGTCCAAAAAGATTGCCCGGAATATGAAATATCAGGATACCAAACACTAATGCAGGATCAACAGTAAACAAGACCGAGCCATTAAAACTTAAATGGCCTGTTTTAGGCTCCTTGTTTAACATGGAAGATAGTTATTATGTTGAGTTTAGCTAAACCTCTGGAACCTGGGGTGCTAGGTGTTGAGATATATTGCGCACCTACGGCTGATGCTAGGGACGTGTGGCAAGCATCTATGACCCATATAGCTTTAGAAGGTGGATGCTTTGTTCTGTCGGCAAACCAGTTCTGTAGAAGGAAAGATTACCCGCCCCCACCTGAGTATGTATTCTCAGGAACAGAAGAGGACCTGACACCAGATTCCGTTGTATGTGCTGGGGGTAGTGTCATCATGTCACCTTCGGGGGCTATTCTGGCTGGACCAAATTACGAGGGGGAGGCTCTCATCTCAGCTGATCTTGGTATGTTATGCTTGTTTTGTATACTATTCATTCATTATTCCTGCTTCAAGGAACGACGAAGGATCAGAATAACTATCCAATGGCCCTCTTTTCTTTTGCCAAACATAAAACACAGAGCATCAAAGTCCACTTAGTTTTTCCTGTGTGCGTGCGTGTGTTTAACTTTGAGGATATTTGATTTATTGTATTGATTGTGATGGAACATAGATTTGGGAGAAATAGCGAGGGCAAAGTTTGATTTTGACGTGGTTGGGCACTACTCAAGGCCAGAAGTGCTGAGCTTGACGGTGAGGGATCATCCAACAAGCCCGGTGGTTTTTACATCAGCATCCTCAAGAATCGAGGACTCTCTCAAATCATGATCAGCATTGCCATTTTCTGAACGTCTCAATTTCAGGATTTGTACCCTCTTAATAATGTCGGGCAGGGCTATAATAGTAGCCTCAGCCCTCAAGCATCTTCTTATTGTACGTACTTAATCGTGTGTCTTTGTTTGTTCATTATGTTTTAGGGAGTGGCGGAATAAGTGGGAAAAACGATTTATTTGTAAAAGTAAAATTGGGTAAAAATTAGGTTGTTTAATGTAATTTATGTTTAAAATAACAATAGTATAAATTACTTATATAAAACGAAAATATATTTAGTCAATATATTTAAAAGTAACTTTTAATGGGAATTGACTGAATATGAATCTTACTATATACACTCCCTCATGTCTTAATTATAATATTCAATTGACTTTTTGAAGAATTCTATAAAATTTAGTTATATTACTTTCAAGCATTAAAATTTATTATTTTTCTTCAAACTATTTTATTTGACTCATGAATTAATATATAATATAATAAAACGTAACATATATATATATATAATATAATTAAGTAACTTATTTTATTGCTGTAACTGCTTTAAAAAAAAGTTAATTGGGCTTTATAATTAATACCAGAGAGAGTATATATATATATTGTGATATTTAAAAATTATGATATAAAATTGAGAAAAAAACTGTCAGAGAAGTTAAAAAATATATAATTAATAACATGATTTAAAGTAATATAATTAGTTATCTTAAGATACTCTAAAAAAGTTAACTGTGCCTTATAATTAGAATGAGAGGGAATATATATTACATATAAATATATTGTGATATTGATACTACCTCCAATCCTAATTATAAGATCTAGTTAATTTTTTTAAAAGAAGTTAATGAAATAAAATAAATTATTTAATCATATTATATTTTGTGTTATATTATATTATATATTAGCTCGTAAGTTTTTTTTAAAATATTTTAAAGAAAAATGATAAATTTAAAATGTAATTAGTTTTTTTATGATTTTTCAAAAAAAAATTAATTGTGTCTTATAATTAAGATAAAAAAGAGTAAGTTATAATAGAAACATGAAAAATAAAATTTTAAAAAAGAGAGAAAAAATAATTGTGTAAATAAACAACTTGTTCTTATTTATAGAAACGAAAGATTTGGGGAGAGTCCTCTAAAACACACCCTTAATGTATGAGGTATATGATTCCTTAACAATACTATGCATCTTTCACATCTAGTGCAAAATTTGCCATGAGTGCTGACATGAAGGAGTAGGATGAGGACTGCTCAAGGAGCAAGGGATAACTGCTGAAAATTCCTAAAAGTTTCCGTTTTTTGAGGCTAGCGAGCGCAGCGTCAAGATAAAGGATGTTTCTTTTTCTTGTATTTTTCTCTTTTAATCTAAAGCGTCGATGCAATCTCACATTCCACATTGCGACGTGCCATCTCAGATTCCCAGCATATTAGATTGCGTCTGGCTGAATTTTCTTACTTCTACAAAAATTAGCTGGTAGGGCCATGTGCATTTTGTAGAGGCCAGCCCTTATATAGCAGCACCCCCTTCGAATTCAATTTATAAGATATCTTGACATAGCTATACATAGGTGTCAGAATCGAAAGGTCCGTTCCATGAGTGCTCTCTGTTTTCTTTGCTTTTGACCAAACCTTTTACGACAAAACATGGATACAACAAAATGGTGAGCAAAACGGATACAATTTACTATCTAGCCTGAATAACGTTCAGAATGTAAATTCGCCCAAACGTTGTGACCAACCTTACGACAGTAAAACATGGATACAAGAAGAAACAAGGGTATCAGAGATTCAGAGGGAAGACACTATTATTTGGGGTAAAGAAGTAAAGCATATATATATATATATGGTCCTACGTCACGAGAATGTGCTGTCAGTGTTGATGTCCAAACAGAGAAACGGCAATGGCATTCGAATATAGGTTATAGAAGAGGACGGTGTTCCAGCGTTTGAAATCCTTGGAAGCATCTAATAATGCTTATCTCTGTCAGTCTGACACTGCTCACTCTCATTTAAATCTCAGCCACACACCCACCCACCCAACTCAACCCATTTTTGCTCTTATTTTCCCAGCTCTGCCACCCAACAACTCTCCATTATTTTCATGCAATTATTAGCCGAGTCTCGCTGCTCCAGATTAAACAAGTTCGAAACTTTAAACGAGAAACCAAATAACCAGAAGCAAAACTGTTGTATGCTGTTCTATTTAATTTAATTAATATATACAGGTTCTCTTGCTATATATATAACCTGGATATATGCATGCAAACTATGATTCCAGAAATGATGACCCTTGAACATACTCAACAAAGCAAGAGTTAATAATTTTGGAACAACAATAGTGAAACCTACGTATTGTGCTAACTATTATCATCTCTTACCGGCCGGATTTTCTTCCTCCAGCATCTTCCATCAAATCTTCTCTCTCTATGACGACCGAATTATCCTCAGATTCGCCAACTGTATTCTGCAAAAACAATGGTTGACCACTACGTCTCTGAGCAGGATTAGCACATGATGTGCCGTCACGGAGACCCATAATGGGCCTGTAACTCTCAATTTTATCCTTGTCATCTCGTTTGTGAGCTCGTGAAGACAATCCACTGGATACTTCCCCATCAAGATCATCAGATATTTCCTTGATTTCTATACCATAATCCCTCTTTTTAGAACCGGTATTTCCCTTGTTGAAACAAATACTTGTCCACTGAATTTTCTCCGAGAAAGATTTCCTCCCCACACTTTCTTTGTCCACTGAAACTCCTCCAGAATCGTCTTGAGCATCATTTTCACGGGTGTAACTCCATTTGTAGCTTTTATTGTCATTGTCCATGTTTAATTCAATGGAATGAAGATCACTGTCGGCAGAGTCATCTCCTTCATGCTCCATTTCATCTCCAACATCCAAATCGTCCTCTCTCTGAGCAGCTTGACGTCCCCAATATGTTTTGTTCAAATAAGATTCAAGATCCTTCATTTTTTCGAACTCTGGGGAAACATCATCTTTCCCTTCATCATCCTTACTTCTCATAAAGGCCTCGAGCTCATTTCTCAGCTTTTCAAGGACAGCATTTTTCTCCTCAAATTGGTATTTAGCCTCTGAAAGTTTCATCTGGACTCTCTCCTCACGCAAAACATCAGCCAACTGAAGCATCTCTCTCTCCTTTTCCACTTCTTCCCGAACTTTAGCTGACTCCCTTTTAAGTTCTTCTACCTGTGCTCTGTCTTCTCCTATGCCTTTGGCTAATTCATCACAGATTTGCTCCAGAATCTCCTTTGCTCGTTTCTCCCTTTCAAGCTCTTTCGATGCTTTTAAGTGTGAAGCTTTTACGTTAGCCATTTCTTTGGCAATCTTTTTGTTCAACCTTTCAGTTTGCCTTCTTAGCTTCTTCTCCACCTCAAGCTCCTCCGCAATGTGTGTAATGGCATCTCGAACCTTTTCACGTTCCTTTCTTTTCCAGGCAGCTTTTTCTTCTGCAAAACTCTTCATGAGGACCTCAATATCATTCTGATTTGAGCTCTGCTCATGAATCAGTTGATCAATCTGGCTGCAACCCCGATCAAGTTCACTTCCCAGGGCCAAGATAACGGGTATGCTTGACGAATGCTGCTCTTGGAGGCACATTTGATTTAACACCTTCAGAAGCTTCTTAGATGTAGATAGGCAACTTCTAGCCTCCTTCAAACGTTTCTTAGCTCCTGTTGTGCATTTACCACAAGTGTTGGTTCTTGGCTCATTCGCTGCCTGCAGTTTAGCGTAATTCATCTTCATACCTCCCGACAATCAGAAAATAGAACATAAAAGCAATTTTATCCCAGAAAAGTCTAATAAGTTTACTGATACTGGCTAAAATGAACAAATTAACAGAATTTCCAAGCAATACTACACAGCCAAATATGGAATTACTTCCGTGCTCAATCAATCAGATCGCATATTGTTTCACCAGCATTTACTAAAAACCGTACCAGAGCAGTTCAGAGTGAAAGAAAAACAACTGCTTGAACTTAAATTGCGTAAACTTTAAGTGTGATTTTTGAATAGCTAGGTTGTGGTTGTTACAATGTGGTTGAAAACGAAGAAAGGCTTCTATCATCATGTTGGTCGAAAAATGATTATTATAAAATTTGTGCCATTATTATTGTCCACCTTCCCCACCCGAATCAGTAGAGCAGAGTTAAATAACTGGACGATCATTATGAAAATTATGACCAGTATATGTTCGCATGTTTCAGATATTTACGGTACCTCCTTGTAACCGGGACTGCTAAGAACATCGAACCGTCCGAAGTAGTTATCACCCAGCTGAAGTTTAGTAGACGCTCTTTTTTTCAACTTTTCACCTTTAGTCCCGTTCATCTGCGCCAACCAATTTCACATCAAGAACAGGAACCTACGTTAGACGCTATAAACCAATATAAAAACAGTCCTCAAATGAAAATGTGATGAGAATTCACCTCTGATTTAGGACTGTCCGGTGGATCTGACATATGAGGCGGCAATAAGTCCGATCTCGATAAGCTCATGGCTTTCTCTCTGCTTCGCATCCCCTTATGTCTCCTCGATCGTTCTGCCTCTGGATCCTCGTCGATCTTCGACGAAGAAACATTGTTGATTTCCCACAATGCAGCAGCGAGTTTTCTGGCTGAGAGAGAGAATTCATTATCTTCGCTGGTCAAGCCAGCAGAAGGAGGAGGCAAGGAGTTGGGGAATTTAGCGAGATGATCGGCGGCGGGAGAAGGGGACGACGTCGAACGAGTCTTCCACATGGGAACTGGTGTACTGGAACCTCCTTTCTTGGAAACCAAAATGGCTCGTTTGAATCGGTATTTCCGTCGGAGCAAAGAAGAAGAGGAAGAAGAGGAACAATTGGCTCGTTTCCTGATCTTGTTTTGATTGTCGCGAAGGGGTTTTTCGGAATGGAGCGAGGGACTAAAGGACATGGTGAAGGAAAAGGGTGAGGGGGCAAAATTCAGGGAGCGGGAATCGCGAATAGGCGAAACTGATGAGGTGAAGGGAACATCGGGGAGAGGGAAAACAGGTGCACAGAGTTCATGGGGAGTGGCCTAGAATTCAGCAAACAAGAGTGGGCCAACCAGAGCAAATAGAGATATGAAGGCGCGCAGAAAGTGGGAAAGTGTCGAGAAATGGAAAGATACGTTAGAGATGGAAAGGGGAGGAGGAAGAAGAAGAGGAAAGAAAGGAAGGAGTGGGAGTCATGTATGGCTGTCAGAGAGAAAGCGGAAGAAGAGGAGAATCAGAGAGAAGAGTGATGAGTTGTGGGAATTAGTTGAGAGAGATAGTCAGCAAAATACGACGGAGGACTTTAAAAGGAGAAGGAGGGAAGAGAGAGAGAGAGGGAACACGTGAGGGGCAGGTGCGACAAGGAAGGAGGGACGTGCATGTTGATCCAAAGGAAGGGCATTTCAGAATTCCTATTCAGATTTGATCCTCTGAATTCATTCATTTTCACTCGATTCCCTATTATATTTATATTTATATTAATATTAATAACCACACTACTATTCCCTTTCTCTTCTTTTTCCTCCCATTCCTTGCGCTAGTATTCTACTACCATATTATAAAGTATAAACTTAAATCTCCCCATCACATATATAAACTCTATTTCTTATATTTATTAATCCGTTTTAAAATTTATTCATATAGATTGTCCCTCAACAATAATTAACTAAGAGAAATGCGATGGAATATGATTATGGTGTATTTAAAAATGACATGCTCCTATTGATATAAGATAGATTACTCCCTTCCATGCTTAATATATACAGTAGCTACATGGATAATTGGTAAATATTGAAAAATTAATTAAATTAGTTATTTATAATAATTATGTGCTGGTTTTTAAAAAAACTTTCCTCTTTAACCGTAATCATTCTTCTATGGAAACCCACTCTACGCTATTAATAGATCAAGACACTCTAGAGATAAAAAATTGTAATCTACAAATTTAAAATAGATTTAAATTTTATATTTAAGACCAAATCTAATCTCACAATTAGCTCATATGTGTGTGTGTGACAGCTAGCTTTGATTTGAAATATATAGCTCACAATCTATAGAGACTGATTTAAAATTTTTGATAATTTTGTTTCATTTTTATCTTTATTAATCATTGGTTATTCTTAATATGCTAACCATCTCATTCTTATTATGTTATTATTAATTATTAGCATGTTTTATCACACATTAATAGTAATTTATGATAAAAATCCATTATTCACCCATCATGAACTCATCATTATATCTTGTATATTATACAAAAAATATAGTTAAATAGCATCCCCCTTTGTATACTTACATATATTCAATGATTAAACCCTATATATGTTGTATACTTTTTATTATTATGGCTTGCATATTTATCCATTATACCACTTATAGAAAGTTCAAACTCACGAACCCTCGTTTAAGGAAAAGCTTTGGTGAAAGTGTGTTTTTGTTATTTGGGA
Organism: Acacia concinna; assembly: GCA_037177275.1. Taxonomy (NCBI): domain Eukaryota; kingdom Viridiplantae; phylum Streptophyta; class Magnoliopsida; order Fabales; family Fabaceae; genus Acacia; species Acacia concinna. The sequence goes on from JBAGKO010000014.1 coordinate 18,463,568, forward strand.
CACGAAGCCTGTACTGTATGCTTAGCTTTCACACTATCGCGTATATTGAAAAATATGACAAATAATTTACGTTGAACATGTACTACGCAGTATATATGCAATAAAACAAAACACGAGATGTTGGAGAAAAAATATTGAATTTTAAAAAAGAGTAGAAGCTAAAATTGAACAAATTATAATTTACATGCATATTTTAATATAGTTCTGTATATATATTGCTCCCATGTGATGTATAAAAGCTATTATTTTTAGGAGCTTTTCTTTAGTATGCGAATGTTAAATATTTTTTTTTAAAAAAATTGAGCTCATAGGCTCGGGCAGGTACTAACGGCCTGAAGTTACAACGACGGGATCGAATCCGTGACCTCCTCCTACTTGAGAGATACTATTACCATTAGGTTACAATACCTTTGATCGAATGTTAAATATTTATTATTGCTTCTTTTGCTAGTAAGTTATCTTAATTCGGTCGGTGTTAGTACACTCTTTTTTTCTATTGCTTACGTTGTTATCCATAATATATTTCATTTAGTAGATTACTTTGTATTGTATGAAATGTCTCTTCAATTTAGTTTAATTATCACAATATTATTTTACATTGTATTTCATAAAAAAAATAAACCTTGATTAAATGGTAAAAGGAGAGATATATAAAATAAGGGAAAAATCATTAAAACACCATATGAAATTGTAAAATCCAAAAAGGACTGTTAAAATTGGAAAAAGACAATTTGGTCTTGAAGGTGGAATATGGTTTTTGCATTTTAGTAATGTGACGCGTGCTGGCAAAGGAGAGAGGGAAAGGCTGACAAAGGGGGAGAGAGAAAGACAGTGATCAGAACGAATTTGTTAACCTCATTGAGTGTTGTTATTTGCATTACAAGTCTTGTTATTTCCACTACTGATTATGTCGAAACACATTCACCAACTTAAAATGTAAAATCAGGACGCACTTATGAATCTCATTACGAATCTTGTTATATACATTATGAGTCTTGTTATTTCTGGCACTATTTATATCAATGTCAGATATCCCTCTCTCATCTGTCAGCACGCGTGACATCACCAAAATGCAAAAACCCATATTCCAGCCACCTTTAAGACCAAATTGTCTTTTTCCAATTTCGGCAACCCTTTTTGGGTTTTACATTTTCATATGATATTTTAATAAAATCTTTCCTAAAAATACATTGTTTTTATATTTTTTGTATGGTCCAAATATGATTTTTTTTTTTATAAGAATGTTGATTGCACTTAGAGATAGAAAAATGATCATACAAATGTATGTTTATTAAAACTATATGAGAAAATACACTCTCATAAAAACACATGATCGTCACCTCTTGTTTTATCTTGAGACATCTTTAATGTATACTTTTTATTCTGAGATTTTACACAATTTTCCCTATCTTAATTATATTATAAAGAGAGTTAAAATAATTTTTTTTAGTAATATCCTTTTTTATTTAAGCCATATCTCCGTATACGTACATGCTTGTATATACACAATCAGAATCAGCGCCGCTTAAGCGAGCCAGCTCTGGCTACGTGGGTGCAATGAATGATGGATAATCATGGGGAGCGTTCACGCACATCATTGATCAAGAAAAAAGATAATCCCAAGATTTAAGTGAAATTAATTAATATTTAATTGCGGATTAGGGGCAGGAAAAAAGAAAAGAAAAGATTCGTCCCAAAAAGGCTAGAAGCATAAGATTTCATACGCAAAAACTCAAAGTACGAAAGGGTAGGAATCATAATTGGATTTGGAGGCTAATCTTCGCCATCAAATCAATCAATGCACGGGCATGGACCCCACACAGCCCCTCCTAATCATCGCTGGATTTTGAGCTTTCTATTTTTTTTATTTTTATTTTTGCCCACAAGATTTTGAGCTTTCACAAATGAGAAAATTGCAATGTCAATTAAAAACCTTTGCCTTAATTTGATTTATCTATCTGCATTAAAGCATAAAAATGCAACGCAAGTCTGTAAATCTCAAATTGGAAATTATTTTTAACTACCAAAGTCAGGCTACAGGAATTTTCAACTCAACTCTTTAACATTTTTAAAAAACTCCTATATATAGAGACACCACCATTCCATGTAATTGGTGACTGGTGGAGCTGAATTTAAATTTCTTTTTTTTTTTCTTAAAAAAAAAAAGCACATGATCCCTTTCCCTAGTTGTTCACCTTCCTCCCAAACATGCTGCGTGATTTCATTCCTCCCCTGCTTCCGCATAATCCACCATTCGATGATTCTACACTCTGTCAAATTGAGCCATTATCACTCTCCGTTTTGGACCTATATCATAAGTTATTTTCAACATTTTTTAACTGAGTTGAAAAAAATACTTTAAAACTCATTAATTTGATTCAAAAATTTATCAAGTTTCAATCTTACACTTGTAAATATGCATGCTTTCAAAATTAAACAACACATACCAATACTAATACTTTTATAACTAGGTGACATAGAGATCCTCTTAAAGGTGAGATCTTGTATGTTCGATCTTGTATGCAGTGAGAACAACGTGTTGTTGTTTTGTTAATAAATGTGTTGGTTTTTGTACATATATTATGATTATTTCCTAAACTCCACATTGGTACACTAAGAGACCATTTGGATGAGCGGTAAAATAAATAATTTAGAAAAAAAGTGATTTATCAAGAGTGACTTGTATTTGTATTAGGAGTAGACAAAGTGACTTATCAAAAGTGACTTGTATTTGAATTATGAGTAGAAAAAATGACTTATTGAAGATATAAGAAGTGATTTTTATTTGAATGTGGGATAAAAAAAGTGATTTATTAGAAATAAAAGGAGTAACTTTTTTTCATAAGTCGTTTTTTCCAGTTTATTTTTTAAGCTATTTATTTAAATAAGCTACTTATTTTTTTAAGTTATTGTCAAACACCCATAAGTGGCTTGTAACTTTTTTATGGCTTGTAACTTTTATTTTCCAGCCACCGCTTAAAAATGCTACCAATCGCTCATACCAAACAGAGCCTAAATAGTATCTTTTCTCTCCTCTATGCTATTACTAAGTACCAGTAACTAGCACCATGTACTTGGATATATAGAAAGTGGGAGATTGTAGGTTTAATCTTATCTAAGTGTCTGTTTGTTTTCACTTTTAAAACCGCGGTTTGTATAAGTCGAGATAAAATTCCTCTCACATACTTATCTCGAAATCCGTAAAAATTATTTTCAAACCATATTATCTTGTGCATGCATGGATGTGTTGGAGTTTGTGAGTATAGTATGCTTTTCCCCTTAATATCCGCACTTATGCACTGAATTGTATTTTTGCCCTTCTCCACACCATTACTAACTACTAGTAACTAGCACCATGTATTTTAATTTGATACGATAAAAGTGAGCCTTAAATGCAATTGTCCCTAAAAATTAACAACATATACAAACAATAATAGTCTTATGGCCTAATAACATAGAGACTCTCCCAGAAGTAGAAGGTTGTGACTTTGATTAGCTTGTCAGTAATGAGACAAAAGCGTCATTGTTTTGCGCATGAATGTATTGGGGTTTGTGAATATATTCTTAAACTTTGGACTAATACACTGAATTGTATATTTGCCCTCCCCCGTGCCATTATTAACTACTAGTAACTAGCACCATGCACTTGACACACGAAAAAAGGGAGACCGTAGGTTTAGTCTGCCTAAAATGGGATCAAGCTGTTGTTGCTTTGTGCATGAATTTGTTGGAGTTTGTGAGTATATTATGATTTTTTCTTAAACTCCGCACTGATACACTGAATAGTATACATATCTACTATTCTACTCTCTTCCACGCACCATGCGCTTTGATACTTCAAGTTTCAAAGTGTAATTAGACCATTAGTTATATAAGCTTCAACTTTCCAAGACAAAACTCCCCCAAAACTCAGAGCTGACTGGCTAAATTCACCAAGTTTAATTTGGTTTGAATCCCACGTTAGAAAAATAATTATCATGAGAATCTGCCCAATTTTTATTTCCCTAGGAAATTGCATGGCAATGCCATTGCCATGTGGGTTGTGTACATCACAGTTGTCTTTTTGTTCTTTTCTTGGAGCCAGCCTGCAGCTTTTTGCCATTACATGGGTCCAATGTATCTCTCCCCCACACATTAATATTAACTCCTGTTTTTTTTCCCCCTTTCGCCAGGTAATGATGCTTGGCTTCCATTATTGGTTCCAATGAATTATTTAGAGTTAAATGAAGAGAGACATGCATAAGAGAAATATCATTATTGAGTCTTTCGTCATTCCTATGTTCATCAGTTTGTGCGACAGGTTGAGGGAGGGTCTTTTTCTCTCAAATATTTTTAATGGCACACATGGCTGATTAAGAAAAGCCTTTACCTAAGTTGCCAAAGGAAACAAATATAAGAAAACCCTTTGCTCATACTAGCAGTCTCAGAAGAAAAGTGAGGTCTTTTCTTTTCTTTTTTCTTTTTTCTTTTTTTTTTTTGGGGGAAAGAAAAGGTATCTGTAACTGTCATAAGGTTGCAGCACTGGAAGGTAACATGGGTACTTTACGTTATATTGAGAGGAATGTTAAAGGACAGAGAGAGTGAGTGGGCATTATTACAGTACAAGGAAGGAGATGCACTACGCAGATTTTCAAACAAAGCAAGAAAAGGCAAAAAAAGATAGCAGAATAGAGAGGATTACATGTTCAATAGGTTACAAGGAGGTGAGAGAACAGAGAAGTAGAAATAAAGGGAAAAGGGAACACAGACCACAAAAGAGGAAGTTTTAAAAGTAGTCTTCAGTCCTTCCCTTGAAGCCAATTTGCCCGAAAGTGAGGCACAAGAACAGCCCTATGTGCCACGTGACCAACCATAACCTGCTCATAACGAAACACGCATACTTAGACCGTACTTTATTCCCAAATCACCACAATTGGTTTCATTTTCATTTTATTTATCAGATGGACGTTGCCGTACAGTTTTGCCGTCGGTCCCATGGTCTAGCGGTCAGGACATTGGACTCTGAATCCCATAACCCGAGTTCAAATCTCAGTGTAACATTATAAGTTCAAACTTTTTTATTTTCTCAAAGGCTGGCTGTTTCTGACTCAAAGTATAACTGTTTATATTATAAAGCCCATCTTTTCCATTCTTATCCACAGGGTAACCCATTGCATTTTTTTTAATGCACACCAACGTGATTAATCCTCTCACACCATAAACTTTTTAAATAAATTTTAGTGTTGCACATGAAACCGTCTCTACACGCAGTGATAAGATACTTAAGAAGCCTAACTAAATACTAACTGTGGTAGGCATCGTGATTGTAACACATTACTTATTTCATGATGAGCTGTATTATTATTCACAGTTTCACACGATTATACATGTATTATAAAATTAATATTGCATCATCATCGTTCAGGATCTTCTGCTCATTACATGGCTTCCCTTTTTTCTTATCCTCCTTGTATTTCTATGTTTGTGTTGCAAGACTAAAGTATGAACACTATTTTGAGTATTGACACATGGAATATTTTCAATTTATTTAATTTGTTACTAGCTAGCATAGAGATTTTCTAGAATGTTAATAAACCAAGATGGAAATGGTTGGATTGCAAAATTAATAATAAGCATGACAACTAAAACCAAAAAAGAAAGGGTACAGATATGGGTAAAATGAAATGTACTTACCAGAAATCTGAAGTGAGAGCAGGAGGGGTGGGGAAGTGAGCTAGCTCAGCTCCGATGCTCTCAAAGAAGAGCCCGGTAAGACTCTTGCCATTGATTGCGGGTATGCTTGATGGAGCTATCCACCCAATCAACCCGAACCCGATCACGTTAAAATCCCTCCTCAGCCAATTCCTCTCGAAGCTTCTCATTTCCCATCCAATCAACAAATTTAAACCAAATTTTACTTAAATACAAACCTAAACAATCTCATGTATTGAAAATCATTAAATTACCATGTAACTCTCCCTCCTGAGGCACCCGCTACTATGAGAGGATTCCTTGCCTTCACCGGCGCATTCAGAAACCCTGCAACCAAACAATTCGATTCATGTCATTATACACTAAAAGTTGACGATAGAAAAAGCGGCGCATTTTTGAAGGAGGTGACCTGAGGTGAGGCGTCGGGTGGACAACGGCGACGTGGTGACGAGTCCGACCACTGTGGATGGGGTGCCGAAGGTGGTTGCCATCTTCGCTATGATACGAGATTTTCTTTATCGCAGTCGTGATACTTTAAAACCTTAAAATGTTTCAGGCCATCGGTGATTGGTCCAAAATCAAGTCTTGCCGTTTGCCATGTACATTTTGGATTGCGTGGATGAGGATGCTACTCAATGAAGTTGTGCCACGTCAGGGTTTTCTGGATAAAGTGGAGCCCGCTGTAAGATTATCCATTCCAAGCTTCATGCTTTGAGAATTTGATATCGGGGCTCTCGTCCTCGACCTGGATTTGCTAAAGCCCGAGCCCATGTATAGCCCACTGGTCCTTAACAAAACAAGTCAGTGTTGCCCCTTTTTTTTGCTCTTTTCGATGAAATCCTGTTTAATTCCAATTTCTAAGCATAACACAGGCCGGAAACAACAAAATTTCTGAGCCTAATGGCGAGGGTACAGTACAAGTGATCATAATAAATATAGGATTAGCTCATTCTCATGACAGTGTGCTTTTTGAAGTTGAAGGGTATGTTGCTTTTCAATTTAGTTTGAGATGCCCGGTTCAAGGAAGTTATTGTTGAACTTGATTCAAAAAATTTGACTAATACGCTTCTTAATAAATGCAACAGTATAATATTAGTACTTGTAGCTTGCCTTCTGTTCAAATTTAGAGTGCAATGGAGTATAGATGAGAGTTGCAATTGAAAAAAATAATCCAGACTATATTAATTGTTTGGCTGATGCTATATCTAAGGACGATTTATGTAATTCAGGGATGTTTGATTACTTATACTTGGACCATGGTTAACAATGAGTGCACAATAATCATTCCCCCTAGTTTAGTTTCTATACTTTTAGAAATACGCGTTCTTCAAATACCTCATAAAACCCATTTTGTTAAGTAGGTTTTATTGGGATATAAATCAACCAAACGACAATAAAATTGTTTCTAACAAGAGGATACATGTATCATGTAGTGCGCAAGTTAAGAAGTTGATCATACAATGTTGACGGACAAAAAAAGTGGATCATATAAATTAGTGTTAAGATTTTAAGATTATGAAAAGGTATGAGGAAAAATTATGTAAATTAGTGGGTTGACTTGACGACCCCTCATTCCCAGTGGACACAACTCGAGACACGAGTGCAACCTCTTTTGATTTTTGTGAATGCAATTGTCACTTAAATGATGACGAAGATGATGATATGTATATTAATACGCCATGAACCGCATTACTTACTTTATTGGCCGTTTTTACTGTCATATGAATTAATATGAGGACACTTATATTAGTGTTTAAGGCAGTTAGGAAAAAAATAATGTTGAAAATGACTTGAATATTGCTATAAATTTAACGTTGGTAATTATTTTCATTGATGCGTGTTGTTAGCAGTGGGAAAGTCCCACATCGTTAGTTTTTAGAGGGAGGGGGTGGATAGTTGAGTATATAAAGGGACCCC
>JBAGKO010000014.1:18496221-18513188 GCA_037177275.1 Acacia concinna
CTCTCTCCCCTCACCCATTAAATTTTTCGCCACCCACAACCCCACGCTCAAACTCATTTCTCACCATCACAAAACCTAAGTCCCTTTCCTCTCTTTCATTCGCGGCGCCTACCCTTCATGGTCATTGGCCACTCTTTTGTCAATTGGTCGTCGAGCTTGCAACTCTCCTTTATTTCACAGTCACCTGGTCATAGACTCACCGCTCAATGTCATCTCACGTCATCGGTCATTGAAGGTTAGCAGATCTGAGATTTTCTTCGACTACCGTCCACCATCAGGCCATCGCACTTGCAATCCTCGCTTTAGGTTTATGGAGTTATCATTCATCGTCATCTCCTTACTCCATCAATCATCAAATGGTAGTAGATATGAGATTTCCATTCGGCCACCACCCACTATTAGGCCGTCACACACAGAGTCCTCGCTGTAGGTTCACAGAGTTACCAATCACCATTATCTCCTTACCCTATCGGTCACCGAAGAGTAGTGGATCTGAGATTCCGTTTGGCCACTTGCACTCACAGTTCCTTTTAAGTTCTTGTCTATTCATGAATTTCATTTTTTTGTATAATTTTTTCTATTTCTATCTCTACGATATTTTGATTTATGTTTATTAGTTGGTCCTTTTAATGGAAAATCCTGATAGATTATTTTTGGACGGTTTGAATCCTGTTGATGGAAAATCAAAACACTACTAGAGGGTAAAAGGCTTTGCTTTTTTGTTTCTTGGATTCATAAAAGTGGAAATATTTTGACTGAAAAGGAAAAGAAGGAAAAGGAAGTAGGGTGGGGAATTTGCTAACGTTGGAATGAACCATGCATATATTTCAATTGTTATAGTTTGTCTTCTGAGTAGTGATTTTACAACATGAATTGGCTACCAAATTATGGTTTAAATTCGTAGCAGTAATAATTGAAAATATGGTGCTTGTAGTATGAATGCTGGTGCTTTTAAGCCGTGCTTGTAATCTGACTTCTGTTTCTTTTATCTTGACTTTTCAAGGTCTTTGAGGGAGAAGAAGAAATTATGTTTAAGATTTGGTGTCAAGGTCAAGTGGCTTTAGGTTGATTCAATATAAAATGGTGTAATTGTAATCATATGTGGTTGTATTTGGTTTTATCTTGGGATTTATTCGAATGTTCCGTGTATTTTAGGTAATAATTATGTTATTTTTTTGTAATGTGGGCTTGTTTTTAGGCCTGTTTAATGTAAGCCTGATTACCAGGTAGCCAGTCTAGGCCTGTTTTGCGGTGAGGCCTATTACCTGATGGAAAAATTCAGGCCTCATTTACAGGCCTCAGGCTAAACAGGCCTTTATATAGGCCAGGCTCAGGCTGAAAACGAAGTCCTCTAATAGGCTTCAGGCCAGGCTCATGCCACTTTAGTGCCATACAGGCCAAGCCTGTTAAGGTGGAAGCCTTGCTTGGCTTGGCTCGGCTCATTTCCACCCCTAGTCATCATGCTTTGATATATTTTGATATTATTATATAATTGTCTTGATAATTGTTGGCTTATTATTGGGCGAAATTTTGTGTACTCTGATGTTATGGATCAACAATATTTTATGTGTAAAAAAAAGCTGTTTTGTTTAGACCCTTTGTGATGGGGTTCAGTGTTATGTATTTGAATTAGTGGGTTGGGTTTCTACCCCTTTTCTGATTGTGCCTTTAGTCTTATATATGGGTTACTATAGCAGGTTTGTGGGCGTGTTTTGTGCCCTGGACCTCGATGTGCCGATCTTTTGGATTGATCAAAAGGTTTTTGAAAACAATAGACAAGTCCTTTTTATAACCATGATAGACTCGTTGAATTCAGTTTTACCCTTTTCTATCATAGTTGGTCTTATAAAGAGGTTTAATTCTTTTAACCATAACAATGTTTTGGAAATATGTTTTGAAACTTTTCTATCATGGTTAATTATTAAAAGAATCCAGCTGGATGGTTTAATACATGCTAATTAGATTTAGTATCTTGTTTAGTAGAATGGTCTTTTCATAAATCCTAACATGTTATTATACGCTCTTATGTTTCCCAAGAATTTTGTTGCTTGTACGTCATCTTTGTCAAGGAAGAGTCGTCCCAATTCATGTAGCGGTGCCTTGAAGAATGATACACTGATCTTTCCGTAACCACAACAAATAGAGAATAGTGGTTGCTTAGAAATTGTGCCCCGTTGCAGCTTCTCATTGTACCATAATAGCGCACCACAATATTGGCACTCAAAAATAGGGTGACCTTCATCTGCATATCTTGCGCTTAAAAATACAGCAGTGTCCCAGAGGTTTGCTTGCATTATGTCACTCGTGTCATCTACTACGTCATCACCTGCACCTGCATTTAATTTCATAAGTTCAATAATCAAGCACAACTATAAATGTAGTGTTAGCTACAATCTGTAGCACCGTCTTTTGATGTTCATGCATAACTTTGGTTCTCTTGGTGCAATGGGCTTGCTGTGTATAGCGATTGTTTCTCAAATCGAGTGTCGATCTTGATCCTTTTGTAATGCGTGTCTTGAGTGCATTCTACCACTTTATTATGTATTCCACTTTTGCCACAATGACTATTAATGTAAAGATTATAAATTGTGTTTTGGCTTTTCATTTCTTCAACCTGCCTATTAAATATGAGCTTAATATTTACTCATCATCATTAATGTTATGTTGCAGTATTTTTTGTCTTTCTATTTGTGTAACCACCCATTAAATTAGTGCCTTTTTTAAATTAAAACCTATTAACTCCATAGATTCTCTTCATCTTCCCTTCTTATTTTGACTCCCAAAACTCATCCACTTCAAATTCCAAGACATACATGTAGACCCATTTGATGATGATAAAACTTTCTTTTTATCAATTCAAGCACCTTCTATATTCCTTAAGTTACACCTTGAATCTGCTTATTTAATATAGCTTCATGCAATCCGAACACCTTTCACATGACCCAAGTTACACCATACTTCTGCTTTAGAAAACTATCATTTAATACTAATTATTCCAAATTAAATTGTTTTATTAATTTATTATGGCTCATCATTATTTTTTTTGTTCCATGATCTTTTGGCTCCCCATTTGTACAACCACCCATTAAATTAATCAATTGCTTTAAATAAAACCCCCAACTCCATCTATTCACTCCATTTCCCCCCACTTTTGTCCACTTGCTATACCTTCTACCTCTATTTGTGTAACCACCCATTAAATTAATGCATTTTTCAAATTAAAACCCATTAACTCCATATATTTTCTTCATCTTCCCTTCTTATTTTGACCCCAAAACTCATCCACTTTGAATTACGAGCCCCACATTTAGACCCATTTGATGATAATAAAACTTCATTTTTTTTCAATTCATGCACCTTTCACATTCCTTAAGTTACACGTTGGATCTGCTTATTCAATATAGCATCATATAATCTGAATACCTTTCACATGACCCAAGTTACACCTTTCGCTTGCTTTGGAAAATTACCATTTAAAACTAATTATTCCAAATTAAATTGTTTTTATTTATTTATTATTGCTCAACATTAGTTTGTTTTCCATTATCTTCTGGCTCTCCATTTGTATAACCACCCATTCAATTAATCCACTGCTTTAATTTAAACCCCCTAACTCCATCTATTCACTCCATCTTCCTTCCATTGTTGTCTACTTGCTACACCTTCTGCCTCCATTAGTTAATTTATTTTGATAACAAACAGGATAAGTATTCAGAATATTAACTTAAAACTTTATATATGGAAATATGGAATTATTTCATTTAACAAGGATTTTGCTCTCCGAATGAAAGTTAGTAATTCTTAAAGGAATTTAAATGTGGAAGGCATAGTTGCAAAAACTCAACATTTGATATATTATTACATAAGAATGTAAAATTATCTAAATATCAATAAGTGTTTATACTCTCATTCCTTTTAGGATAGGAAAATGAAAATAAAGAGATTTGCAGTCTCTTTTTGGCCATAGATGAATATATACTCAATTTATATTTATAAGGTCATTAAATGTTTTTTTTTTTGCATGAAATTAATTAAGAAACCCTTTTTTATGTCCTTTTGAAATATTATTCATGTTGGATCTACAACCAAAGTTAAATCCTACATTAATTTAGCACAAACTTAAATAAAATGAAAACAATTGTGCTAGAAGTGTCGGGCATATTGTGCTCCTTTTTAATATTATTCATGACTTCAACTATGCAAAATGTTGTCAGGCATATTGTGCTAGAAGTGTCATCTCCATGTTCAATCAATGGCTTTTTTGTAATCTTCTGTTTTTTAGGGACTTGCTTTGGTGAGGTGGGTTGTTGAGAAATTGTCACATGGTCTTCTTCATATGATCCCAATTTGTGTGCCACCTACAATTTCCAAGATCATATGTTAAAGTATATCTTGGATGTGTGATGTAAATGTGTTAAAGCTGTTTAATTTATAAGGTCACAAGAGCACCTAGGTGTTGGAATCGGAATAAGTAAATTGTTTTATAAGTTTCAGATCATCCGAGAGCTGTGTAATTGCCATGTTACTTGAGGAATGTTGTATGTTATGGTATTTGATCATAAACTTGATTATTACTTTCTTCCCTGTGCAATTACTCAATTCCTATGAGAAAGAGTACGGTGTATCTTCTTGGTCAAAGTGCATGAGCAATAATTGTGGTCTTATCTCAAAGTTGTCAATTATGATTTGTAATTTTAAAATTTTTAGATAGTTTGCTATAATTCTTAATGTACCTTCTCCAATGTTTCTTTAAGCTGTTCAGTTGTGCATCCTAGGAGTGCAATTGCATGCTTATTGAAGAAGAGTACATAACATTTTCTAGTAGCATTAAAGACCCTATAATGTACCTTAAATCTGTAAAAATTTTATATGCTTAGTGTTTGGAATATTTATGCGATGTTGGCCAAAAAAATGAGTATGCATCTAAGTTTAGGTGTGAATGATAGGGGCATACTTTATAATAGTCATTAGCACTTCCTTCTTACAGTTGTTACATGTAAGATGGCCTTTTTCATAGGTTGGCTTTATGTCACATGAGCACCCATCATAGGTCCATCCATATGCTGTTTCGAGTTTTTGAATACATACTTTTGAGACAATCTCATACTCCTGTTTCCAACAATTGATGGGCACACAATAATTATGCCATTTTTAACTTAAGTCAGGATCACCACAAATCAAGTTGCACAATTCACAACATACCTTCTTAATATTGCATACATCTCTAAGGGGGATCTTAGTATGAAATTTCAACACATCCTCATTGGTAATGTTGGGTTTTGCAATAGTAGGTATCTGGTAGAGACTTGGTTTTGCGCCTGGAGCAAGGCTACGCACGAAAGTCAAAGATTAGTGACCACACTGTAATTAATATGCACTGATAAATCGCTACATTCTTCATACACAATCACTATGGCAAATAGTATGCACCTGTCCAGTAGCATCCTAGCCTCAGGAATATCAGGATCGAACAAAAGTTTGGTAGCTTCTAGTGCATTAGTAATATGGCCATATGCTGTCAAGTGGTAAATAGTGTCACGTAAAAGGGAGTATGCGTATAGTGGTTAAATCCTTGCATAATTGTGTATCTCTATTTTTGTTCAGCTTCGCAAACCTTATAACAACTACAAGGGTGTCTCCATTTTAGCATTCTTATTGTCAAATGTCTTCATAACACAATTTTCAAATAGCACTACATTGACTGTAGCATCCCTACTCAATTATTTCAACCTAGCACTTAATTAATGCATGCTTTTTACAATATAATAATAATGGCTCATTGAGTGGAGTAAATGTTACTCTTTATCTGCAAGGGCGAGATTAAGTCGTTTGAATGTCTCAGATCCTTTTTGCTGATCTTTAAAATCTCCAAAAGCTCAAAGGAAGTAAGGAACCCAATGCCATTTAGAGAGGATTTCGCATTAAAGTTTAAGCTTCCAAGCACAAAAAAAACATGAAAAATGACAATATAGAAATATACATTTGTAAGAAAACTATAGTACCAAGTACTAACCAATTAATTCTTCATTAGATGTTGTATAATCTGTAATGTTTTTTTATAGGGACGAAGTTGTATATTTCCTTTGGAATATGAAGATATGCTTTTTGATAAAATGTCATCTTGTGAAATTGGATCCTCCAAGAGTGTGAAGTTACTTTTGTATTGGTGTCTAAAGCCTCAAAGTTTTGGAACTCATAAACATCACCCTCGTTCAGCTCCTTCATGTAACACTCTCTCAATGACTTTTAAGTGACAAACCCTTCAATTGTGATTCCCTACATTTATTTAATAAAAAAAATGTAATTGACAATATAGGAAAAAGTGTCTGATAAGCCACATCTCTAGGGTGACAAACCTATTCATCCATAAGAATTAAGCCCACCTTCCACAAATCATATGGTGAAGTACTTTTTTACCCAACCAACTTCATAAGAACACACGCAATAATGACCCAAGTGTCTTTACTATAATTGATTTGGCAAATAAGGTGTTTGGTTGTCATTTTCAAAGGTTGGAATAGTTGCTGAGTGTGGATAAGAATTGTGGTGGGGAATATGTAGGGGGACATTCTTTTATAGATAAACCAAAACTCAATGGAAGTTAATTTAATTTAATTAGTTGCTCCTAACATATGGAATGTGAAAGGCTAATTTTTCCTAACAATTATTTTAATTTAATTTAATTAATAATTTCTCCTAACACATAGAATGTGAAGGGACAATTCTTCCTAACAAATAGAATGTGAAGGGACAAATGTTGTTTGGACGGTTGGTTAAATGGATTAAAAGATTCAACATGAAAATGGATTTGATTAAGTATATACCTAAAACAAATCTTAATATAATTAACAATACAATCAATTCAAAAAAGAAAACTGTAATTTTAACATAATGTGATCCGTTAAATACTGTAAGCTTGATTGTTCATTTAACTCGTGAACTTTGTTTTGCATTATTAATTATCTTCATTAGTGGTCAATTAATAATTATTATTAATGCAAAGCAGCTTCAACTTTTGTCTTGATAACTATTGATTTAGTTATTAATATAATTTCTTATGAAATGGTTAAAAAAAAGGAAAGAAAAAAGAATCTAATCATATTCCCCAACAATCCATTATTAAAATGAAAAGCTTATTAACTTGGATGAAGAACACACGAAACGCATGAAACCGTTAAAAAAGTAATCTACAATCAGAATAATTTAAACGCATGAACACATCATTAATTTAAACGCACGCAGCTACCTCCGTCATCACCGCATCATGAACTTAACAGAATATACAATCCTCCGTTTCTACAAACTTTCATAGGATAAGTAGATAGATAGATAGATATGCATTGAATAAAGTTTTCTTTGGAATCTTCCAAGCATTGCTTATGGTATTAGGTCAATTATCGTAAATATCTCCTGTTCAATATCCATGTATGTGATATTTAATTTGTATCGTGCGAGTTTATTAAGTTAGTGAAGATTTGCAAATTGTATTTCCAGGAAATAATAAATAAAAGCCTTAAGGAGTGACGTACAAATTCGGATTCTCTGTTCCTGAGTCTTCCACAATATAAATAGTATAATTTGCTTATAAACTTTGTAACTTAGTAAAACATTAGTATACTACTATTAGATTAGATTAGATTAGAAGGGTGGCCACTTTGATTAGTGTACGTTTTGGTCTGTCTTTAATTTGGCACTCGCATTCATTAGCATGGAATAATTTTAGTGAGAAAACAAATTGTTTGATAGGCTTTGAAATTGTCTTACTAGGATGCATTTGCAATAATGAATTATATTAATGTATGAAACTATTTTGTAAACAAAACATACTTCTTCCTCTAATTAATTCCACTTAAACCAAGGAATAACGGATTCTCCTATTAAATAATATTTTAAAGAAGAAAAAAATGTCATGAAAATTATATGGATAAAATCAATAAATAAACATTAATTGTACTATTTATCATGTACGTGATACTAGTTATTAGTAACAATAATAATAATGCAGAAATAATTTTTATTTTGATGAACTAGTGCAAAAATAAATTGATATCAGTATCAATATCGTAAGAATATTTCAACTAACAAAATTGCGTTAAACTTCATCGCGAAGACGTAGATATTCTTAAATCACAATGATAATAGTTTTTAAATTTGCACAGAAAAATGAACCATGAATGATATTATTAGGGTTTTACATTGATGATCCCATGCCCAAAGCAGCCAATCCCGGGTTTAGCTAACACTGGCTACACTAGAACTCAGCTTCTCCCTCCGTCTTCCATTCTCCCTCCTCCATCTCTCTCTTTATCTCTCTTCTCAATCCTCCTGCGACCACCCTCGCAACAATATTTATGTAAGCCTGCCAGATCGCTACCATCCCTCGCAGACTCACTCTAACCCTAGATCTCCATGATTATGGCGCCACAAAAAGCTCGCGGGCGTCAGCTGCTCGTTGAGTCCATGTACTCTGTCATTGCACTTGTCTTCCTCTTCTTTACTTGCGTTGAGCTCGGCGACGCCGCCTCCGCAGTCGACGTCTACCGCCTGATTCAGTATGACATGTCCGGGTCTCCATTCGGATCTCGACTCGCTGGCCTTAATCACCATGCCGGCTCTCTCCACTTCTCTCCCCATACTGATCTCTCACGCACTGTGCTCGTGATCCCGCTTCGCGAGTTGAACATGACTTTTGTCAAAGGTTCCTTTTTCTCTTCCTATTTTCGTTTTCTCGCTGACTGGATTGCACGGCATGTGATTTGTGATGTAATTCTGAAGCATAAGTCAATTGTTATTATGATAGTTACAGCAGTCTTTTTTTGGCCTTAGTTGCAGACGTCTTAGTGAAACAGCTGAATTACCATGGCGTTATCTTGCAATCTGGATTTTATCGATTCACACATGGTTTGAACGCGTGTAATTATGGGGTTAACGAACCGAAATAAATTTCCATATCGCTGGCGTTAAGCTGGAATTGAGGTCTATTCTGTTTTCTTGTCAATACAAATCATTTAGGATAATCTAACACCTTTTCAGATCAATGGCAAGGAGCGGTAGTTCAAATCCTTTCACTTGATTCTAATCCTTCTCACTAATGTGCGAAATAATGGATATCCTTATTGTTGATTCATGAGTATAACATCCCAAAAGCAATCAAATAATTAAATGGTTGAATTAGGAGACAAAGGATACTAATCTGAAGAGACAAAGGATGATTATTAGACTCTCGTCATGAGATTTTGAGAGTGTTGAGTTACTTGGAACGTAATTATCTTTATACATGGGAGAGAGCTACTAACCATTGAGGGACATTAGGTTATGAGCAGTTAAAAGGCTTTCTAATATATTGTAGCATGACTCGAAGTGCTCATAAACTTCCATTAAATTTGGTCACAGTGCTCTCATACGACTGTGAGGCATGAGAAGATATGCTGAGTTTATAAATTGTTAAATTGACAGGCCAGCTGTTGTAATTAACCTACCAATGCTATCCATTCCTGTTGTAAAAAAATGTTAGCCACAAGTTACATTATTTTATGTGTTACAGCAGCTGAATGCTTAGCTTTTAATGCCTCTTTATTTGTTAAGATTATTATTTGATGAATGTCGTTTGATCCCACACTACTTTCTTGTGGATACAATATGGCAGAATATATCGTTGAAAAGAAGCCACTGGGGGGCTTATTATTTTTGCTGCCTAAGATGTTCAGTTTAGAAAATAAAGATGGCATGAGAACTGATCATCAAGATGATGGCACGGAGCAGCTGAAGAATGTATTGAATGAACTTGAACAGATACTATTACACAATAACTTACCTGTGAGTAGATTGGATCCAGCTTCTTTTATAGTACTTTCCGTTCTTAATTTTTCTATAAAATATCTTTTTCATTTTTTTTATATAATTTACTTTTAACCACCTTATCGGAACCAAGGAAAGTTATTTATCTCATTCAATTGGTCTTAAATTTGAATAAATTTCCATCTTTAACCATAATTAATATTATCAATTTAAAAATCAAGTACTGTTTCGATCCTCTTAAAAGGAGGGCATTTTTGGAGACAAGCATTAAATATTCCAAAATCTCGTGCAAAGTGACTTATATTTAGGATCACAAATTTTCTAGAACATGACTTCTGTGCTCCTTTGTCAGCTTTTTGGGTCCACAATACATTATGTCATCTACTACCTGGCCAAGCTGCATTCAACATGTATCTTATTAATAGTATAATGCATTGATTTTTCCAAAAATGTCCTTGTAAATTCATTCTAAGTGTGCATATCAGATTCATGAGATATTAGAGCTGGCCACTACTATTTTTCATTTTCAAAGTATGTGTCGCTTCCTCTTCATTTGAGGCTGAGAACATGGTCATCACACTTGTGTATGTTTTCTTGCCATCACATTGCCCTTTTACCTCTTTTACAGTTTTACTTTCTTTTTATGTTTTTGAGTGAAGTGTAACTTTTGGGAGTTGCTACTTGTTACAGTACCCTGTTTATTTTGCTTATGAGGATGATAACATCCATGCTGTATTAGCTGATATAAAGAAAAATGATGCCACTGGCCAACCTGCTACTGCAACTAATGGCGGGTGAGTACAAATATGTGACTATGGCTTCACTGCTTGAATCAAATCTGGCAAAGTTGATTCACAGCTGCATGAATTTGTTTGATTTTTTATGACTTGATTTATTGGTCTCTATGCCCTTGATATAGCACACTGAGTTGCCGATATCAAATATGTGACTATGGCTTCACTTCTTGAATCAAATCTGGCAAAGTTGCTTCACAGCTACATGAATTTGTTTGATTTCTTATGACTTGATTTATTGGTCTCTATGCCCTTGATATAGCACACTGAGTTGCCGATATCCTGGTTTGAATCAAATCATGCAAATTTCTTGACAGTCAGGTTGAGTTACATGAAGTGTTCTGACGCATCCAATTGGTCTCCGTGCACATGATATGGCATACTTAATTGCTGATAGTATCATTACTGCTATATCATTCTCCTCTGTATACTATTTGTTACTATGTTGGATTATATTTCAATTTATTGATTTTGGACTTGCTTTTTCTGCCTCTTTTGTTTCAATGCTGATGTTCCCCTTTATTTCTTTGCTTTGAGCGACATTGCAGATACAAATTTGTTGTTTCAGCTCCAGAGCCAAAGAAAGTCGTATACCCCTCAATTACAAATATTCAGGTTTTTGCTCAACCTTTTCAGTATAGCCAGTGATTTGAACCACAATGACACGTATTGTAACAATACATGGTTGATACTCATGATTCTGGTTTCAGACATCTGTTAGAGAGCTTCTTTGGAATTAAAAAGATATATTATTTTTATCTGGCTTGATTGTGGATACTGGATAGATAATTAAAGGCATGGTATTTCCTGAAATACTACTAACTTGTATTGTGTGATATCAGTGCCTCTCTATGCTAACGCCCATAATTTTATCTATTTTCATTTTCCTCTCTTTTGGTATAATATTTTGTGTCCAGATTATTGAACCTATTTCACCGACATCATTTAACTCTACAAACATTTAATAAAACTCCCATTTCTTTTATCTTTAATCTTGCCATTTGGAAGGACCAGAATCACCAGTTTAACTTTTGTTCTGTATCATTGGTTTGGCTGCAGGGATGGTTGGCAGGAAAGAAGACAGATGATGATGCTAGTCAATTACCCACCATTGCTATAGTGGCTTCATACGACACTTTTGGGGCTGCTCCTGTATGTATTTTTTCTCGTTGTACACTTGTAACCATAAGGTCACTTGGTGTGTTATTTATGTTTGTTGCATATACAACTGTAGGCGTTGTCGGTGGGAAGTGATAGTAATGGAAGTGGTGTTGTGGCTCTCCTTGAAGTAGCTAGGTTGTTTTCTCTCCTCTATTCAAATCCAAAGACAAGAGGACATTACAATCTACTCTTCGGACTGACATCCGGTGGGCCGTACAACTACAATGGAACTCGTAAGGTGATAGATTCTGTTTGTAAGTTCACTTTTTTGCTGATTGCTTTTGTCACATAGTAGTTAGTTTTTCCAGTTTATTGTCATGTTTTTTGTAACTTTGAATCCGCATGTTCCAGTGGCTTCGCAGCTTCGATCAACGTATGCGTGAAAGCATTGACTATGCTATCTGCTTGAATAGTATTGGCTCATGGGAAAAAGAATTGTGGATTCATGTGTCTAAGCCTCCAGAAAATGTCTATATAAAGCAAATTTTCAAAGTTAGTAAATTGTCACAACAGAGTTGGCTGCTCTACTGAGATGCATTGACTTGCAATTTATGTTTTGATGGTTTTGTTGTTGGATTTTGGTGTAGGATTTTTCTAGCGTGGCAGAAGAGTTGGGTTTTACTGTCAATCTGAAGCACAAGAAAATAAACATTTCAAATCCTCGAGTAAGTGCTAAACTTTACAGATCTGTTCTAATTTGCGACTTAGCAAGGTGCCGCACCTGGGTAGTGGGGGGAGAGGCTCTGTCTCCCTCTCACCCCCTTCCTCCATGCTTCTTTTAAGTGATCCTTTTTAACTTAGATCTTGGAAGGAACATGATAATGACTCGTGGTTCATCTGCTGTTGCCTGTTACTTATCTGTCTTAGCCTTCAGTAATAAAAACTTTCTGCTTGTTATCTCGTATAAGTATTCACTATTCTTCTACTTGTGTGCTCTTCTTTCATTTTCTTCCTTGTGCTGTTTTGAAATTGTTTATCAAAGCTACTTACTTGCTGTAGGTAGCTTGGGAGCATGAACAGTTCTCTAGGCTGAGAGTTACTGCTGCCACCCTCTCTGAACTCTCCACTGCACCTGACTTGCTAGATAGGACTGGGGCCCTTGTTGACAGCAGGTTCATCTTTTGACCTAAAAGCCAGATTATTACTCCTCTTATAACATTTTTCTGAGAGCTGATTCTGCAGGCATTTCATCAATGAAACAGCAGTTGTCAGAAGTGTGAAGTTAATTGCTGAGAGTCTTGCGGTAGGATTAATTTATTTGCATTGCATAATGATCATAGGAACAATGTGAGCACAGAATGGCAATATTTATTACTAATTTTTTCTTTCATTCATTTAATGTGAGTTAAGGTTGAGGGAGTATTCTGACATTTAAAGTGAGTTAAGGCATGTGCATTAATTTTTTTGTTTTTTTGTTTGGTGAAACTTCACTGTTTCCTAACATTTAAAGTAAACATAAGTTTATTTTATATCTTTATGTTGTTAAACTTCACTGTTTCCTAACCTTTTAAAGAAAATCATCTGCTCTTGTTTTTCTGCAGAGGCATGTTTACAGACATCAAGGAAAGAATATTCAGGTATTTGCAGACAACAGTAGCTTGGCTGTAAATCCTTCTTATATTCGATCATGGTTAAATGTTTTGTCTCAAACACCTCGGGTGGCACCATTTCTGCCAAAAGACGATCCTTTTGTTGCAGCACTGAAAAAGGTATTGTTGTGATATGTTTTACTACTATGTTTTCTTGACTTTTTTCACAATGGGATAGTTTTGCTAGTAGATCAGCTGAGGGTCAGCTTGCACCAATTTTAGGATGTTATGGCTTCGTTTTTGGTTGATTATAGACTGGATGTGCTGTCCGCAGGGGCTAAGCGCTGATAACTAATTTTGTGTAGTATTTCAGGAGGAATGTCTTGCTTTTTTAAAGAAAGAAGTTAGTGAGGGTGCTAACTCCTCAAATCCCTTGAAACTAAGAGTTGACAATAAAGCATCCTGGTTTTATTACTTTGTTCTACTCACTGAAGCGGTAAACTTGTTTACAGGAATTAGAAGATCACACTGACCAGGTTGATCTGCAACGAGATGTGCTAGATGGGATGTTCACTTTCTATGATTCAACTAGGGCAACGCTCAACATATATCAGGTAGTTGAAGTTACTTTTAATTCATTGCATCGTAAAAGCTGTCTCGTCCTTTTGTCCTTTTTTAAGTTGCCGAAGAGAATGAAATGAATGTATCTTTGTGGATGGATCCCTGATTTAAATATGTCCAATTTTCTTGCATCCTGATTGTCGTGTATGCTTCCCCTTTTTTGTGCTACATTTTCTTAGGTTTTTGCACTAGCTTCCCTTCCCTCCTGTTCCTTTTTTTCTAGTTAAGAGAGAATTTTAACATTTAAGAAAATGTGTAAGCCTTTACGTGTTTAAGTACATGTTATATACCCTTGGCTCGGGAAATAATCAAATTATTTGATTTTACAGGTCGCTAGTGTCACATTTGACCTTCTGTTGCTGTTAGTATTGGGGTCATATTTAATTTTGCTCTTCAGTTTCTTGGTCATCACAACTAGGGTATCTATCTCTTTTTCACCTGACATTAGTTTGCAAAATTTTATGCACAGCACAATTTATGTGTACTCATTGTCGGTGATGCTGTTAAACAGGGCCTTGATGATCTAATCAGCTTATTTCGACGGCCTCCCTCACGAAAAGTGAAGACTGCATAGTAACAATAGCCAGGATTTTGCATCAGGGTTTGGCCATGTATTGCAATTTCCAGTAGAAATGAACTGCATAACGTTGATTATTTAAGAGGTTGAGAACAGCAAGATGTTTGATTTGTGTTCTGCTAAAATTAGGACTCTAGCCCAAGGAAGATTTTGATGTTTATTTTGAAAATCTTGTTTGCTGCGTTTTAGCTGAGCAAGGCATAAATGCAAGTGGGTACGCGGAATTTAGCAACATCACATCATTTTAAAGAATGAAAAGTTGCCACAATACTTTGCTGACTTGGCTATGGTTCTTTACTGTTGTCTTTTCCTTCACTTGTCATCTCAATTTTTAGATTGAAATTTGAACTGTTCAAATATAATGGTTTATAAAATTATTAATTGCGGTTTTAAATTGCCATAACTAAATGTTAGCAGTTTTTGAATTTATTTACTTATTATAACTTGTTGCTGTAGGGGTCAACTGAAAATTTTCCTGCCAGAAGGCATAAGACGGTTTCTCATGTTTTAGCCATTGCTATGGGAAGGCCATTAATGCTAACATAGGCGAACTGTTTGAATTGGTTTGTATGGTGACTAGGTTTTCCCGTGCTTTGGTCCATTTTCAGCAATGTCAGTGATTTTAATTGGTCCTTGTTGTGATCAAGTTTGCATTCAGATTGCAGCGCAATGCTATCTCTCTAAGGTTTATAGCTATGAAGTATAAACTTGTGACATCACTTTCAGAAGATCCGAAACTGCATTCCGCGTCAAAAATTGAATTTCATTAAATCATGCATTGATAAACAATTGAGCCATAGTAAACCAGATAATAGGGGTACATGTGACTCAAGCATATTTTGTTGATGTTATCTCAATATTATGTTATTAAAAAAATCAATTTTTGCCCAAAAAAAACGGATGAATATATATATATATATATATATATAAGTCATTATCTCTCTATCTTACAAGACAACAATATTGAGAAAAAAATCAGGTCAATTATCCAAACTGGTTTGATATTTTATTTTATTTTTACCACGCACCAATTCCTGTATTAGCTAAGTTAGCTATGTCATTTGTAGTATAGCCTATTAAAATCATAGTATTAAAAATCGGACCACCAGCCGGTAACCGGTGAACTTATCCCTTATCCGGTCCGTTTGAATATATTTTGTAGAATTGACTCAGACTAGTTACCCCTTCTTTTTTTTTAAAAAAAATCATTTCTTTTAAAATTTCATATTAATAACTTTAAAATTTTGACTCTCTCACCGATTTAGCATTGGGTTAATTCCCTCATTTGATCTATTAACCTTTGACCTAGTGGTTTGATTGGTTCAATGACCTATCCAATTTTAATACCTTGATTAAAACACAACTTAGGCAATGTTAATCTTAATTAGCTATTAATGTAATTCACATTATTTATTTCTCTAAAAAAATAAGTACTTTGATTAAGATTTCATGAATAATGAAAAATTAAATATTGTGAAATCTTTTAATTTTACTAATATGTAAGCTAATATTTAGAAAATGCCAAATCAGTTTATGAGTTGTATTTTAATTGATTAAACCACAAATAACATGACAAACCGAATTCAAACTAAAATTTCTCCCAAATTTAAACCTGACACAAGTAGGGGGGTTATGAATCATAAATGTTCCGCTTGCCGGAGGCACTGGCGATGGATCATCATACGTTCTGCTTGATGAAGGTTCAGCATTTGACTTAACTGAATAATGCAAAACTTACACAAAACATGGAAAATAAACGAGGCTCAAGGCCACATTACTATACCCCATAAATATAATCAAGGAGGAAGTTTCCATCCAGCAATGGGCGCGAACCCAGTTCACAATCTGCCCAAACAACTTGGGTCTCCTCATTTTCTTACAAGAGGCATGTCACCAATACATTTGATGAGGCAACTTATTTTAATGTGTGTTTGGAATAATGGTAGAATAAGTGATTATTTATAATTGGACTTATGGATAAGTCAGATTAGTATGTTTAGATTGATAGTAGTATAAGTGACTTGTTAGTGACTTATGTAAAATTAAAATGTATTTGGTTGATATGTTAAAAAGTAATTTATTGTGATAAATGACTGAAATGAGCATGAATATTAGTGAATATATATATTGTCAAATTTAAAAATTATACCAGAAAAAAGAAAAATTAATTTTAACATAAGTTAAGAATAAAAGTTTATAATATATAATAAATAATAAGATTAAATGATTAAAAATGCATATAAATTAGAAAGTAAAGAAATGTAAAATTTCTTATAAAATAATATTACATTACTAATTGGATCATATGTACCTTATAATTCTGTCTCTAATTTCATCTCTAACATAATTCATTTGGGTTTTATAATTACTATCTCTGGTCCTAATTATAAGATTTAATTGACTTTTTTCACTTCTTTAATCTCTCCAAAAAGAACCAACTAGATCTTATAATTAGGACTTGAGAGAGTCTTATTACATATAAATATA
>JBAGKO010000014.1:18521782-18540042 GCA_037177275.1 Acacia concinna
GAAGCTTCAAGGACCAATTTGTAAATAACCCAAAGTTTAGGGACTAATTGGGTAATTTTCCCATGCCAAATTATCCAATTTGGCTGCACCTACTTCTTGCCTACTTCTTACCCAAATTGTTGACTAAATTTGGTGTGGTTGGTGGTGTAGTTGGTGGTGTGGTTGGTGGTATAATTTTGACATCATCGTCATTGCTACTTATAGCTTTTGCCATTATTGTCACCATTAACGTTGTTTGGAAGAGCAGAGCCCATAATAGAAGTAATAATTGTAGTTAAAGTTGTTGTGAGGTTGCATCAATATTCAATTGCCAGGCGTCTTTGACTTTTGTTATTCATTTAAAGTCTTAAAAAATTTTATTGATTGTTACCTTACCGCATAGCGTATGAGTTGAGATTGAGTGAGATCAAGAGAGATGATTGTCTCTAATAATTTCGCTATCTATTTAATATCTCAATTATTCGATGAACTTTTAATGATTGATCTAACGAATTGAGACATTAAATAAAGAGTAAATGAAGATATTCTTATTCTAAAATCATGAGGGGCATTTAAAAATAGATAGAATGTGGCGTTGTGTTTGTTGGAGGAATTGAATAGATAAATCCAGCATAATATATAGTTGGAGATAGAGTACTTATGGCTGAGATTTGCCATGTTGCTTAAAGAACAAGGAAGCAATAATGACAGATTTTTCTAGAAACTTCTATCAATGTAGCTCATGATTATTGTTTGACACTGATCCTGAAATTAAAGAAATGCCCTTGATGCTGCTGCTGTAGTTTGTTCCATTGCCATTGCCGCTGCTTCTGTTGCCTGTGCCATTGCCGCCGCTGCTGGAGGCAATGCATGACTGTGACTTCCTTCATATGTTATTATCAAGATTGTTCCATCCTCTGCACACCTTTGCACCTACAATTTTTTTTTTTCATTTACAGTGTTGGACAAAAATATTAGAAACACATTTTGTTTTTATTCACTGTATTTATTTAGGCCTTTCTAGCCTACTTGAAGAACTCAAATTTATAAAATAGTGTTCTACCTTCTTTTACATAGAAAATATGAATTCAGATTAAATGAGGGCTTCAAGAATTAAATTATAAAATGCATAATGAAACAAGACTCATACGTTGAAGAGTATGAATTTTTAAGACAAAGTTGAAGTGTAAAAATACTTATGAGTTTTTAGTTTTTATCAAAAAATGCGTCTACCGTTGTATGTTTTTAGAGGTGTAAAGATAATTATAAACAATAAAGATGGGACAAAAATGTTAGGTCCGTAAAATATGACCTAACAACATTACTTTTTGTGATTGAGGCCATGCTATTTTTGTATATAAATATTCATAGGTATTTTTGTCACCTTTTAAAAACACATAGTGTTACACATACCTCTAGTAAAATTTTACCGATATTTTTACACTTTAACCTCCAAACACAATATAAAAAATTTATAATTACGAAAGATCAATAACAACAAATTAGTTATGAGGCAGGCAATTATACAGGAAGAAAAGATCCACTAATTGTTTTGATTTGACTGAAAAATATTGAATAATGATATACGCTCGTTCTGGTTTCAATTTTATCAGATTTAATTAAACAATGCTGAAATAAGATTTGCCCCCATTTAGTTTATTTTCAATTTTAGGCTTATTATTAATTCACTTTTGAATCCGTCCGTCCTTGGATTTTTTTTCTTTTAAAAATCGAGTTGAGCACTTGCAATAGATAAATAAATACCTGTTTCTTAACACGACAATTTTCAGCCATGGTGCAACGATAATAAGCTCGAGGGCATGGATTCCCTTTGGCCATCTTCTGCCTATATTTTCTCCATTGGCATCCATCTGCAATCTGATTATCACATTATTCAATCAGCTTATTTAAATTCACTGAAAAAAAAATAGCAAGTTCACAGTAATAATGCTATATATATGACACACCGCATTTGCTTCGGTTCGCACTCTAATTGCAACTCTTGCCCTCCTCGTAGTGGCTTCCAACTTAACATCAATGTTTCTGGGAGGACCGTGCTTTTGATTAATCTTGTCTGCTGATTCTTCTTCTTCTTCAACTTTTGTTCTTTTGTTGAATTCCTTCTTATCAGAACCAATTCTGGCGCCACATTCCTCTTTCATGGGTGATATTGATCTGTCGTTGCTTCTCTTTAAGGAGGAAGAAAATGAAGGCTTGTCACTATTATTTGCCTCACCGTCATTGATTGAATCTAATCCAAGATCTATAAATGGTTTTGGCACCAAGGTTCCTCTGTTGCTCTCAGTCTGTTTCTTTGCTTCTGGACTTGCAGCAAGAACTTGGTTCTTGTCCTCACTGCCCTTGAGAGAGATGATAAAGTCCATATGCATCTTCAGGGCATTATAGTTTGTTATAACCTCGTTTAGCGAGTCTGTAAGCTTATGATTCTCTCCCTTCATCTTCTCTAACTCAGCTCTAAGAACAGCATTCTCAGTCTGCAACTGAAAGATAATAGCCCCAGACAAAACGTAATTGAAATAAGAATCGCCCAACAGAATAAGTCATAATTCAGTTCACCGTTTACCTTTAGATATTTCTCATCGCTACTCTTCTTGGCTTGGTCGCCCTTAATAGTCAAGAGATTGAGACCAGTCTAAAAATGACAGGACAAGAAACAAAAACAGAGTGAATATGAAACATATATATGTATCCTCATGCATATATGAAGTTGAGATGAGAATGAAGAACTCACGTTTACTAATTCAAGAGGATGAGGAAGGGTAGAGAAATCATGGATGGAAAAGGAAGAGTTGCTAGGGAAGAAGTCCTTCTGATCTGCAGGGGAAGAGAGGGAAGAATCCATGGGAGGTTGAAGGTTGTCTTCAAGAGGGAAAGAATTAAGAACAATGGGATTGGAGAGGAAGAAGCTTTTCGCAGCTAGATATAAATCAATGGAAGGTAGACTAGAGAGAGAAGTGAAGTATTGAAAGATTGATGCAAAGGATTCGGCATTCAAAAAGGAGATTGAGACCAGTCAAGTGCTCCCTAGAGCCTCAAGTGATATGGTGATCATCTCTTGTGTTTCGCGTTGAACTGTCAAACCTTATCTCTCTTGCATCCTTCTCTAATTTCCATTCTATACCGATACCTAGTCTTCCATTTTATTAAGGAAGAATTTCGGAAAATTAACCCGGAAATATCAAAATCCCACGCCAGTTCTTTTACATTTATTATTTATTTCACTTCATTAGCTGTTTACTGTGCTTGATGTTCCTCGATATTAGAATATTATATCTTTAAAAAATCGTATCAAAATTCAAAGTTGCACCATTTTTCTGTAAAATATTATCATCTCACTTATTTTATCTAGAATATAATAATAAAAACACAAAAAAGAAAGGAAAATTACATTGAGGTTCCGAATAAAAGAATATATATCAAAAAGATTCCAAAATAAAAATAAATTACTGTTAGGTCCCAGAGTTGTTAATAGCGTCCATATGTTTGTTAATGACAATAACAACCCCAAGGCCCCATTATATTAACAACTTTGGAGTTGTTAATGGGGACTTGACAGGTCTTAGGGATCTAATAAAAATATTTTTTTTTATTTTGGGATCTCTTTAACGTATATTCTTTTATTTGGGTCTTCAATGTAATTTTCTCAAAAAAGAATATGGGAAATGGAAAAATTTTGGGGGTATATGCCAATGACAACACATATATATTTCAATAAGTGATTTTTAAATTTTGAAGGTATTTAATTTGAATTTTCTTATTATTAATGCATTTACTATTTTTATTTGGATTGAAATTTTGGTCAAAATAATATTTTTAGAATGGAAAGATCTAGTATTACAATATCTCATATCTTGAATCTTGATGGTGTCCATCCACACAAAATCACCCTTACTTATATATGGACACGTTATTAGCTGTTCAAAAGAAAGAAAGAAAGAAAAGAAAATAGGGCTTCAATTTAACTGCATTTTTCTTGTACTCTTACGTCAAATAAAGGTATATTGCTATGGTACATTGTTCATATCGAACACATTTTCTCCCCGCAAAAGTAGGAGTGTAGACTAATAGACTATATGTGGCTATATTTAAATCAGGCGCATAGGTGTATTTGCCTTTGATAATGCTCCATCCGCTCTTAATTATAAAGTTTTATATACTTTTTTAGAGAATTATAAAAAAATCTTAAAAAAATTAATTATATTATTTTAAAATATTAAAATTTATCATTTTTCTTTAAATTATGTCATTTAACTTATAAACTAATGCATAATGTAATAAAACACAATATATGATATGATTAAGTAATGTAATTAGTTTTTTTAAAATTTTTTTAGAATTCTCTAAAAAAGTAAACGGGCCCTTATAATTAAGATCAGAAGGAGTAAAAAGGTTGTTTTAATATGATATTGGCATGTTGTTTTATTATTGCAGCTGATTTACGTGATTAAAATTAGAACTTAAATAACGCTAAAATATGTAAAACTTATCTAAACTTTAATTCAGTTGCATATAACATCTTTAATCTTTGAAAGTTTAAACTGAGTACTCTAATTGTGGCCAAAATACAAGAATAATATCAGGTTTAAAAAGAAAAAACCACCTTTTTCTTTATCAACTGCTTTTTTATGTGGCATCCTTCTCTTTCCTCACCTCTGTAAATATGCCCTACTTCAATACTACTGAAGGACAAAGTGCAATCGCTAGAGGTGTTTTTGTTTGGCTAAGTACAGGTTAGCCTGGAAAACTTAACAACACACCACATGGTCGCACATCTATTTCGATTAAGGATCAGTAGAAGATTATAGTTTGTTGGAAGAAGACGAGACGAAAATCACACTTTTCCAGTTCCCCACCTCACTGTAAAAGAATTGCCCCCCCAAAAATGTCACTTTGGAATATCAATAACTTTAGATGACAGATATTTTGAAAGGGTCAGTGATTTCTAGTTTGTGCAAGCATGAATTTGCTTCAAATTTATCACATTCGAAGTAGTTTTCAGGTTGCGATTGTCATCCAGAAACCATAGAATGTGACAATTTAATTATCAACAATTCAAGTTCGATGAAATTATGCATTCTGCATAAGTATGAATCTATCAAGCCCAAAATAGCTTAGTTTAGAAATAAAAGGAGTAGCGCATACCTTATTCAGCTCAAAATGGATGATATCATGTAATAGGAAACCATCTGAGAAACCTGCTTGGCCAAATGTTTGAATACTTTGCCTGTTCATGTCATGAACCATTCTTATGCAAGGTTTTCCTTTTCCTTCTCATCCGAAACAAAAAGTTTTCGGGATAACTTAACACGTGCAATGTGTTCCAAGCAAAAATGAAAAACAAGGGGCAATTCAAAAAGACAATACAAATAGATATCATACTATATTCAACAGTGCATCAGCAAAGAATGAAATATATATTTGTGTGTGCCAATAGAACAATACGCTATTTGCACAAGATTCGAGCATAGACACATAATGGTACCGCAAGCTATTCTCACTCATCAAATACCTCTTCAGGAAATCCTGACTTTTGCTTCTTGTCAAGAACAACAGAGAGCTAGGAAGCCACAACGCAGATGGGCTGAAAAATTTCAAGATAGATTCTGTCCACAAATCTTCCTGGTTTTCTTGATTGGAGAAGCATGTTATCCATCTCATCAGTTGCAACAACTAGAAGCTGAGATACACACACAATTTAAGGGGCAGAGAAGAAAAGTGAAATGGAGAGCAAAAATAAGGAGAAATGATATATGCATGCAACCTGTTTAATGGGCTTATAAATCAGCTTGTATAAAGTGAACAAGACATAAGATAGATGAGTTCCAATAATAGCCCTGCAGTCATCCTCAAATTTTGTATTGTCAGAAGAACCATTCAGTAAACAGTAGAGGGCATTCACGAACATGAAGCAAAAAATGGAAAGAGGTTCAAATTTGAAACAGAATGCAATATCTACTGAATTTCACCTGCCATACCGATCGATAAAGTTTGTTTCATTTGAATCCTTCCACTTTCTTTCATCAAATGAAGAGTTTATTTTTCCCTATTGTATCCTCTCATAATAAAAGCGGAACTAGCAAAACAAAGCTGAAAAATAGTACATAATATGCCCGTAAACCCCCAATCTATTCTTTTAAGCAGAGGCACGCGCGCACATGTGGATCCTTACCTGGGGAAGTATGAAAAAGCACATATAAAGAGAGAATTCCCTTCTTTCTCATGCAAAGCTGCAGGAACACACTTTGCAAGAGGCTTCCAAGGGCGTTGTTGAGCATGCCTTGTGGCACGAACGATGATGCCAATTTTATAGTTAATACCTATTATATGGATTTATTTATTATTTAATTGTACGTTTATAGCCATAATAACTTCTTCGGAAGCAACTATAGCTTATATCTTTTGGCGGCAAAAGGGTATATATCCATTACTGAATCAAGAAAGACCAATCCCAGAGTTCAAAAGGCTACAACAGCCAAGCAAAAACCAGCAATAGTAACAAAGCAAAAAGAACAGCAAAATGAAACAGAAGCAAATTCAGCTAAATGAACATGACTCCCAGAAATAAGAACTCTCCACAGCAGCCTTAGTGTGGACCCCGCGTTTTGAAGGACTCTCATCAATCATCATCTTTCCCTCCATCGTCTGAGTGGGACCTCTTTCTCTTGGCTCCGGCCCGCTCACGGTTCACAGCATAGTCTTGGTCCTCTCCAGTCAAATCGCTGGATCCTTCATCATCGTCAGCACGAACTTCAACCCTAGCGTCGAGGATCTGAATGATTCACAGAGAAGAAATGACAAAAATAAAGTAAAAAGCAAAAAAAAGAAAAAGAAAAATTACGATGCGAACTATAAATAAGGAAGCAGGTTACCTCCTGAGCTCCCTGCTCCGCGGCATTCTCGTCATTCTTATCGGAATTGTCACCGTCACCGTCACCGTCGCCGTCGCCGTCAGCTTCAGCACTGGCGAGCTCGCCAGAGTCTTCTTCTTCACCATCATCATCGTCATCCCCTTCCCCAGGAGCTTCGTCGTCAGCGTCATGATCATTTTCGTGCCCCTCGTCCTCCTCATGGACATCTTCACCGTCACCAACGTCGTCATCGTCAGCTTCTTCCACCTCACAGTAGTAGTAGACTTCATTTTCGAGCATTTGAGACTGCATCTTCAGAGAGAACGCTCAGAGAATAACTTTGGTGAAGAAATCTGTTATAACTGCAAATCCTTTTCGGATCCTCTCACTCCTTAGGCTTCGTTACTGAACAGTAGCGTATTTGTAGCTGAGCATTGGCCCCTGCAGCTCGCGCCATACTGCGCTCACACGCCTCATACTCTCCTCTCCTCTCGTCTGCACTCACACCACTCACGTTCGTCCTTTGCCACAGTACAATTTTCTGGAAAAATAATTAAATAAATATGTTCGTAAAAACATTAAAAATGTTAATTACCTGAGATTTTATTAGCAACATTGTTATTTTAAAAAAAAATGAATTGAATTAGAATCTTAAATTTGAATGCTGACAACGTAACATTATTTTCTTTTTTTCATGATTAAATATTGTTGTCGATTTTTCCATCAAAATTTTATGTTGGCTTCAGTTATCAGTAGTATATATATGTAAGCAAATCGTGTCATTTAATTTATGGTTCTCAACTTTCTTCACCGGAAAGAATAACTATGGTTGTTTGGTTTGGAAAAAAATGGAAATGAGGGGGAGAAAAGGCGAGATTTTAATAAATTTGTTCATTAAAAAAATATGAATAAGTAGAGTTATAAAATTCCAATAAAAAGGATATGTGAGATTAAAAAAAGAGAGAAATTAATTAAAAACTTTTCACCTCACAGCTAAATTCATTAAAGTCTCTAATCCTCTCCTTCAATTAAACAAAAGATACATGCACAGTTTTGACTAGAGTAGGAGCCATCATATTAGATCCAAAACGAAATGCGCACTGACCTGGAGCTGGAGAGTATGCGTAGGTGGCTCCATTTACAAAAGACACATCTCTATATTATTATTTATAATTTATAAATAGTACAATTATTTTCTTAAATGGCATAATATCATGCACAGAGAAAATTTTCGGGAAAAAAAAGTCTCTGGCTATATTGTGCCTACAAAATCTATATTTATACTAGTATGTTATAATGAGAAATGAGTGATAAAATTTATCATAAGTATGTTATAGTTTTGATTTGATAAAATTTATTTAAAATTGCATGCCCAGTCACGTGCTTAGCACGTGTGAGAATGGAAACAAAATTTGAGCAGGGTGTTGTTTGATTCGATGGTGGAATGAAAAACAGAAGGATAGGAATTAAAAAAAAAAAAGCATTATCTGTCAAATCTAAATTGAGAAGTAATGCAAAATGTTTGTGAAATTGGAATAAAATCAATTTTCCCTAAAAAGATCATTCAATTTAGTACAATAGGACACCCATCCTCTGCATATATACTCGCCTGCTTCACCTCAAACTAAATGCAATTATTAGACAAGTTTATTCAAACAAAGCAGTCCATCAGGCAGTATAACAGCTTGACAGAGAGAGTGGATAAGAAGAGTTTCTGGGCCATCTGTATGAACCTTAACCCAATTTTTTTTTTTTTGCAAACCAACCTTAACCCAAAATTGAATCTAGGTTGATAATGTAAAAATAAAATCAATAATAATGGAAAATAATCAATTCAAAAGTTCTGAGTCGGAGTAAAATTAATTAAATGAATAAATAATAAGAATAGAAAAAATCAACCAGAGTTTTGAAGCCTAACTCCGGGGGAATCAAATCAATCTTGTCTACTAGTCTGGTTTCCTGGAAAATTGGAATAGTTGTTATTGCTACTCATAACTCTGCCATTGTTGTCAGTGTTAACATTGCTTGGCATAGCAGAACCCATAATAGAGGAAATAGCTGCGCTTAAAGCTGCAGTGAAGTCAGGGTGAGCTGCTATAGCAGCACTCAATTGCAAGGGGCCTCTGTTATTTGTTCGAAAACCTAAAATATTGGTTTGATTGTTGAAATCATGGTGATGGTGAGGTGAATAACTTGACAAAGGCGTTTGGAATGTGGTAGTAAAAGGTTGTTGCAGTGTTGGAGGATTAGTTAAGTCTAAGGTGATGGTAGGGAATGGAGCTGAAGCGGAGAGAGTGGCAACGTTGGTTGAAGAATAAGGAAGCAGTGTCGTCCTTGTCAACAAGCTTCCATTCATGAAACCATCGCTGCTGCTTAACATTGATCCAGAAAGCAAATCTCTTGTTGCTGATGCTGTTGTCTGTGCCATTGCCATGGCTGCTGGAGGCAATGCGTGGTTGTGACTTCCTTCATATGTTGTTACCAACACTGTCTCATCTTCCGCACACCTTTGCACCTGTTTTTTTTAACCCAAGATTCATTCACATTTTTAAACAATAATATAATACTACCTCCCTTCCTAATTATAAAACCGCATTGATTTTTTTAGAGAATCTTATAAAAGTCTTAAAATAGCTAATTACATTATTTTAAAATATTAAAATTTATCCTCTTTTTTTTCAATTTATGTTATTTGACTTATAAACTAACATCTATTGTAATAAAACACAATACATGATATGATTAAGTAATGTAATTAGTTTTCTTACGATTTTTTTAAGATTCTCCAAAAAAGTCAATAAGGTCTTATAATTAAGAACGGATGGAGTATATATATATTATTTTATTTTTTGGTTAAGATGCAATTTTATCCTACAGTTTATATATATATATATATTTTAATTTTTTTTTGGTTAAGGTGCAATATTATCCTACAATTTTTTTAGGAGTAGCTTGTGTGATAAATAAGTTTTGGAATGGGCAAAAATACTAATAATCAATTGAAAATGATGCAAATTCAGCGAGCCCATTAAATTTCACAAACATCCGTTAAAATTGCATATGACCGAAACAGATGTTTGATGAAATTTAACGGCCTCATTAAATTTGCATAATTTTAAATTTTTTATTGGGATTTTTGTTCATTGTAAAACTTATTTATATCAGAAGCTTCAAAATAAAAACTTTGTTGAAAAAAATTGCACATTAACCCTTTATTTTTATAGTAAAATATTTTGACCTCCCTTACATTTTGCTTTAATTATACAAATCTTCCATCTATTTTGAAAATATGCATTTAAATTTAAACCATTAACTCTGTTAAAAATTTGAAATTTTTAATTAATCTTTATATTAAAATAAATTTTATTTACTAATTTACCTTTCATCATTAATAATTTTCTAATTGTAGCTAAGATTGTTTAAGTAATTTAAGAGCTTTTTCCTTAATTTATTGTTTTACTTTTGTAAATAGTTATCTTTTAAATTTTTTCATATCTCAATGAAGGCTTATTTAATTTCATTAATACAAACATAAAAATCTTAACTAAGAGTATAATTAATTCTTTCAATATACACATAATTAAATAAAAATGTTTATAAATTTGGTGAAAAAATTAATTTAAGAAATTAAAATTTAAAATTAAATTAAGTTATATAACAACTCAAATTTACACTATTAATACTATATGGGTGAAGAAAAATATTCCTTTCAGATTTGTTTTTAATCATAGTGTAATAACCAAAAAAAGAAAGAAATATGTTTTTAGTCATTTAAAAGAATAATGAATACATAAGTTTTAATAAACATGATAAAAATTTTTTAAAAAAATTTATTAATACAATATCAATTAATGAATTATATAATATATTAGAAATTTTGACCATATATATTGGAATTATTTTTTGATTGCATATAAAATTATTCTTAAAAAAATATAAATGTTTATTCATTTTTTGAAAGAGGGGTAGTTTGGTCAATGCAAATGTTTATAGTCAAATTTAATGGTCAATAAACAGTTGGGTGGATGAAAGTAGAATCTCAAATATATAAAAGAGGGTTTTGTCACATATATTTTTATTTTAAAGGAGATCTATATACGTTTTCAAAATAGATAAGAGATTTGTATAATTTAGCTGAAATAGAGAGGTGATCAATATATTTTACTTTTATTTTTACATACTATTAGGGATGAATATGGACTAAAACGAATTGAGTTTGACATCAACCTGAAGCCTGGTCCTGAAAGGGCCTCGGGGTTGAGAAGGCAGCTCGTAGTCTAGTCTAGTCCGGCATTAGACTGATTCAAGTGGATCAATTTTATTTTTTTGGTTTTCCCTCTTTGAGGGCACATTTTGCACCTATTAACTACAATATACACCTATAATAATACAAGACTCATCACATAAATTTAAAACATCATAAAATTATAAAAATCTTCAACAACAATAAAAAAAAATTTGAAAAAATTTTTTGAACATGATAAACACAATTAATATAATAAAATACCTACAATCATATAAAAATCATCCAAAAACAACAAAACTTAATTGTAAATCCTTTAAAAATACTCCAATTGAAGACTATCAAATTTTAAGATGACATGTAACAAATTTTGAAAATTTTTGAATAGTGGCAAACACTTTAGTAAGTTAGTTTTGATTCGATAAATTTATTTAAAATTGTAGACCATTTATAATTTATTTTGCATCCGTACGTCCTTTTTACAATGAGTCCGTACGTCCTTTTTAAACAATGAGTCCGTACGTCCTTGGGTTTCAGAAAAACGAAGTTGAGCACTTGCAAAGTTGCAATAGATAAATCAATACCTGTTTCTTAACAGGACACCCTGAAGCCATTGTGCAACGATAATAAGCTCGAGGGCATGGATTTCCTTTGGCCTTTTTCTGCCCATATTTTCTCCATTGACATCCATCAGTGATCTGATTAATTTATCACATTTTTTAATTGATCAGACTATTTATAATAAGCAAGTTCATTGTAAAATAATGGAAACATAATATAATGCTCTGCACGACACACCATAGATGCATCGGATCGAACTCTAACTGCAACTCTTGCCTTCTTCATAGTGGCTTCTAATTGATCATCAGCATTTCTGGTAGGACTATACTTCTGATCCATGTTCTTGTCAGCTTCTTCTTTAATTCCAGTTTCTCCGTCCAATTCCGTTTTATCAGAATCAGTTCTGGTGTTACAATCCACCTCCAGTGGTGATTTTGATTTTTCATCCCTTCTCTTTAGGGACGAAGAAAGCGAAGTCCCATCAATGTTATTATCCTCACCATCATTGATGGAAGCTAATCCAAGATCTATGAATTGCCTTGGCACTAGGGTTCCTCTGTTACCCTCACTCTGTTTCTTTTCTTCATCAGGCACTCTGTTTTCAGGTTTCCGATCAGCGTCCTCACTGCCCTTGTGAGACATGATAAAGTCTATATGCATCTTCAGGACACTATAATCGGTATTAACCTTATTTAGTGATTCCTTCAGCTTATGATTCTCTCTCGTCGCCTTCTCTAATTCAGGTCGAAGAACAGCAATCTCTGACTGCAGCTGCAAATGGCAGACAAAGGAATAACGTAAATGATTCAATCCCAAGGAGGGTGAAAAAAAAAAAAAAGAATCACCGAGCACAAAGAAGTGATTCGTTTCACTGTTACATCTTGATTTCTCACCTCATCGATCTGGAATCGTTTCTGTTTAAAGTTGGAACATGAGTCCAAAGCATGGCCACCGCAGCCCCCGTGGTTAATAGTCAACAGATCGAGACCAGTCTAAATGGAAGAAGAAGAAACAAAAGCAGAGTGAATATGAGGTTAAAAAAAACACTCACACACATATATGAAGATGAGATGAGAAAGAAGAACTGACGTTGAGTTTGAAGTCAAGGGTATGAGGAGGAGGGGCAGAGGAATCATCAGTGGAAGAGGCAGAGGAAAGCTTGAGATTGTTGTTGATAGAGAAGAAGTCCATCTCTGTAGGGAAAGAGAGGGAATTAGAGTCCATGGGAGCTTGGAGGTAGACAACAATGGGATTGCAGAAGAAGAAGGTGTTCACATTCACAGTTGGATCTGAATCAATGGAGAGTCCACCAGACTGTGGCCACAAGTTTGTTTAGAGAGAGAGAGAGGGAAGTGAAATATCAGAAGATTAATGCAAAGGAGTCGGCATTGGAAATGGAGAAGCAAAACTCATCAAGTGTTGGTGGATTAATATATGCATTTCTCTGGTTTTTTCCCCTTTTATTTGGATTGAAGGTCAGGTCAAAATAATTTTTTAAAAAAATGAAGAGATTTTTTATAGGAAAAAACTATTATCAGAACCCAAAATTTTCAATTTGGCTCATGTTTTTACCTCTCCTGATTAAATGCTTTGATTTTACTCTGTTAGTTCCCTTGACTCATTATAAGAGTTGATGGTGTCGAGGGAGAAAAATTAATTAATTAATTAATTAATTAAGAGAGGAAAAACACAATACCAAATTAAAAATTAAGTAAAAATATGGATACCTATAAATAGGTTTTCCTTTTTTAAAATTGAAAAGTTCATAATCCAATTTATATTATATTGATTTTTAGCTTTAAAATAATCAAAGAAAATATAATTTTGGGAAAATCTCACTTAGGTATCAAGGACTAGAAAAAATATAAAAAAAAAAAGTCCAGTGTAGATTACTCCATAAACAAAAAAAAAAAATCTTTAGAGACCTAAGTAATATAGATTTCAAATGTGAAATTATCTTATTAATATAGATAAGATTGTCAATTATCCTTCTATGATTTATCAATATAATCATATGCATTTGTTAACAATAGCTTTTAGTTAACATGTATGTACTTGTTGATGGTTACTATGATTTCTTAATATAATTTGTTAATATAGTCACAAACACTAATTTATCTTTAAAATCTATATACTAAGGTCTGCAGTGACTTATTTGATGAAAAAATATCCACCTAAACTTTTTTAATATTTTTTCTAGTCATTGGAGCCATTTTCCTATCATTTTTATATTTGAATCTTTAGGTGAAGTAAAAATTCAATGCTTAAACTCATTCTGACGCATAAAAATTAAACCCTCCAACTAATAGCAATTGAATTGTTCAGTTTAAAAATGATAAGGAGTATACTATTCTAAGTAAGAAATTATGGGGATTAAATTGTTTCAAATCAATGTTTAAAGATTAAAATAATATAATTGAGTCAAAGTTTAGATTTTTTGAGCAACAAAATTATATTTTCGGGGACTCATCTTCTAAAGTTTGTTCTGGTTGTTATATTCACACAAACATAATTAAGTTTTAAGGGTCATATAATTAAGAGAAAATTAATCTTTTAATCTCCATAATTTTAACTCAATTATAAGTTGGTCTTCAAATTTTGACTCAGTGCAAGTTGATACTTATAGTATTAACCCAGTTGTAAATTAGTTCCTCAACTTCAATTCACTACAATTCAATCCTTATAATTTTAACTACTTAATAATTTAGTCTTGTGTTTTAAAATAAAGGTCAATCATTGAATTATATCGTGTTTAAAGAATAGGGATTGAGTTGCTGGGAATTAAAGTTAAGATTGAGTTATAACCGAATAAAAAATATAGGAGCTCAGTTACAACTTAGTCAAAATTATAAAGATAAAAAAATTAATTAATTTCCCTATAATTAATATTTAGGAGTTATATGTATAAATTTAAAAATTTAGGGTGATTTAATATCAAATTTTAATTAATACGAGAGTTATATATACAATTAAAGTTTAGGAAAAAGTTGGGTGAAATTTAAGATTTTTTTTGTTGCTGGAAGGTGTAATTTAAGGATAAATTGAAGTAAGAAACATATATGCAAGAGATAAAATGCGTATATTAATGTGAAATACAAATACTTGAATTAAATGAGAATGAAGGAAGAGGAGATAGACGAGGTCGAATAATAAATTAATGAACGCAATGATTATAAAATTGGATTAGATCGGACGGTTGGATCAGTCCGATCATGAACTACAGCACTTAATGGCTCGTTTCGTAGGATAAGACCGTTCACATGGTTCGATCGTTTCAGATCATTTAAAACCAACAATTAAACCAAAACTCAGGGTTGAACTGTGAACCGGGGTGGGTTTATAAAAACTGGGTGGCTCAAATTAAAAAGAAAAATACATAAGAAGAGGAGAATATCACAAAGAAGAAAGACACAAGACATAAATATATAACAATTAAGAAGGCATATGTATCTAATCCTTTAAAATAATAAAAAATTGAAGATCAAATTAAAGAAAAAGATTGTTTATACTTATGATGTTTTTATCATGAAATTTTGATGTAATCATAAGAAACCAAAATTTTGTTTCAACTATTTATACACATATATTATCATACATGTATGTAAATATTATTTTTAATTTAATTATTATATTAACAGTTTAGCATAACGGTCTAACCGATCAGACCATTTGAATCATGAACGGCTAGCTTCTCTGACTCAATATCCAGTTCTGTTTTTAAAATATTAAACAAATAAGAGTGGTGGGAAAGCGAAGAGGACGGGGAAGAAGGCGAGTGAGTACAACAATATTCTTCTCTTTTTTTTTTTCGGTACAAATACAAAGTCTATATTCCGTAACATTGACTTTGGACACATGAGAGAAATCGGATTCAATTCGGGTTGACCCGAACTCCATCACATAAAAATAGGATCTCCTCCTTGACCTCCTCGATCTCCACCATTAACATGTCTTTTATGATCTCCCATCCACACATATCACACTTCTCTATTTATAGCTATTTTATTAGCTGTTAAAAAAGGTAAAAATATGGCTTCAATTTAATCGTTTTTTTCTTATACTCTCGTTTCTAATAAAAGCATATTGTTATGGTAAATTGTTCGTATTAAAAATACTTATTCCCCACAAAAATGTTGGAGTGCAAGCTGTGTGGCTATATTTACATCGCTAAATGGATTTTCATCCGCAAGAAAAAGGTTGTTTATAATCTGATATTGAAAGCTTAATTATTGCCATTCTCTAATATTCGTTTTTAGCTGATTCGTGTGATTGAAATTAAAACTAAAGTAAATGAATCTGGACGACAATGAGGGTGATAAAAGGTGGTCACATGCACGTTTTGATACAATTTCACTAACATAAACCCTCTTCGATTATTGGGATTATTATATTATTACTTCTTCTTTTTTTATGAATTATTGTATTATTACCTGCTGTGCTTAGTTTGATGATTATTCTATTCTAGCATTCATAACTTTTTTGGGCAGAAAGGCATGCTTGATCTAGAAGTTTTGTTTTAAGGGCAATTTTATTTTAAAGTTTTATAAGAAGTAATTTTGTCCTAAAAGTTTTAGAATTGAGGTATTTTTGTCCCTACTGTTAATTGACTATTAGTTAACTAAATATATTGAGTTGATAGTTCAGAGGCCATACACTTTATTTTTGTTAAAGTGAAAATTTGTCTCAAAAGTTTTAAATTCGTTAATTTTGACCGTTAGTTGATAAAAAAATGTTGAATTAGCAGTCCACATGTCATCCAGTTTATTTTTGTTAAGGTGAAAATTTGTTCCAGAAGTCCATTTGTTATCTAATTTTTCTTTTTTAACAGTTAGATTTAAAAATTTCGATACAAATTTTCACTTTAATAAAAATACAATAGATGACCTATAGAATGTCAATTGAACAAATTGGTCAACTAATAGCCAACTAGTAGTCAACTAACAGTAGGGACAAAATTACTCTTACGATAAAACTTCTAAGGTAATTTTGCTCCTTTGTCCTAATTTTTAATTTGTGATGAATCAAAGGCTATTGGACAAACTTGCTAGGAAATAAGTGTATTTTAAAAGGAAATTAAAAGTGATCTATATATTTCAATGTATGTACCCTCCGGTTCTAAAATGTAGAAGTACGGTTACATAAGTAGATGATAAAGTTTATATTTTTATCGGTCTTAAATATAAGACATATTTGACTTTTTTAGAGATATTAATGATAATAGTTAAATTAGACGAGGGAAGTTATAGTTAAGAAAAATTAAAAATTTAAGAATTAATGTAGTATTTAATTATAATTAACGGGCTATTGATAGTTTGAAAAAAAAAATTGTTAATTATGAAAGGTAAAGTGAATAAAGGTTTAATATTTAAAATTAAATCAAATTTTTAATTAAATCTTATAATTATAATATGAGGAAGTATGTGGCATTTTGATTTTCCGTAGCATCTGCAAGCACTTCAAAGTATTACTTTATGAAGTATATAATATTTATTATATAATCTAGTATTTATGGGCGGGCAACTGTTTTTATTATTGATATTTATTTGTAATTATAATAAATCATGTAATTATTTTAGAACGTCAATAAATATTAAGAAGACCAATATTTACGTGAGTGAAAGGGGAAAACGTCATTGCTCAAAAAAAGAAACAAACATTGAAAATGAAATCACTCAGTCAAATGTGAATATGACAAAATAGTGGCAAACTTGCAACACTATCCAATGTGAGCCACTATTTCCCAACTGCTTCAAATAAATGTTAAACGATATTGTATAATACTTCTTTGGAAACCAGATTGATAGTTTTATTTTTTTTTTTAATGTGTATTTGACCCAAAATTCCAAAGTAAATTTTTTTAAATTCCCATTAATAAAGGATTGAGGAGTTACTTTAATTCAAAGTTGTTAATATTTCTAATTGATTTTAAATTCAAATGTTGATTTCACTCAAAATATAATTGTCCCGAATTTCTTTAATCCCCGTGAGTTTAGTTTAGTTTTACAATTAACAACTATGGTGATAAAATCCTCTCATCCAGTAATTAATGTCTCTTTTGTTATTCAATCCATAATCTCCTTTTTTTTGTTGCCTATTTTGAAAGAATTTTATCTTTTTGACTAATTCAACAAATAATTTAATATTGTCAATAGGATCTTTTTCGACTACTCCTTAGCACTATTATTTCTCAATCAATTTGTCAAAGGTAAATTAAATAAGTGATTCTACGTTAAATCATAAATGTTCATTTGACCAAAAAATATATTCAAATATGTAGTTTTCTAATAAAATATAATATTCAAAAGTTTTAGCCCTTCAAATCAGAAGACATCAATGCCGTCAGGCGTGTTTCTACTTTAGAGGGCTGGAACAAAATCCAAGGAATAAATGGAACGATAAACAAATGAATATATAATTAAATACTTAATCATAATATATACTATGATAAACTAAATAATTTTCTTACCGTTTATTCTGATTACGTAAACCGTTGCAAAATATCTCTCTCCTTAGTAAATTGCAAAACACCCATATTATTATTATTATTATTATTATTATTATTATTATTATTATTATTATTTGGACAAACATGGCAGATAGAGCAGTAG
>JBAGKO010000014.1:18540142-18557239 GCA_037177275.1 Acacia concinna
CGTCAATGGATCTGTCAGGTCACGTTGGAGAGCGGCTACTGGTGAACTAATACGGGACCATACAAGGCATTGGACAGGAGGCTTTTTGCAGAACCTAGGGACTTGCTCTTCCACTATGACTGAAATAATTGCTATTCACACAAGACTGAAGGTGTGTAGAGAGTTAGGCTTTAGCAAGATTTAGCTGTACTCAAAAAGCAATCTATACCTTTATGGTTGATGGTGTTACTTACCATCCTCTTCATCATAAAATTGATGAAACTAGAGCTCTCATTTTTTCTAATTGGGACCTTCAGATTGTACACGATACGAACATTGAATTTGTCATTATTAACAATCCCCCACCTCCATGTTCGGATTTAATGTTAGCCGATTTAAGCTAACATTGAATCTTTTTTGTTTTCTTTTAGATGATATTTAGGCTCAATGCTTACATGCAATCTCTCAAGTGTAAAACTTGCCAATCAATATTAAAAAAAAAAAGATGAGGTCTTTTTTCACATGAAGAATTGAGATGACTATCAAACATAAAACAGAATACATTGACATTAATATATATAAGCATTGCTATAATCAATGGGCCAACTATATTTCTAAAAAATTAAGCTTCTTGCAGATTTAGTTTAAATTTAGGATTATAATAACTCCTTGATTTAGGTGCTAAATTATTATTACGATAACTCCTTGAATCTTGTGGCCAACTAATAATTTAAGGAATAAGCTATTGATATTGAATTTTTTTTTCAAAAAAAGCGATTAATAATTATGATATTCAACAAAGACTAACGAAATATGGATATTGATATTTATTAGTGTTAAACGTAAACGGAATACACTAACGACATTAATATAAGCGCTACTATTTTTTCCAAAAACAAGCTCATGGAACAGTTTCAACGGTGTTACTAGACTTAGCGTTACATTTAAAATCAAAGGTAATCTATAGTTTTTTGTGTAAATTTATATATACCGTCATTGGCAAGAGATACCTTTCACATGTTGGAGATAAAAAAAAAGAAAAACAGAGAAATACCTTCCACACTTTTTGCTAACTACAGCGGAAGAAGCCCAATATATATACAAAGATAAGAGTAATATCAAATATTTTATTTAAATAGGGAGTGGTTAATAACTCTGATCAATTTTCCCAAACAGTACGTGACTTTGTGAGGGGGGTTGGGTGGGTTCAATGTGACAATCACTTCGAATTTCTCCCTTCATTTTCCCTATTTAATATTTATCTTTTTTTATGCAACTACATTATGATGAATCAAGAATTAAAGTATACCCGTGCCTAATAAAAAAAATCATAAATTAATTTTTAATGGCAAAAATACACATTTCGTCATTTAAATTCATACAT
This sequence comes from Acacia concinna, assembly GCA_037177275.1. Classification (NCBI taxonomy): domain Eukaryota; kingdom Viridiplantae; phylum Streptophyta; class Magnoliopsida; order Fabales; family Fabaceae; genus Acacia; species Acacia concinna. The sequence goes on from JBAGKO010000014.1 coordinate 18,541,506, forward strand.
ATTTTTAGTTTAGTCCCCTACTTTTTAAAGGTATTTTTTCAGTTCTTTAACTTTTACAGTTTTTTTTTTTGGATAAATAACTTTTACAGGGTTACTCTCAAATTATTATATTTTTTTGTAAAGATTATTGTTACTATTGAAATTGAACTTAACTAGTTAGTATACGCATTTAAAATTTTAATATCACTATTTTTTTGTTAACGACTTTGAGGGTTAAAGGATTAAAACCATCAGCGAAGTTAGACGACAAAATGCATATTTTCTTAATTAATTAAAAGCTATGTCCAATTAATAGGTTTGATAACAATTTCAGTTCCTACAATTAACATTATAAAATAAATTACTTTACTGTTTAGTAGTTGCGTGAAAATACACTTGGGAACTTCCACCTCAAACCACTTAAGTTATCTTGATCCCTCTCATTCTAAAGGAAACTGTGTCTCAAGTGTGCTTTTGATCTATACATCAAACCTCTTATTCATATAATCATATAAAACTCTTAGTTTTTCACTTAAAAAAAATAAAAAATCAGTTTTTCCCTTGTGCCAAGCAAACCAACGCCTACCTCCCCACTTGAACAAAGTTTATCAGACAGATGGTGACAACAAATTCTTTAGCGTGATCACTTTTGATCCAGGAAGTAGTCAAAACCATCAGAGATCACATCATGACTCCTAGGAGGTTAATGAAATGGTTTGTTGTTTTTGGAGATTCAATACCCGAACTGGTCACATTTGGGTTATTTTAGCCAATTCTTAGAAGTAGCAATAGTGAGCATTCATATGCTATACTATTTGTAAATTGAATTATAGCATTTAATCATGTCATATTCTAGACCTGCATATACCAGATATTAAATTAAAAGAAAAAGCCTAGTACCAGATAATTATTTAATGGACCGTGACAACAATTATCCGAGTCTCGTCTCCATAAAAGGCAGGTTATTGAATCTTCAGGCACCAACATAGTTTGGAAGGAGAACAAGTTCACCAGTTTGCATGTCTCCTCCAAATAAATTGAGTTCACTCGGTGGCCTTGCCTTTTCGTCTGCTGCTACTGCTGGTTTCCAAGAGGTAACAAACCATAGAATCCACATTATCCCCAAATATGCTATAAGCCTCTATTGCCTGCAGGTAGCTGAATCCCATGGATAGCACCATCTGCATGCTACTGCTCAGATTTGAATCTCGCTCTTTCCCAGTCTCCGTCTTGCCTTCTCCACCCGATGATCCTGCTACACATTGATTTATCTAGTCACTTACATGGCTTTCATGATTTAATTGAAAATGAGAAGTTCCTTCAATCTCAAACATTTGTGTCTGAGGGTGATCAAGAAACTCACTTGCTCCAGAAGATGAAGGCTCAGCATTTGAAGTTGAGGATTCTCTATGGGAAAGCTTCTGCTTAAATGTGACATCAGCGAGATATTCAGCCCGAGAAGCTTCTATCACCATGTGCTCAATCTCCTTTTCTGTAAGCTCGAGATCAGAGTAGAATCGTGCCTCTGCTAAAAGTGCCTGTAGACAGAAACAAGATAAAAAAATGATGTCAACATTAAACTCAACAACAATTAGTTTGCAACACATTTCAAGGCACTTGCATTATCAATCTGTTCGTCTTGTTGAGCTTTAATTGCAGCTTTGACTTTATCTTTGTCAACATTTGTCTGCATTGTAATGCAAGAAAAGGAGAATTAAAAAGGAACATCAGTCATTAGTTAACCAAATGATGCATGTAATGAACAGTCAATTTCCCAAGTTATCTATTGGGACACTTCCGTGAGTTTCCTGAACCTTGGGGAGGTTTATAATATATTGTTTCAACTGGCATATAGGCCTCAATCACCTTTACTTAAAGAACAAAAGAAAGAATACGGAAGGGAGACACTGAAAGAAATGGAATGATAGGCAAAATACATACCCCACGCAGGCAGCTAAACCCAAGTCCTGCACCAATTGTCAGGCGTCGTGGGTCAACAAGGGAGTTGTAATGATTCCCATGATGATAACTCAGTCGTATGGGTGGTGTGTCAGTGCCATAGCTTCCATGTAAGATGTTGATAGGTTCTGCATTCATAATTTATGTTAACAAAGAGTGCATGACTGGTCATGAAAAACGTTCACTAAAATCACTATTTCTAATATAAAATTGTACCTATAGTATAAGAGTATATATGAATGGGACGATTATACATCTCACAAATGGATTGGATCTCAACATTATTTCCATAGACCTGCCAAGCACAATAAATGCACATTAGAAAGGCTTCCCATCCAGCCCCTTGACAAGGACCACATGCATTTGATAGATAACATTCAAAAAATTGCAATGTCTTCTTTGCACATGCGAATATATAAAATTGATCCTATTTATAGCGCTCCTGTACTGGAATATTGAAAAGAATAACTTAGCCAGCCAGCCTCCTAAGATGCTCAGCATCTAAAAAGATAACAAGTCACAAAATTAGAATCAATAGCATCTTAAACCATACATCGGCATACCTTATCTCTTCTCTTCCTCTTACAATAAGATGTGAAGCCTTCAGTTATATATTGAGAAAAGTGGTCTCTTTCCTGCTCCTGGAGATAAATTTAGGGAAAAAACAATTGTTCTGAAGTTCAACAAGACTTCCAGCAAGTGGAATTCATAGACTGGGGGTAAACTACATGTTACAGAGCAGAACCACTTTGCCGAAGAAGAGTAGAAAAATCATATTTTGTAATCAAATTATAATCCCAATATCTGCTTTTGTGTGTGTGTGAAAATGGAAGAGGGTAACGGGAATCTTTAAAAATGCTCCTGAACAAGGGTGATGGCCCCTTTCCACTCTAGTCCAAAAATAGCATAAAACTAAACGTCATAAATTCAAATCACCATGTCAATACTTTAACTTGCCAAGACCACAGAAATCATAGGCACTAATGAGCATGTCATAAAATGCATATGCAACCAAAAGGCAGGTTTTCAGATATAATAATGCTAGCACAGATCGAAGATGAATATCTAGGAACAAACTGATTAAAACGCCATAATACCATATAGTCTATGCACATCTGTCGGACCAAATCATATAATTCAGAGTCCCCATACACCTGGTCTGCAACTGCACGGAAAAGACAGTTTCCATCCTCCAACATCCTTTTTACTTCATAACCTTTTGCCCTTCTGATATCAATTTCAAATTGCCGCTCTCTCTCCTGCATTACATATCAATACCTTGTCAATAAAGGATGGATATCATGGGATAGGCTGTCAAGCAATAGGTTGTAATATCAAAGCAATGAAGACCAGTTGTGATTGATTTGCAGTTTGCCATAAAACGGGAACATAGTTCAAATTGAATAGTTCTACATAAAACAGAAGGCAAGTTGGATAGTTAAGTCAACATAAATGGAAACTTCATACTTACTCTATGAAACTTGAGTATATGGACCAAATTATCCGCCTTACTCTTAATTAGTTTTTCCCTTAAAATCAATGGACAGATTTACAGTGAAATTGAATAGTCCACAAAGTTAAGCATCATTTAATCACCCATTCATCTAAATCAAGTTATCAGAAAATAAAACTTATGAAAGACATTACACGAGATACGCTTACTAAATAAGATGTGATTAACTATCAACTTACTACATCATCATAAGAGGATGGAAAGCACGGATTATGTTCATCAGCGCTATTGTAGCCCTCATTCTCATTAAGAGACCTAGGGGAAGTAGGTCGAGACCCAGCAGGTGAAGTCCTGGCTGAAACAACAGGCCACGCAGATGTCCTTCGAGATGGTCCTATTTGGACTGCATTTGAATTTGATGACACATTTTTCTTTGAATTCAAGTTAGAGGCTGACGGTTTAGGAGGAGGAACAGGGGGAGGTGGTGGATTTGGAGTAAAGTTAGCACTGCGCAAAGAATCACAGCTTGAACCCTCATTTCCTGATACCAGTCTTTCTGAAATTTTCACTCCACACAATCTGTTGTCATATTCTCGCGTGCCCGCTACCTCCTCCTTACCAGCTTTCTCAACGTCAGCTATTTCATTACTTGTAGTGTCATTCTGCTCATAATGAAGATTTTCGACCAAATGATCGTCGCTCTTTGTCTTACACTCACTACTCCCAGGATAGTCCAAAAGCTCGTTGGCAGCAACTAAGTCCGGTGCCTCCGGTCCACTGTCCTCATCTTTCACAGTCGAAGGAGCCTGGGGAACTGTTGAGGGTGGTTCTGCCCGAGTTGAAGAAGTACCGGACAGAGAAGAACGACTTGGGTTTGATGAAGAATTGCCAGACGAACCCCGCTGAACCAAAATCCGAGTCATCGTATTTAATTATTCTCGTCCACAAATAAGCTCAGCCCCAATTTAAGTCCCCCGAATTTAAAGTTCCAAAACCCTGTTCATCAGTTTGTCGCGTGTTCTTGCCCTGGGCACAGTGATGTCAATCCCTTGTCTGAACGATGTCTTCCAGTTCAGTCCCTCGCAAAACGATCTCTGCATTCCCCTAACAATTCTCATGAGAACCAGACCTCGGACTTCAAACAACAAAACCAGCTAAAGCAGTCGAATTTACCCTAAAAAATAAACCTTCACAAGCTCAATCTGCATAAAACCATTAATTCCCAAGAAATCAATATAAAATTAACCAAACACAATACAAAATATTTCATACAAATTATATCAACAGAAAATGTTTGAGAAATCGCCAAGACGAGCACTGACTAGAACCAGAGTTAGGAAAGATGGGGACCCCAGTTATAATTAATCACAAACAATCGATCGAAGACAATCAAGATGAAATGAAGCACTCCATTTCAAAAAGAAAACGACGAAGACTGGAACGTGAACAAGAACTGGAACCCCTGACTAAGCCTGAGGAAGAGCACACACCTGAGGAAGAAACGTTAGGGAGGGAAGACCGCAATCCTAAAATGATCTGTGAAGAGGCAGAGTGAAACCGCGGGGAAAATCAGTTAGAGGAAGAAAGAGATTGATTAGGTTATTGAGGAGAAAATGAGAGAACTTGGAGGGAGAGGGAGGGGACGAAATGTAGCATTTGCATTCTATCGGTGAGACCTGAGGGAAGGGACAGCCATGTGACGTGGTGTCAAAGAGGAAAGGCTCGTCTGAACCAGGGAATTAGTGGAGCTCGTCCCACCGTTCGATGAGATGTGGACGGTTGAAATTTAATTTCTTACTTTTTATTTTTTTAAAAAACATAAATAGACAAACAATTTATTAACTAACTTTTTTTTTTAAAAGATAATTTTTTTATTTAAAAATATTAAATCTGAACAGCCAAATTAATAGAGCCGAGACGGTTCCTTCAACTATACCTTCATGGGGCGTTGTTGACTGTGGAGTGTGGAGGAGGCCTTGTGGAGTTGTGGCCAGAGCAATGTGACTTTTATGGTTATATTTCTTTATGTTATATATATAAAATTTAATTGACTTTTTTTTAAAAAAGACTAAAAAAGTAAATAAGTTATTTAATGATATTATATATAGTGTGTCATTACATTATATTTTAATTTATAAGTTAAATCAAATAGTTTGAAGGAAAAAAATTAAATGTTTTAAAATAATGTAATTAATTATTTAAATAATCAAGGTTCTGAAACCCGGACCGGACATTAAACCGGTCGGGGTACTAGGTCAAGGCTCAATGGGTCAGCCCGGAATCAACCCAGCCTCAGAGCGATAGAAATAAAAAATAAATTTCAATTCTCATTATAGTGTCATACTATCCAAAATTAATTCAATATCTTGAATCAATAACAAATAATTATATGTTTATCAATTATTCTTTATATTTTTTTGATATATTGATATAATCCAATGATACTACAATTGATAATCATAAGCATTCTTCTTACTTTTTTAACAAATTATCAAAATAGATAGATAACAATAAAATATTCCTACCTACAATTCTTTAATCATTAAGAAAAAAATTATTATTAACTTTGACTAATATTTCTATCTACCATATAAAATAAATAAATATTTTTTAAAAAAAATTATTTTTTTCATAAAAAAAATTAATAATTAAACAATAATAATAAATCGAGTCAACCCTATAACTCGGCTAGGTTGACTGGGTCGCCAATCTAATGACCAAACTGGACCGGTTTCATGGCTGGGTTGCCAGTTCCCGAGCTGACCCGGCTGGTTCGGTCCGGATTTGAAAACAGTAGAAATAACTGAAATATTTTGGTTCAGTTCGGTTGAGTTATTAACCGAAATAACCTAAATTTTTTATTTATTATCCACAAAATAAAATATATATAAATACATTTTTAAAAAAAATTATTTTTATCCTTAAGATTAGATTTAGGGGGAGGAAATATATAAAATTAAGTAATTAAATTTAAAATATAAATAGATTTTATATAATACAATTCAAAATTTACACCTATTTAATTTTAAAAACATGCATTTATCAAATAGTATATATTAATTATAATTATATTGTACATATTTTTGTTTTTCAGTTTAACCGAAATTTTTTTCTTATAATCGAACCGAAACTGAATACTGAAGTTTTAGGAAAATAAAAATAAAAATTTTACCACAAACAGAAATAACCAAACTGAAAAAATCAAAATTAATTCAGTTCACTTCGATCTTTAGTTTTGGTTTGATTTACCCCTAATTAGAAGTATTTGTCAACTACTCTTATAAAAACGTACTTTCTAAGAAGGAACAAAAACCTACTTATTTGAAAAAAGTCACATCTCCTTCTTCCAATAAATCATTTCTTCTACCCATAATCCAAACACTTCTTCTACCCCACAATTCTTCCACCTCCAATCCAAACATAAATAACTTCTGATAAGTCTAAAATCACTTCTTATAAATCACTTAACTTATAAATTCACTTTTCCTACCCCAATTCAAAGCCCCTTTGCTGAAGGAGTCCAAAAAAGAACGTTTGATTACCAAGGGCATTTTTACCATAGACCGCCAGAGGCTAACATTGACAGGCAGAAAAACGAAGGAAACAGAAAACAGATTAGCTTGCAAACAATTTTATTCACCTCATCTACTGAATTGCCGTACAGGAAGCTCCTCTTCCATGAATGCAAAGATCGTATTTTGTATGCTTTATAATACATTACTTCAAAATTGTTAGGGTCAAAGAATCAGAGCACGCCACCTGTGTATCCTATTTCTGCTGTCAAATAAAATTTATGCTTTGGCATATTCCAAAATTAATCAAGCAATCCCCTTACAGGGGCAAGGGGGGGAAAAAAGGCACATAACTTCACACTCAAATTGTATTATCTACGTCGTCGTCCGTTTCTTTTTTTTTTTTTTTTTAGGAACCTCTAAGCAGTCTTTAGTTTCCAACCTCGTGAAGCGAGTGTTTCACGAACCCTTTTAGCAGCATCAGCGGTATCGTTAAGGGGTGGATAGCTCCAGCTTTCTTTCATCTGAAAAATTTATTGGTCATGTTAACCCAGTTAAAATTGCTATATTCAGGTCAAAAAAATGTTAAACCTACTATAGATATCTCAAACACAACGGAAATCACAAAGCCTCTATCCGTCCACGACACTGTCAAATATTTAATATGCATTTGCTCCCATGTGAGCCACACCAAAAAAAAAAACGCATTTGATTGTTAAGCCATAATAACTATAACTTACATCTTCAGACCCCGTAAATGGCCGGACAACTCCTTTCTCTTTCAATGACTTGTGGAATTCTGTTAATTTCCATCTGCATCGCTCAGTCCCCATAACATAGACAGGCTTCCTACAATAGCAAAATTGTCACATTTATAAAGATACGATGTTAAAATACTCAAATCAAGGAAAGCAAATAAGAACATCTTGTCACAAGATGCTTCTTCACAGGCATACCCAGTGCTGCAAGCCTCACTTATCATACTAACTGAATCGGCAGTGATAACAAACGCATCAGCCCAAGCTAGATGCCCCATATGGGGGTTTGGTTCTGAAACATGTGGAAACAAGCATCAGTGTTGATGACTATGTTAAACTAAAATTTACATATTTAAGTAGACCACAATTTTGAATAAAAATTTACCTTGGCCATCCCATATATAAACTTTTGGATTATTTCCAAATTCCTTCACTATGATGTTTGAAAGCTGTTCAAAAAGGCAAAAGCGTAAAAAATAAGGAGAGGTTCTCATAATTCTTTCCAGAAAGATCATGGGCGTGACCATACCTTTTGTGGAGTCCTCCCTGAGAAGGAAATCCTCACACTCCCACAGGAAACAAGAACATTGAGCAAAGACCTTGCTAACTGCTTTGCAAGGTCCCCACCATATCGACAGTTTCCTATATAAAAATATAGAAATCACAATATTTAATCCCTATGTTTTTTACAAACTTCGATTGTGATAAAAATCAAAATAAATGTAAAAATGAGAATATTTCCCATGTGGCATTCCAAATGGCAAAAAATAAACTTCAAAATTGCTTAAGCCTAATCTTTGCCCTAAAAGAATTTCAAATGAGCAAAATCGTGAAAAAAGATAATTCATTTTATGTCACAAAAAAAGAAAATTCAATTATCTACACTGAATGAATAAGAGATACAGTTGAAAGTATTTCCATTTGTATTATTTAAGTTGTTTCCATATTTGCAATGATTTGTCCCCGTCCAATGATTTCTTTGCATGCATCAACTATCAACTACAGGTAATATAACATTGAAGGAAGGCTGTGGCAGTCATATTACCCCCCTCATCACATAAGATCAAAGTGCTATAGTAGCCAATGATCCAGCTTGGACAACGGTTGAGTGTAGTGTATCTGAACAGTTAAATTTGTAACTTCCATTCTTATTTCTAATAGGGTTAAAGGGCTTAAATGCTCTAGATGTTTTCTCCTATGGGCATCTAGCACCTAGAAGTTTTTTAGGAGGCAAAAATTCCCTAAAAGTTTAAAAAACATGGCAATTTTGCTCTCCTGTCAAATGTCCAAACAGTCAACTATTTGTTGACCCATTATAATGACGTGGCATACCTACATGTCATCCTCCTCCCCTTCTTTTGAGTCAGATTATTTATTAGGACAAAACAAAAAAAGATTGTTTCTTATCCTCTAGCTCTCTTCGGCTGCCATCCCTCATTCTTGATCTCCGGCAAGATTCAACATCCCCAACTTCTTCACACCAGGTGCATTCATTCCATGGTTTTCCACCTTGCTTCTGGAAGCTTCTGTTGCTTTATGTCTAATCTCTCCCCTGTTGTATTATCAACCTATTTTCCTAGTCTCCACCGCTCAATACTCCAAATTTCAGCCTCACACGAGAAATAAATAAAATATCTTATATCCCTCTTCATCTTCCTTCCTCAACTCTACGGATCAAAGCTTCTCTTCAATTATGGACAAAGAAAATCCCCAATTCCAGTAACATTTAGTAAGCTTCACTATAAACTTGTCAAATTAAATTTCCATAATTTCTCATATGCAATTTACAATAACCCTTGTCTTCTAATTTGGGCTTTTGATTCAATCATTTTATTTTCTATATTTCACTGATTGCTGTACTAATTTTTTTATAGGCTCAAACACCCCTCCTAGCATAAGTTCTCATATCAATCTTGCGTGCTTCTTGTAGTCTGAAGTCCAGAGAAAGAAGAACAATAAACACTCTAGTTTTGTTATATATAATGATAAATCCTTTGATAATGCAACCCAGTAAGCAATCAAGCAACGGATATTTTGAATAGTACTTTGGTTTTGGATCCTGCAAACTCTTCATCGATGATGGCTCCTAGTTTAAGCTTAGGAACGAGTCCGAGTTTTAGAACTCCTACAACAACTATTACGACATCGACGACTCAGATGCTTAGGAACTCGTATGAGGGTTTGTGCTCCGACTTTGGGTATGTTCACGGCGAAAGAGAGAGAAGGAGGGTTGGGTGGAGAAGGATAAGTGGCATGTATGGAGTGATGATGTGTAATTTATGGGTGCCACATGGGTAAATTGGTCAACTTTAATAGTTAAAATTAACATTTTAGATGGCAGAAGCGTTACTAGACTTATTCTTTAAACTTTCAAGACATTTTTGCCCCTTCAAAAACTTCCAGGTGCTAGATGCCATAGGAGAAAACTTCCAAGGCATTTAAGCCCTTTAACCCTTTATAATATAATTTTATTGCCAATGCTAACAAGTGAGCTTTTTTGGGTGAACAAAAGATGAACCTTTTTGACAATATTGATTTTAACTGAATTTTCAGCAGATTAACTGCTTATCGATCTAAAATATAGTTATAGACCAAACTATAAAAACCAACCACTTTGTACCCATCCACTTTCTACTGAACTTAAACTAGAATACCAAATCTCATGCGGATAAATGTGTGGTTTTGTTACCAATTGGGTAACTAAGCATAATGAAAGGAGTGCCTAGTTGTCTTTAAGTAATGTTTTTCACCTCCTAAACTTTAGTGCTCTCTGATGTCCTTCTCCAGCCATTCACCCTGTTCATGTTCCTCTTCTATTTTAAGTTCACAGGGGGTAATGGAACAGGGTAATTTTTTTCTACCTCGTGACCATATTCCTCAACCTAATTAATGAATGATTTTGTCTCTTCCAGGGATATTATCCCTTTTCCCTTGATTTTTCTCCTTGTATTTATATAAGCTTGTCTTTCCTTCTTTTCCAATTTTTCCTAAAATTTATAAACAGTTCACAGCACTCCACTTAGTTCGACATAAATGTGAATACCAAATAAGGGACTTTCACAGGCAAGAAAAAGGTATTATACTGTAACATATGCAAACTGAAAGATCCCGATTTGGGCCTGTCCAAAAGTAAAAGTTTTATAGAAATTACGTGTTGGTCCTCCAATGTTGACCACAAGCAAGGGTCTGGGAACATGTTCAAAATCATCCCGCCATGTAATGGCAGCATTGCGAAGGGAGGCAAAATCTATCTGATGTAGGGCTCCCGTTGTGAGAACCTGAATTTACATTACCAAATCATTGAGACACTCAAGAATAGACCACAGCTATTTTATGGTTATATGTGTATTGTACATACCACACGACTATCAGGAGGCTCACGTGGAGTTATCCACTTTCGAATATACCAAGGGACCTGTTTTTGTGCTTGTGGGGTCAAAGGGTAATAATCATGTTTAGGTGTAATCACCATATCAAACCTATCCAAATGTGACCTTGGATGTTGTATCTGCCCAACAAAATTAAAATCAGATATCAAACCCGAAGTTTTATCAAAGGTAATATTTCAACATTTATTGAAAAATAATTGTAAACATAGGGGATTTAACGACACAAAATTATTACTTAAGGCGGATTCCTTGGAATGCATTTATAACTCCCATTTTTGCCAATAACCTAATGCATTTCATTCCTGGAACTTTTAAAAGACACTAAATCTTTCACTTTATAATCAATCAAAATTGAAAAAATCAGTTGAGGTCATACTTTAAAAAAAAAACAAATAAAATAATACAGCAGAAATGGAATTGAATCATATTGATTATTTCTACAAAACATCACTATAAAAACACAATGGTACATCCAGCATATATTTATCCAACTAATCTAAAATATACGCTAGAATTGTTTACTATAAGATGTCATAGAAAAACTGAATGAAAAATGAATTAATTCTGCAGACCTGAACAACAAAAACATTTTCAGATGCTAAGCGTTTAATTGAGCTAGCAACTGAAATGGTATCTCTTCCAGATGCAACCACCAGTAAGGGTCCCTCCCTGGATAAAAATATCAGTCATATCAATATTTGCTAGTAGCCAAAGATTAATAGGAAAATACAAGACGATAACCATAATCAGAAAAGTAAAGCAATTAGATTTTGTCAATCAAGTTTAAAGAGTAAAAACACTAATCATTTAGAGTAGCAAAAGGTGAGTCCAACAAGATGCTCCAGAAACCTTGGACAAGTTTGTGTCCATCTCTTCTCCCAAATGAAAACGGAAGAGGAACTGCAAAATCTAAGTTGTATAATCATCCATAAGAAATTAACTTCCTATGCAGTGAAAATTTATAAAAAACGAATAATTAATACAGACGTCATGTTCTCATTGAATCACTAGATTATTAACCACAAAACCGTTATGATATCAATATCTCCAATTGCCATGACAAGCACAAAGAAAAAGAAGAAAACTAGATTGTCCATGCTCTAAAAATCATTTTAGTTCAAATTTGGCTTAACAAGTAAAAAAATAGAAATGGGATGTACTTCTCATAAGTTTCACGAGCCAAATTTACTATATGCTTTACATCTGCTTCTAGAATAGCTGATAGGCCAATGCCATTTTCTGAAGGTAGATGCAATTGCTTCTTTTCTTGCGATTTCAGAAGTAGTTGAGAGTAATTACAGATCAGCCTTATTATACAATATATTTTTTTGTGGACAGAGACAGGAAGCCAGTGAAGCCAATTGTTAATCCCTCCTTTCGGCCTGGTAACCCGCTGCAATAATTAAGTCATGAATTTGTGAGCAAACAAACTTTTATGGTAGAAATTTTACATGAACAGTGTTACTAAAGGAAGACGCACATTTAGCCAGAATATGAACAATTGAACATTGCTAGAGAATAAGTAATAAATATGCAACAAACAAACAAGGAGGCCCAGCATATGCGGTTGCTTATTTAGTCAGTTCCTATATGCAAGGCATGACTTTAAATTTTAATATAGCATATTAACCAATACCAAAGAAGACAAAAGCAACTTTCCTCTGTATGAGTAAAAATCATTGACAAAGAAAATTCCGACTTTAAATTATATCATTTGTCACACAGTACACTAACTACCAGTACCGGGAACATAATATCACCAGTATAAAAACCTTAATGCATTTACCAGCATAAATGCATTCATTTCCCTCAGTCATTAGTTATCCTCATTCATCATAATCATCCCTATTAGCGCCATATCATTGAATGGAGTGCCCTTCCATTTTTTCCATGTTTTCCCAGTTTTACGTTTCCATTTGCCAATTAAAGATTGAAAACCTAATTATAGCCATTTGAAGTGTCTTTTCTCCTCATGATAAGTGGCAGATCATTTTGAGAACAAGTGGCTATGTTCAACAAGATCAATAAGGTGTGAAAATAGTAAGGCATTCCAGCCTTTAACAACCAAGATCATAGAAATGCTTTTCTCACTCTGGCATTGGTCCCAGTCATAAGGGTTGACAAGTGTAAACCTGAGGTCAATGCCAAATCAAATTTCTCCTGTTATCGCTCTTGGCAAGCAAGAAATACAATTTTTTCCATTAAAGGCATGCTGATATGTAAATATAATGTAAATCCCTAAACGTCTATTAATTACATTTTAATTAGGGAGTAGGATTTGATAGGCCCAATAAGATTAGTGTGGGCGGCAAGCAAGGCAATTGTATTATTTAGCCTATATAAATAAGGCTAATCCTCACATGTACGCATGATTAGTGATGATTGATGAATAATAAGAATTCAGTTCTGCTGTTCTGTTTCTGTCGCCCTCTCTGTTTCTTTGTTTCTGTCCTCAATTCCCTCTAACTCTCTAGTTCTCTTCTTTCCCTCTCTTATCTCTAATACCTAAATACATAGATTGAAATTACAATCCCTGCATCAAAGGTATCAGAGACCACTATCCTCTGCCACACACCTCCGTATGAATGGCAAATACCAGAAACCAAGAAAGGGCCAAGATGACTGGTGATGGGTCGGAATCAATGGAGGACTGAATGTCTACCTTGGAATAGAAAATTCGGACAATGGATGATATCCAAGAATTGATCTTGAAGCTTTATCAGAACCTTGACAACTTCAAGATTGAGATGTAGGAGAAATTCAATGCTGTTGCAAACCCCCCAGGTGGTCACCACCATCTTGAACATTGGCATCCATAAGGATATAATCCCCAAAATGTAGGATACCAGAAGCCCACGCAATTCACGAAGATGGAGTTTCCTAAATACACCGGTGATGATATACTTTCTTGGTTATTGAAGTGTGAAAGATATTTTGAATTAGATGAGACACCGAAAGCAAATAAGGTAAAGATGGCTTCGATATTCCTCGATGAGAAGACATTTCAATGGCATCGCGCATTGGAGTGCCGTTTATGGGGTCGACTTCCAGTTTGGGAAGAGTATGCCGTGTTGTTGCAAGATACTTTTGGACCACCCGTGGAAACACCGATGGGAGAATTTACTCATCTTCGGCAGATGACCACCTTTGCTGAGTTTAACGCCGAATGGGATGCGGTGATAGCAAAACTCGATCTTCCAGAGGATTACTTAGTCGATGCTTACATCTCGGCTCTTCGACCTGATATTGAAGGTCCATTGAGACTGTTGAAGCCGCGAAGCCTTTCAGAGGCTCAACATCTAGCCTGAGTTCAAGAATCCATCTTTGCAGGTATTTCCACTCGAGTCGGGTCGGATCGTGCAACCTAAGCCACTAATTCTTCCTCTTCGCTGTCACAACCAGCGTCTGCCACCTCCTCCTCTACCGTGGCACCATATCGCAATGCCTTGTTGACCCAGAAGCCATCGGCGGCCGAACACAACGTGGCAGCCACAAAGAACATGCCATTACCTCCAAAAATGGCTCCTCGGCAATATAAACCGTTGACCCCTGCAGAAGAAGCTGAGCACAGGTCCAAGAACTTGTGTTTCTATTGCCATGAGAAGTTTTCCCGCTACCGTAAGTGTCCCCAGCGTAAGAAATATCAACTCCACTATATTGAAGCTGACTTTTATCCTGATCATGAAACTGATGACTTCCAGGATGAACCAGAACCAGACCCAGGCCCAGGCCCAGACCCGACCCCCCTCTTATTTCCTTGTATGCTATAAGTGGTACTGATCATTTATCTTCCATGAGAATACAAGGTCATATTGGAAAAAGGCCTATTCAGATATTAATTGATAATGACAGCACTCACAATTTCTTAGATCTGAAATTGGCTACACGGTTGGGATGGGAGACTGATGGAAATTCTTTCACACCAGTAGAAGTAGCAAGAGGCAGAAAGCTACAAGTTTCTGGCATTTGGAAAGGATTTAAATGGAAAATGCAGACTTTAGAATTTACATGCAATGTCAGAATCATGGAGCTTAATACATATGATTTAATATTGGGACTTCAATGGCTAAAAAGCATTCAAAACACATTCTAGGATTATACTACCTTAACCATGTATTTCTGGTAAAATGGTGGATTGCAGAAATTGCTGGCCAATCCTCCAAATTCCTGGCAGATTGCACACCCCAATAAAGCTGAAATAGCTTTACCTCATCAGGATCAACTCATTTTGCTTCAAATGGTAGAGACTACTAACTTAAATCGCTCATGTTTGTCACTGGCTGATTCTGAAGTGAATGTTCCAGCAGAAGTTGAATCCGTTCTGAGCACATTTTCTGATGTTTTTGAGGAGCCTAAGTCCCTTCCTCCCCTTAGGGAAGGTCATGATCACCCTATTGTGCTCAAGGAAGGCACAAACCCAATCAGCCTGAGGCCTTACTGATATCCAGCAGCACAGCGAGACATTATAGAGAAGTAGGTTGATGAATTGTTACAAGCTGGTGTCATTCAACCAAGCTCGTCACCTTTTTCAGCACCTACTGTCTTAGTGAAGAAGAAAGATGGTACTTGGAGGATGTGTATTGATTTTCGTGAGCTGAATAAGGCCACAATAAAGAACCAATACCCCATACCACTTGTAGAGGAGCTAGGGGCTGCTAGATGGTTCACTAAGCTTGAAGATCGG
>JBAGKO010000014.1:18575808-18585843 GCA_037177275.1 Acacia concinna
TCCGTTATCTCAGAGGCACTATGGACATGGGGTTATTCTACTCAAATGTATCAAAGCATGAACTAATTGGTTATGCAAATGCTGGATTTTTATTTGATCCTCATGATGGTAAATCAAAAACTGGCTATCTGTTTACATGCGGAGGTACAGCTATTTCATGGACATATATGCAACAAACTATATCAGCCACATCATCTAACCATGTAGAAATTCTTGCAATTCATGAGGCAAGTCGAGACTGTATGTGGTTGAGATCAGTGATATATCACATACAAACCAGTTGTCACTTATCTTCAGACAAAATGAGTCCAACAATCCTATATGAGGATAATACTGCATGTATTGTCCAACTAAAAGAAGGTTATATCAAGGGTGCTAGAACGAAGCATATTTCACCAAAATTCTTCTCCACTCATGACCTTCAAAAGGATAGAGAAATAGATATTCAGCAAATTCATTCAAGTGAAAATCTAGCAGATTTATTCACCAAGTCACTTCCAGGCACAATCTTTGAAAATCTTGTTCATGACATTGGTCTTCGAAGACTCAAAAATCTCAATTGAAGTCGTCGAGAGGGGGAGTAGATACATGTTGTACTCTTTTTCCCTTCTTTATGTTTTGTCCTACTGGGTTTTCATAAAAAGGTTTTTAATGAGGCAGCACTGGACAGTGTATCAATGAATGATGTACTCTTTTCTTTGGCTATGTTTTTATCTCACTAGGTTTTTCCTAGTTAAAATTTTTAATGAGGCGCATTCATAATGGGCATCCAATAGAGAGTGTTATGAATATCATTTATGTGGATGCTCATTGACTAATATCCTAGTCAACATATAATGCTTCTTCCACATATTTATCTACCAAATTTGACTTCACAAAGTCATCATGTTTGGCCATTTATTCAATCTTCTTAGCCATAATTTTTACTAAGTGAGCTTATCTTTCAAGATCAAAATTGCCTATAAGGAGATACATAGGAAAGCATACATATGAATGAGAAAAGCACTCCTACCTGAATGACAAATATTTGTCTAACTCTTTCTCTCTTCAATCTCTTAATTCTTATCTAAAGTTTCTTTTACTTTTATAACATTTTTGTCTTTTTGTTTTGTTTTTTATAATAAAAATATTGTTTGTTTAATGTTGCCTTAAAACTATATAAAAAAACTTCAAAATATAGCAATGTTGCCTGCACCATCTAAAGTCTTGATATTAACCCGTAAACTTAAATTGATTTATTCACGTATCGCTTCATACATGCCACGTCATCACCAGGTTTCCATCTAACCCTTGCTTTCCTCTCATTTTCTTTCTCCTTATGAATCATACATTCATACCACAGGACTAAGCTAAAATCTCTGTTCGCGGCAAGCATGTAAAGGGAAAGTAAACAAAACTATGAGGTGGCATGTATGGAGTATTACGTGCATGGATCCGTACTTTTAACCGTCAATATTAATACTAATATTTTTAACAGTAAAGGCAACATTGTTATGTTTTTAACACTTTGATGGCAACAAGAAAAAAAAATGAAAAATAAAATAAGTGCCCACAGCTCATAAGTGAAATTTTTCAAGGCAAGATTGGACTTCGGCTCTTAAAAAAAATAATGAGTATGAAAATCGCCGCATCCCATGTTTGCAAGGATTTGTGGGATAATTGAAAATACAGCTCCCAAGATCAATTTATTAACTTTATTAAATTACTTACTTTCGAGACCATGGCGTACGAATAATAATGGGGCTGTTTTTACTTTTTAGTGATCAGGTACACTTGACGATTATAGCTCGAGAAAAAACAGAGATGGGAACATTAGAGGCAGGCGTTGAAGAAAACTGAGGTTACGTTCATGAACAAACAACTCTTGTTCGATTTGTGTTCATTTATTTTATTCCTAGTATGGAATCTATTGATGGATAATTAGCCAAAATACCCATAATTTCAGTCCCCAGTATGCCTGTTTTTCTCATGTTTCATGTTCTCACAGCTGGCCCCCAACCAATGTATGATATTGATATCACCACACGTTAACACGTTTTGAGAATAATGATACAAAGTGAATCTCACCTATGACCCCGTTCACATTAATAAAAGAAATGGATTTATAAACTATAGCTGTCATGGATTGAATAATTAATTATTAAAAAAAGGAAAATTAATACAGAAACTTTCACCAATAATAAAAAGAAAAGAAAATAATTAGGTCAAGTTCATTACATCCATTTCGTTAAGTTCTCCAATCACATGCGGCCATGTGTTTTATGTTTGAATTATTATAATTTAATATAAACTTAAATACAATAGGTAAGACACATGGTCACATGTGATTGGAGAATCTAATGAAATAGTTGTAAAGAACTTAATGTAAGTATGATCTTAAAAAAAGGCAGGACAAGTTGTTTTTATTAATTTTTTGCCATCAAGTTGTTTATATTAATTATATGAAGTTCTCCAATCACATACATGTCCATGTATCTTATTTATTTCATGTGAATTTATAAGTGATTGGAGAACTTTTTTGAATAAAATGATCAAATATTAATATATTATAGGTAAAAAGATTATAAGTACAAAATAAAAGGAAAAAAATTAGAGGAAGTGAATGCGGCAAGTTTGAGTTTATAACTCACTTGTAATATATTATTACAAAATAATAAAAACATTAAATAAACAAATTTTTTCATGTTTGCCTTTGTTTATGAAGAGTGTATATATTCTCTTTCTTTTTTTATTTCTCTACATAAATTATTTGTATTTTAAAACAAACTTTTTAAACAAGTGACTTATAAATTGAAACAGTGTTAGCTAAGTTACGGAGCAATTATAGATAAATAAATTAACAAGATCAAAATAGACCAATAAACTTAACATAATGAATATAATTATCTTTGACAGTTTTTTTCTTAAAAAATAAATCCCAACGGCTCCTTGGGGGGCGATAAGACGGCTACCTAACTAGTCTCCTAAGATCGTCATATCTATGTTGTTATTCTATAAACAGAATCAAATTCAACAACTACTATGTTACAACCTCCAAATGAAACGCTTAATTTGTTCTTCACAGGATGAAACAGAGACATTAAACCCATCATCAGCTTCGCCTAAGGTTAGAGTCGTAGACCACTCAATTAAAGCCAATTAAGTTGGGTCTCATTTCCATAATCAGAGCCAATTTAGCTGCTCCCATTCCCATAGAGGATCTTGTACAATCTCCTCGTCATTCACATTATTCCGATTTGTGCTACTCGATCCTCCCGCATGCTCTGCTCCTCCTGAGTTTGAAGTGTCCGACGAGCTTCTTCCAGCTTCCCCATGAATACCAGTACCCGAACCTGAACCAGAAGCTCCGTCGCCTCGAAACCCCGCGTCGAGTGGCCGCCGATCAAATGCTCTGAAGCTCCCCGATATCACATATACTCGGCACAAGCTGAATTCGTGCCTCAGCTGTAACAAACCCAGGCCAGATGAATCTTCGGTAATGAGATGTGTAAAGAAAGCTAGATTTAAGTAATACAGAGAGACTGATATTGATGAGTGTGTGGGTGTGTCTATATAGTATACATATATACATACATATATATATATCTACCGTGGGAATGAAGTCGGTGGATTGGTTAGAGTTGGAGGGTTCAATGGCTCTGTATTCATGCATCTTCCACTTGGTTTTCCTTCCTGTGGGAGCTTTTCCTCTGTAAAAGACCATCGTCTTCTTGACGCCGATCACTTTGTTATCAGAAGAGTAGACATAACCAGGAGAACCGGTGGCTTTCCAGTATCCGGAAGCGGTGGTTCTGTTGGGCCTACCTCCTCTGGCTTCTCTTTCTTGTCTGGGCGAGAAGAAGAACCACTGCTCTGTATCTCCACGACACGCCTCTCCGGCTAGCTCTGTACAAAAACAAGTAAACATCAGACACGACCGTGACACGACCTTACTAATTAATGACAGACACAAAACTGAATTGTAGTCATACGTGGGAGGTCCCAAGGCTCGACGTCATGGATTTGAACAGCAGAGATGACTCTGTCCATGTCGGGCCTGAGACCTTGGAGCTTGTTATGGAGGTAGAAGGAGACAAGCTCTTCTTCTGTAGGGTAAAAGCGAAAACCAGGGTAAGGTGCCTCCATGGATGGGTTACGTTTGAATTATATTGAAGGTATTAAGTGAGGGATTTAGTTCAGATGTTTTGCATGTTTGGGGATGAGAAGGTATACAGAGCGTATATATAATAGTGACGAAGCAGTGAGGTGCAACAAAAGGGATGGTGGGGCCGGGGAGAGAGAGAAAGAGGGCAGCGTGTGAAGTTAGAAATTTTGGAGATTTTGATTGAAGTGGAAACTTCCACGCGGTTGTGGGAACGAGAATGCGTCTTTGTGCTCTGTGTGGCCCTATGGGCTATGCCATATATGCTATCTATAATCTAATTGGCCTTTTGAATTAGTCTTGGGTATTTGACTTTTGTCACTTTCTAGTTTCATGCGTCGGTTTGCTAATACGTGCATAGGGCCATCTGTATTAAATGCTGTGGTATAATATGAGTTAGTTAGTTAGTAACAAATTGTAGTAGTAGTTCAAAACAATTTGGCCAATGATTTATACATTTAATTTGTGGGTTCGATTTCTCCTATTGATGTAAATACAACTGAAGATTTATTTGTAAATCTTTTTGAATCGAACATATAGACATGCCCAACTTACATCAATTTTAATCTTAAAATAAAGCATGGAGGGAAATTTGTGCTGAAAGCTCCCTCCATTCCTTTTACAAGGAACGGCTAAAGGCAATAAAAATGTATAAAATATGTACATTTATTCTCAATTATACATACTACTATTATTTATCAAGGGTACATGAAAGGTAATTAGTAAAAACTTGTTGCTGAGAGATAACGAGTGTCATCTATTTAATGGGAGTAAAGTTGAAAAGACTAATTCAAAATTTCAGACAAAAAGGTATTTGTTCCTAACATTAAGAAGCTCCCCTGTGAGAGATAATGTTTTTTATTAAAAAAAAATATCAGAGAGAGCAGTACAAAAGAAATAGGGGATGCATTATTTTTTTTAATCAATGACACATTATATTATGATGCACCCTCCACTTATTAATGTAATATCATTTACCTAATTTGATTAATTAGAAAAGTTAATTAGTTAGTTGATATGATATGGGATTTTGTAAAACACCGTAATCATACTCCTAAATTTCTATCATATCTCTCTTAGTTGATTATAGATGGTATATTAATAAGGGTGAATTATGAAAAGGCTGACATATATGGAAGACAGATATTACATTTAGTATAAAGATTAACCTCCCCTGCTAGCTCCTCTATTAAAGATAAGAGAGAATATATTTAAAGGTTAAATGACATTTTTATCCTAAAAGTTTTCGATTTTGTCTTGGAATTTTTTATAGCCAATTTTGCCCCTGGCTATGAATTTTGTTAAGTTTGATTGTTAGTTAACCAAATATGTTGAATTGCCAGTTCACATGTCATCCACGTCTATGTTGCTCTTGGTGGTTAATTTCATTAATTTAAGTGTTTGCAACCTCTTTTTTTTATTAGTTTAGTATGTTTGATATTTGCCAAAAAAAAAACAAGTTAATTTATTCAGTTATAAAAGGCTTAGATAGCAGTAAAAGTACTTTAAATTTAAACATTTGGCTACTAATGATTGGGTTGAATGAAAACAGAACTCTGTTTCACGCGTATTATGTAAGACATCTCATTGTTTTTCGCCACTTCTGATTTTGCTCACCTTGTAAAGATAACATAAATGTAACTAAATGATCTTGGATTAACTTATTTTTAAGTAATTTTATATACTATATTACAGTACATGGTAAATAAGAGTTTTTTTTCCCTTTAAACGTGCAATTAAAAGCAGCTTTATTTATGGTTTAGTGGGTGTTTTGGTAGTGACACTTCAAATAAAAAGTAATTTTAGAAAAAAAGTAATTATTAAAAGTGACTTACATTTAAATAAAAACTAATAGAAATAACTTTTTTTGTGATGAAATATTTTAAGAATAAGATTTTTGATGAAAAGTTCATCCCATCTATCAAATACCCAAACACCTCTATGTCAAAAAATTATTTCACTTTAGAGGAGAAGCTACTTAAAATTACTTTTCTCCTTTACTTAAATACCCCCTTAGCTTATGACAACAAAATCAATGTCGTATAACAGAGCCCAGAGTCAGTAAGAAAAAATTGAAAATGGTTTCTTCAAGACTTCAACAATCTAGGAACATGACGTCATCCATTCGTCCACTTTGCCAGGAGCACATTGGGGCTATGATATTTTTTTTCCCCGTTTGCTTAGAGAAATAAGAAAAGCTTTGACCCATTAAAAGTTTTTGCCTTAATGAATCTTATACTCATTGAGTTCAAGAAAAATGGGCATGATGTGCTTGAAAGGGATTGGTGTATTGTAATTTGACTATGGTTTATTTTTATATATCAAAATTTAGGTGGGTTGAGCCCCCAAAATTTATCATCACTTATAGATATAAGCCAAACATATGTTTAATTAAAAAAAAAAATTGGCAACTTGTTTCAACCTCAACCCATCAAAATATCAATTAATCGTGGTATTCATATTAAATACCACATAATTTTAAGAGCAGATTTCATGTATAATTTTTTTAATCAAATTTTGTATCGAAAATTTTAAAAGAATTATAATTTTTATAGCAATATTACATATTTATAATTTTAAAAATAGTATGACTTGTTACAAATTTTATGTTTGCTGGTGATGTTAACATGAATGATAAGTATTTTTATTGAAAAAAAAATATAAGTAATTAAAATGTAATAAAAAGATTCCAATTGAGGGAGTCATAGATTACCAAAACATATATTGTAAGTAATAATGTAGAGGGGACTTGGTCTTTGAATCCAAATCTGGGCCGCAAAGATCAATGTCAAAACATGTGCTTTGATCATACCGTACAAAACGCATGATCTTTTTTTTGAAAGATCCTTTTGACATTTGACGTTGTGTATTTAATGTCCCCTTGATATTTAACCTTTCAAGCTGTCCAAATAAGATATTAATATAAACTTATTTCGGATGATCTAGATAGTACGTATCGTTAATTTTATATTACTTCACCAAAATATTCAACATAAGTCTCCTGCGTATGCTTTGAGAACTGAAGACCTCGCTGGCAGGGGAAAAAAAAAACAAAGAACTGAAGACTTCTGGGTGATGTGTCGTCCATTTTTGTCCCCAGTTTAAGGACCGAATCAACTTACACACATTGCCACATAGGAAACGTCATTTTTTTTAATTCCATAGCATGCTGATGAAATATACAAATCGAGACTATAATTCTATAATCACACAAGTAATAATAACAACAACTAAAAAAATAATATATTCTTCCCTTGAGAAAAATGCTTGGGCACCACGTTATTGTGTAACGCGGTGAGGGGGAAAAAGACTCCTTCGTGTCCCAATTGGGAGGACATATGGTCCCCTCCCACCTCCCACAGAGTCTTAAATAAACGGTTTCAATTAGTAAGTATTTTAATGCTACATTCATTTCCAAATATAAAATTTAATTAATTTTTATAAAAAATTTGAAGAAAGTTAGTTATTTTAAAATATTTAAATTTGTTATTTTTCTTCAAACTATTTTATTTGACTGATGATCTAATATATAATGTAATAAAATATAATACAACATATAATATGATTAAATAATTTATTTTTCTTTTCTAATCTTTTAAGAAAAAAAAAATCAATTTTATCTTATAATTAAAAACGGAGATAGTACTAATATGCATTGGGCAGAATGGTAAATGACACAATGCTTTTCAGCACTAATTAACATTATTATTTTTATCTATAATCCGGTTGCCCAGATTTTAGACTGGAAATAATCACGAATATAAAATGTTCTTTAACTCAACTTTAATTTATGAATTCGCAGGTCCTATGAGTATGATTTACATGCCACTTACTAAGTTTAATTATGCCACCTGTGAAATTTTTTTGAAAAAATTGTGTTGAGGTCCTAAATAAAGAAATATACATTAAAGAAGTCTCGAGATAGAAATAAATTATTATCAAGTTCCAGAGTTGTTAATTAGGACTTGACAATAATATTTTTTTTATTTTGAGGGCATGACAGTAGTATTTTCTTATCTTGAGATACTTTTAACTTATACTCTCTTATTTAAGATTTCAATATAATTTTTTCAATTTTTTATATCTAGTTTATGTTTAAGATTTGAGATGGGCTAGCGGCTAATACTTTCTTTCTTTCATTTTTTTTTGACACGTTTCACTGGAATAGTTGACTTTGTTCAAAATTTAATAACTTTATAACTCTTCCTTTTTTTTTTAATGTACACTATACCCCAATAGTGCACAATCAAAGCAATAATAAATATAAATAAAATTACACTTTCATGTGAAAAAATTCTCTACTCACCTCATAAATAGCATTCTTACCCCCAAGATTATATGTATAATAAACTCACGGGGTACTAGCCTTCTATTTATTTCCTCTGGTTCTTTTTATAAGAGCTTGAAATTTAAATTATCTAAATTCTTTTTATAAAACATTAATGAAAAATTTTCTGAATATTCAGTAAGTATTTTTTTCCCATAATTAATTATATGTGTTGCATTAATTGAAAGGCAGGAGATACTTATATTTATTTTTTCTCTCATTTACTTACCTCTTCATAAATAAAGGCATATTTGTAAAAAAAGTTTATTTTGAACATACTTATTATTTATAATTAATTTCAACTGTTTGTTGGCATTGTATAATTTAATTACTAAGCTCTTATAAATAAAATTGGAATGTACAAGGATAGATAATGTGTGTGTTTGGGTCTCTGAAAAGGAGCCTAAATCGCATGATTCATTGCTCCAGATGTCCGTTTTGAAAAGGAAAAAAAAAAAGCAGCTGCATATTTGTCTCACCAATTGGGGCAACCAGTGGATCTGCCACCAATCGTACGATTAGTATAAGTATCAATTTGGTGCTTTTAAGTTCGACTTGGGGAATGCGATTTAGGCAATTATTTTTAAAAATTGTCTGTTATAATTTACTTATTTAAGTCATATTTATTATATTCAATTGAATTTTTAAAAAACTTAAGAAAGATAATTATCTTATTTTAAAGTATTAAAATTTATCATTTTTTCAAACTATTTTGTTTGACTTATGAACTAATATATAATATGATAAAACACAGCACATGATATAATTAAATAACTTATTTTACTTCCTTTACTTCTCTAAAAAAATTTAATTGAGCCCTATAATTAAGGCCAGAGGTAGTGTAAATGTCACAATATATTTACATATAATATATATATACTTTCATCGGTCGTAATTATAAGACTCAGTTGATTTTTTTGAAAAATTATAAAAAATCATTTAATAATATTATTAATTTTTTTTTATTTTTTGTTTTTCTCTTATAAATTTTATGTCATTTCCAGTCATTTCTTTTTTAAAGTTACTTTTAAAAATTTCAATCAAATAAATTTCATTTTTATACAAATAACTTATAATTAATTTATATAATGTATATTCCAAACACAAATTAAATTATTCAATCTTTTTTTTTTTTAAAGTTTATTTTATGATATTTTATTCTAAATAAACCCAATAATAACAGGCGAAGGACAGATTCAACGAGGGAGAAGAGGACGATCTGTTGTTGGGGCCTATCATGAGGTGCCTTTCAGTGCACACCAAACTTCGTCTTTCCGCGTACATCTTGCTCTGTGATTTGGGCTTTTATCCGAGGGACCCACCACAGTCCCACCATTTCTTTTAACTCATTATTTTTCCTCAAAATAAGTTATGCATGACCCAGTAATTTTTTTTTGTTTTTTTATAAGAGCCGGCAAATTTCTTTTTATTACATGCAGTCAGAATTAAATTTAAATTAAATGTCACATATAACACTAACCATACAATTAAAAGCTACATTCATCCCTTCCATTTCTATATTTAAATTATAATTAACTTTATTCATTTAATAAACCATATTATTTGA
>JBAGKO010000014.1:18596038-18608919 GCA_037177275.1 Acacia concinna
TTTTGGAGTTTTCCATGTGTAATAGACACTACAAAAACATTACTTTCAGTGACGACTTTCAGTGGCGACTAAAAAAGTTGCCATTGAAAGTGTGACTTTTAGTGACGACAAAAAGAGTCGCCACCAAAAGTCATGAAAGACAAACTTTTGGCAGTGACTAAATAAAGTCACCACTGAAGGTAACACTTTCAATGGCGACTATCCAAGTCGCCATCGAAGGTATGACTCTCAGTGGTGACTATTTAAGTCGCCATCGAAGGTCTCACCTTCAGCGGCGACTTGAATATTCGCCACTGAAAGTCATACCTTTAGTGGCGACATTTTGATGTGTCACCTTCAGTGGCGACTTAAATAGTCGTCACTGAAAGTCATAGTTTTGAAATTAATATTTTTAATTAATAATGAATGTCATTTTTTAATACCATAAATGAAAATATATTATATTATTTTTCATATTTTAATTTTTTTAAAAAAATGTTTTAGGTATTATATTGATATATAAATAAATATATATATATCTCTATGTGTATAATATTAACACATATATATATATAATGTGTATACAATTGTATATATGTATTACTATATACATATATATTAACATTAGTCAAATTATTAAAACAAATAAGTTAGTAAATATCTATATATTGTTATAATAATATTTGTGTGTGTTTATTTATTTAATATTTTTTTATATAAAGGATTACAATTCAATTTAAGTCATATGGTTAAGAACTTCACTCCTTGACTAGGAGGTCCTCTTGGTGAGGCAATTGTTAGAGAAAACTTTACGGATGACATGATGCAATGTGGAATGGATGGTGATGTAATGGGTGATGTGGACAGTGGCATATGACAATGGATGAGGTAAGTAAAAGATGATGTGATAAATGTGCCACTGATGTAGAAACTATTTTTATTTTTTTAATACACTTTTAGTGACAACATTTTGTTAGCACTAAAAGTTACTTTTCGGTGGTAACACAAAAGTCACAACTGAAAGTTGACTTTTGGTGGCGACTTAAAGGATGGCTTTCAGTGGCAATATAATTCTAAAATGTCACCGTTAAAACTACTCTTCAGTGACGACAAATGTCGCCGCTGAAACTATACTTTCAGCGCCGATTTATTTTGTCGCCGCTAATAAATATCAACCACAGTCGCAACAGCAATGACGATGTGGTTACAAAATGTCGCCATTGATAACTTTTAGTGGCGACTTTTGTCATCGCTAATAACTTTCAATAAATCAAATTTTTTGTAGTGATATGTTGACTTGACAATCTACATATCATCCATGCCATTTTTGTTAAAGTACAAATTTGCCTAAAAAGTCCATATGTCATCCAATTCATTTTTCTTAAAGTTAAATTTAAAATTTTTGAGCTAAATTTGTACCTTAACAAAAATAAGGTAGATAACTCTGGACTGTCAGGTCAACTAACCGTAAAATTAATAAAGATAATGGCCAGGAAAAAATTGCCCTTCGGCAAAAACTTTCAAGACAATTTTGCCCCTTAACTTTAAAATAAATAGACAAGGGACCTATTAATTTTAGATTTTTGAATCAGAATGTACAAGAAAAAAAATGTACAATAAGTCAATAACTAAATCAGTTTGAATTCAACAATTTAAATTTCATCAAAGAATAAAACAAGTACTTAAAATTATTTGTTGACAAGTATTAAATATTTTTACTAAAAACTTTAACAAAAATGAAACAAGGTTATATTAGGTTTGGTTACATAAAATTTATTTTGAAATCAAGTTAAAAAACAACACAATAAATATAAGATACATAATTTTTTTTATATTCATAAGATATATAATTTTAAATTACAGATTTTAAATTGTTAACTATAAAATTTATTTTCAAACCAAATCTCAAAACAATAATATATTAAAAAAATAAAATAAAAGTAAAAAAAAAAGAATTATTAAATTAAAAACAGAGATTCTAAACCGAATACGCTAATCAAATTAAAAAAAACATGTTATAAATTTTAAAATTGCACACTGAAAAGATTTATTTGCAAACGAAATCTCAAGACAATATAAAATAATTAAAGATTAAGAAAAACGTAATACTAACTTAAAAAATAATCAATAAGTAATTCAAACATTTACAAGAGAGTGTTGACTATAGTTTTAAAATCAACCAAATCAAATTAAATTCAATAATAAAATAAGAACAAGAAAAATCAAATGTGAACTAAAGGAAAACAAGTAGATAACGGATCTAAAAATTTCAGCCTTTTAAATCAGAAAGAACAAGAAAAACAAAATGAAAAATAACCAAATAAGGTTTTCTTTTTAAAAACAATAACTAAATAAGTTTGAATGCCGCCTTTTTATAAGAATTAAACAAGTAAATATAATTATTTTAAAAAATAAATATTAAATATTTATTTAGAAATCAAATCAAAGAAGACACAGGGATATATAAGTTTGATATAAAAAATTTTATATTCATCCCAAAAAACAAAAAAGAAACAGATTTTTTTAAGAAAATGTATTTTACATCAACACCAAAAAAAAAAATCAAAAGGATGGTGTTGCCGGTAAAAAATAAGAGTAAGAAAAATGAATTGTTAAATTAAAAAATAATCAGAAAGTAATCCAAACATTGACAAAATATTGTTGACTTTAAAAAATATCTTTCCAAATCAAATTCAAAATAATAGGACTAAATATTTTGAAATTTCAATTATCTAATCAAAGAAGATACAGGGATATATAAGTTTGATATCAAAAAATTCATATTCAACTCAAATTTAAAATTATACTAAACATATTTTTTTAATATTATCATTTGTTATTGGTTCGGCTTCGTGGCCTCCCTTCTAACATAAATGTCTTCTTTAGGACTATTTTTAATTTTTAATTTTTAATTCAATAAAAAAACTCAAAGAAAAGAACAAAAGGATTGTGTTGTCTGTCAAAAATGAGTAAGAAAAATGAATTATTAAATTAAAAAATAATACAAACATTAACAAAATAGTGTTGACTTAAAAATAACTTGCAAATCAAATTCAAAATAATGAGATTAAATATGTTAAAATATTAGTGTCAAAAATTAAATATTTACTTAAAAATCAAATCAAAGAAGAAAAACGATGATACATAAGTTTGATTTCAACAAATTTAAGCATAGCACGCTTTAGATTTTAAAGTTACATATTATTAAATAAACCAAATCAAATTAAAATAAAAAGAATAAGAACAAATTAAAAGGATGGAATTGTCAACCATAAAATTTATTTCCTGATAAAATCGCAAAAAGAAGATCATTAAACCTCAAAAATAATCAAATAGGACTCAGAAAAAGGAATTATTAAATTAAAAAAAATAATCCTGAAGTAATCCATACATTTGCAAGACGTCGTTGACTATAAAAAAAAGTATTTTCAAATCAAATTTAAAAAAAAAATAAAAACTTTCAGATTTTTGAATCGACCAAATCAAATTCAATAATTAAAAAAAAGAAAAAGAAGAATCAAATGTCAACTCTTAAAAGGCAAAACAATTAGATAAAGGTTTTGAATCATGCATAAAAATCAAGGAGAAAACAATGTAAAATAACTAAATAAATTTGAATTCAACAATTAAATTATGGCAAAAAAAATCAACAATTAAAGTTTTATCAAAGAATAAAACAACTAATCAAAATTATCTATCGACTAAATATTTACTTAAAAATCAAATCGAAGATGAAATGAGGATATACACGTTTGATTTTCAAAACAAGGCAAGTTCAAAACAGTATGATCTATAAATAATTTTTTTTTTCAATTTTAAATAATAGTAAACTATAACCAAATTTTTTTTTTTTAAAAAAGGAAAGTGTATCTTCAAATCAAATTTGAAAAAGTTTAAATGCAAAAATCAAAGTAGGGCGCCACAAAATGCTATCCCATGCCAATAAAATTAACATCTAATAATGAAATAGACCCAACACTTACCAACTATCGTCATGAGACGGTGGCCACTTCCCTCCCTGACACTCTGACAGTACGAAATCATAATGCTAGGCATTAGATTATTCAAATAAACAATATCAGAAGTCATATTAAGAAAAGAACAGAAGTGAATTATCACCTGTTTAAGGAACATAGCAGAAAGGACCATTGAAAAGAAAGGCTCCATTACTTTGATAGGCTAGTGTAATAGGAATATTCTGTCTGGCCAAGCCTTGTATGTAATAGTTCAATAGAGGAAAATGCAGTGGCACTCGTATATTTCACTCTGATGGCCAATAACCATCAGAGTGATGGTTATTCAAACATCATCCAGAAACTGGTTGCAATCTGAGAATCATTTTGGTGTAGTCAAACTCAGATGTCTCTTCTGAATTTCTGAATCATTGAGGCACACAAATATAAAGTACTCAACATAATCTTCATAGGAACCCAACCTGCAGCTAGCTCTTTGGTGAAGAACTGAAGATGCTCACAGTGATCAGAGACATAAAAAATATCAGGTCTACATTGTGTCAAAAGAAGGCTCTTTCCTGATGTTGTAGAAAACCGAGTTCTATAGTCAAAAAACCTTTCTTAGCTTGCATCCTAAACAGTAAATAAGCAGCTTCCACTCTACCCGCTTGGCAAAATCATCAAGACATTTACAAACACATTAAAGAGTAGAAATTGGCTTGGGATTCCAATTCAAAATCCTGTCTTTGCTTAAATGGCGCTTAGTGCATTGACAGGTAGCTGAGTGTATGCACCGGTACTGACTTTTGGAACTCCATACGTTGGTAATAGGAAGGTCCAGATTTCAGTGAAAATCATCAGCATTTAGAGATTCAACTCAACATCTTACACTCAGGCTTGCAGTATATTTTTAGATGTCTTTCATACTCTAGAATCATGAGCTCAACTAGACAAAGTGTTTTCATTCATGCTTGAGTTTAACAAATAGAATCTATTAATGCTTCATTGACATATTATATAAATATGACACATGTAAGCACATTTAGAAATTAAACAACACATAAACAAAATCTAATATCTAAATGACTTTCATGTTATCTAATTATGAGGTTAACTAAACAAAGTCAACTCATTGATACTCAAGTTTCAACAAATAGATCCTATGTTGGTGTATCATAGAAACACAACACATGTAAGCACACATAGAAATTAGATAATAGGCAAAGACAAAATCCAACATCTTAATGTCTTTCATATTATCTAATTATAAGGTTGATTAGACAAAACCAGCGACTCTTGTTTTTTTGGCCAAAAAAGCAAGCAACTCATTCATGCTTGAGTTTCAGAAAATAGATCCTACGAATGCTTCATCGACATATCATATAAATATGACAGATGTAAACACATTTAGAAACTAAACAACACACAAACAAATTCTAATATCAAAATAACTTTCATGTCATCTAATTATGAGGTTAACTAAGCAAAGTCAACTCTTTAATACTCGAATTTCAGCAAATAGATCCTACACGAATGCTCATTGGTGTATCATATCAGCATGACACATGTAAGCACATTTAGAAATTAGTTAATACACAGACAAATCTAATATCTAAATATCTCTCATATTATCTAGCCATAAGGTTAACTAGACAAAGCAACTCATTCATTCTTGAGTTTGAGCAAATAGATCCTATGAATGCTTTATTGACATAACATGGCACATGTAAGCACATTTAGAAATTAGATAATACACAATGACAAAATTTAATATCTAAATGTCTCATATTGTCCAACCATAAGGTTACCTAGACAAAGCAACTCATTCATGCTTGAGTTTAGCAAATATATCCTATGAATGTTTCATTGACATATCATATAAATATGACAAACCCCAAACAAAATATAATATTTAAATGTGTTACATGTTATCTAATCATAAGGTTGACTAGACAAAGCAACTCATTCATGCTTGAGTTTAGCAAATAGATTCTACGAGTGCTTCATTGACATATTATATAAATATGACAAGTGTAAGCACACTTAGAAATTAGACAACACATAGACAAAATATAATATCTAAATGTGTTATATGCTATCTAATCATAAGGTTGACCAGACAAATCAACTCATTCATGCTTGAGTTTAGCAAATAGATCCTATGAAGGTTTCATTGACATATCATATAAATATGACAAACACCAAACAAAATATAATATCTAAATGTGTTATATGTTATCTAATCATAATGTTGACCAGACAAAGCAATTCATTCATGCTTGAGTTCAGCAAAAAGATCCTATGAACGCTTCATTGACATTATCATATAAATATGACAAATGTAAGCACACTTAGAAATTAGACAACACTAGATAAATATAATATCTAAATGTGTTACATGTTATCTGATCATAAGGTTGACTAGACAAAGCAACTCATTCATGCTTGAGTTTTGCAAATTGATCATATAAATGTTTCATTGACATATCATATAAATATGGAAAATGTAAGCACACTTAGAAATTAGACAAGACGCAGACAAAATTTAATATTTAAATGTCTCTCATGTTATCTAATCATAAGGTTGACCAGACAAAGCAACTCATTCATGCTTGAGTTTTGCAAATTGATCTTATGAATGTTTGATTGACATATCATATAAATATGAAAAATGTAAGCATACTTAGAGATTAGACAACACAGAGACAAAATCAAATATCTAAATGTCTTTCATGCTATCTAATTATAAGGTTGACTAGAAAAAGCAATATCCTATGAATGCTTCATTGACATATCATATAAATATGACAAATGTAAGCATATTTAAAAATTAAACAACACACAAACAAAATCAAATATCTAAATAACTTTCATGTTATCTAATTATGAGGTTAACTAAACAAAGTCAACTCAATCATACTTGAGTTTCAACAAATAGATCCTACAAGTACTCATTGGTGTATCATACAAACATAGCACATGTAAGCACATTTATAAATTAGATAACACACAAAGATAACACACGAAGATAAAATCTAATATCTAAATGTCTTTCGTATTATCTAGCCATAAGGTTAGCTAGACAAAGCAACTCATTCATGCTTGAGTTTTAGCAAATAGATCCTATGAACGCTTTATTGACATATCATAAACATTGCACAGGTAAGTGCATTTACAAATTAGATAATACACAATGACAAAATCTAATATCTAAATGTCTTGCATATTATTTGGCCGTAAGGTTAACTAGACAAAGCAACTCATTCATGCTTGAGTTTTAGCAAATAGATCCTATGAATGCTTTATTGACATATCATAAACATGACACATGTAAGCACATTTACAAATTAAATAATACACGATGACAAAATTTAATATCTAAGTGTCTTTCATACTATCCAACCACAAGATTACCTAGACAAAGCAACCAATTCATGCTTGAGTCTCAGCAAATAGATCCTATCAATGCCTGATTGACATATGGCACATACATGTAAGCACATTTAGTTATTAGACAATACACAATTAAATCTAATATCTAAATGGCTGTCATGTAATACAATCACAATTTCAGCTAGACAAATCCAACTCATCCATGTTCGAGTTTCTATGAATGCTTCATTGACCGACCATAAAAACATGATGCATGTAAGCACAATCACAATTGGAAATCAGAGAATAGACAAAGGCAAAATCTGACTTTAAATTGTCTTTAATGCTGTAGAATCATGAGCTCAACTAACAAGTTAACTCATTCATGCTTGAGTTTCAGCATATATATCCTAGGTATGCTTCATTGGCGTATCATATAAATATGACACATGTAAGCACATTTAGAAATGAGAGATTACATAAAGACAAAATAATACCAGACATTAGATTATTCAAATAAACAATATTAGGGGTTTCATTAACAAAAGAACAGGATTATCACCTCTTAAGGAACAAAACAGAGAAGACCAGTGCAAAGAAAAGACCGTTGCTTTGATAGTGTTAGTGAACGCAATGCTCGTGTCATAGGTAATATTCAATAAGTAAGCAGATGCACATTATAATTAATTATATACCCAATTTATACCATTAACATGTTAAAAATAATAAAGCTATTAAGAAATATAGGAAGCTTAGAAAAAATCGGTTGTTGTGTCAATTTAGGAGCCTCATACATTGGTAGTAGCATGGCCCAGGCAGCAGTGAAAATCATCAGCCTTTAAACATGACATTCAACATCTTAACCCATGCTTACATTAAATATTGATTTTCAAATATAAGCAAACAATAAACTATTGATTTTCCAATCAAATGTAAAACAATTTCATAAATATTTTAAAATACTAATAAATTATTAAATAACGATTTTTGAAATTAATAAAAAGAATAACATAATAGATCTTCAAATCTAGCAGAAAAAAATTTAAAACTGAAACAAACTATTGACTATTGGTTTTCAAATAAAATTTTAAATTGCAATTGCAAATTGTATCAAATCAAATAGTATAAGCAATTCTAAAACATGGATCTTTGAATAAATTTGTTTCAAATAAAATTAGGTAAGTAATTCAAAACCTTACTAAACAGTTTGATAATGATTTTCAGATTAAATTGAAAAAATAGAGTCTTCAAAAAAAAATTTAAAACCTTTCGAAATTACAAATTTTTTAAATGGAATTGGAAAAAAGTGAAAAGTAATTTTAAATTTTATATGTTGGTCAAAACAATTTTAAAAATATTCGTAAGCTGATCAATTTTAAAATTGCTGATATATCTCAAATCAAATATAAAAATAATTAAAAAATAGTAAAATATTAAATATTGATGATACTCAAATAACCCTTTAAATATGCAATTAGAATTAATTTCAATTTTCAAATCAAGATGAAAGCATTTAGATCACAGATCTAAAAATTTTACCTTTTTGAATCAGAATGAAAGAAAAACAAAGTCAAAATTAAAAAAAATAAGTTTGAATTCATCTATTAAATTTTTATCAAAGAATTAAAAAATTAATTAGAATTAATTGTTATCCATTAAATATTCAATATTTACTTAAGAAAATCAAATCAAAGACAAAACAACGATATATAAGTTTAATTTCAAAATAAATTCAAAAAAAATTATAAATAATGCGATAAATATTTTTAAATAAAAAAAATCTAATTAAAAAAGAGTGAAAAGACGGAATTGCCAACCAGAAATTTTATTTTCAAATCAAAACAATAAGATAATTATTAAAATAAGTAATCAAAACATTTACTGTTGGCCATAACAAATATATTTTCAAATCAGATAAAAAACAATAAGATAATATATTTAACAATTTCAGGTTTTTGAATAAACCAAATAAAAAATTCAAAGATAAAAAAACTAACAAAAAAAATTTTCAAATCAAATGTGAAAAAATTAGACAAAGAATCTACATATCTTAGGTTTTTTTAATAAGAAAGAACAAGAAAAAAATGAAAACCAAATATTTAATTAAAAATGAAATCAAAGATGAAATGAAGATACATAAGTTTCATTTCATAAAATTTATTTCAAAAACAAATTAAAAAAAATAATACGTTAGAGATTCAAATTAAAAATAATACAATACAGATTTTTTTTATAACAGATTAACTATAAAATTTATTTTCAAAACAAATCTCAATATTGAAAAAAAACTAAATATTTGGGAAAAAAAGTATTAGTTAAAAACTATTCATCTTTTAAATCTGTTCTAATTATCTGGCAAAAAAAAAAACACTTATAAATAACCGTTAAATATTGGTTTTCAAGTTAAATTGAAAAATATCTGAATACAAAATATATTTTTTAAGCAAAATATTCTCAAAATATTAATTTTCAGATCAGAACAAATTTAAAAAATTACTGAAATGTAGGTCTAAAAATAATAAGACAATCCCTACAAATTTCAAATAAAATTTACAAGAATTGAAAATTACTAATTTTTTGAAAGTAATAGTTTAATTTCATAAAGTTTATTTCGAAAAAAAATTAAAAAAATAATAGGATAGAGATTCAAATTAAAAATAATATACAATACAGATTTTTTTATACATATAAGGCATAAAATTTATTTTCAAAAAAATCTCAATATTTGAAAAAAAAAATATTTGAAAAAAAGTAGTAGTTAAAACTATTCATCTTTTAAATGAGTTCTAAATAAGTAGTTCAAAATATGAGCTAACTATTAAATATTGGTTTTCAAATGATCTTTTTTAAAAAAAATCTGAATATAAAAAATATATTTTTTAAGTCAAATTGAAAAGCCACTCATATTTTAAAATATTAGAAAATTATAAATGAAATATTAATTTTCAAATCAGATCGAATGTAAGAAATCAAATTTAAAAAATTACTTAAAATGTAGGTCTAACAATAATAAGACAATGCCTTCAAATTTCAAATAAAATTTACATGAATTGAAAATTACCATTTTTTTAAAAAATAAAACTACAAAAATACTTTAAAATAATAGTAAACTTTTAACATTGATTTTCAAATAAATTTTAAAAGAACCACAAAAGTCAAAAACTGTTTGAAATCGCACATTTTTAAATCCAATTAAATTAATCTGTAAATAATCCAAATATTTACCAGACGCTATGTACTATCAAAAATATATTTTTCATATTTTTCAAATTATAGATTTTTAAAACAGCCAAACAAAATTCATAAATAATGAACAAAAAGAGAGTGTTGTCTATAAAAATAAGAGTAAGAAAAACATGTAATAAAAAAGAGTAAGAAAAACAAATTATTAAATTAAAAAATAATCAGTAAGTAATCCAAACATGAATAAGATAGTGTTGAAAATAAAAAATCCAAATTAAATTCAAAATAGAAAAGTGATATATTTTAAAAAATTACAGGTGTTTGAATAAACCATATCAAATAATTTCCTTTCAATAATAATAAAAAAAAGAACATGAAGATTCAAATAAGGATCTAAAAATTTCAGCCTTTGAATTATAAGTGCAAATAATTTAATAAGTTTGAATTCAACTATTGAAGTTTGACGTATAGTTTTACTTATTAATGAATAGTTAAATTTTCATTAAAAAAATTTTTGATGTAAAAAAAACATTTTTAGATCAAATTAAAAAAATACGATTCAGATTTTAAAATTATATATTTTTAAAACAAACAAACAAACAAAATTCAAAAATTGCAAAATATACTAAAAAAAGAAGGTGGTTTCTATAAAAATAAGAGTGAGAAAGGTAAGTTATTAAATTAAAAAATAATCAGTAAGTAACCCAGACATTAATAAGATAGTGTTGAACATTGAAAAAAAATATATTTTCAAATCATTCTTTTTTGCCAAATCAAATTCAACTAATAAGAGAGTATATTTTAAAGTTACCGATTTTTGAATAAACCAAATCAAATAAAATTTCAATAACTAAATAAAAACAAGAAGAAGCAAATAAGGATATAAAGATTTCATATTTTTGAATCATAAGTTAAAAATAACTCAATAAGTTTGAATTTAACTATTCAAGTTTGATAAAAGAATTTAAAAAGCAATTAAAATTATATGCTGACTATTAAATATTAAAATATCATTAAAATGAAATCAAAGATGAAACAGGTATATTTAAGATTGATTTAAAAAAACTTAAATAAAAAAAAAATAAGATATAGATTTTAAAGTTACAGATTTTTATATTAAAAAAGAACAAAAAGATGGCATTGTCAACCATAAAATTGATTTCCAAATCAATTTGTTTTTAGAAAAACAATAAGATAATCAAACTAGAAAAAGAAAAAAGAATTATTTAATTAAAAAATAATCTGTAAGCAATCCTAACATTTACAAGACGCTTTTTGACTATGGAAAACTTTATTTTCAAATCAAATTCAAAACAATAAGATAATATATTTAAAAATTTCAGGTTTTTGAATCAACTAAATAAAATTTCAAAAAGAAAAAACGAACCAGAAGAGTCAAGTATTAAGTATTAAATTTATTTTCAAAAGGGTTCTGCGAATTTCAGATTTTTGAATCAGAAATAACAAGAAAAACAAAATGAACAATAACTAGATAAGTTTGAATTCAACAATTCAAGTTTCATCAAAGAATAAAACAAATATGCTTGTCGAGGTTAAAAATTGAATCTTCGGAAGGAAGAGACGGTCAAAAGTGATGTTTCTGATCTTATTATTAAATTATTAAATTAAATTAAAAAGAGACTGAATTGAATTCAAGTTTTTTTTTTTTAAAATGGTAAGAAAGCGTACCTGTGAAGGTGAAAAGGGAAGGAGAAAGCAGGAAGCTTTAGGTCTCAGAACTGCTAAATAGGAACCAGAGAAATTTCAAACTAAATCTGAAAATAATAAGATAATCACAGATTAGAAATTTAATGAGAAGGAACAAGAAATACAAATAAATAGGTTAAAGGGAAGGAGAAAGAAAAAGCAGGCACCGTTCTTTCTACGAACTGTAAAATCACCGTGGAGAGCGAAGAATGAAAAGAATGAAGAAACAGACGAGCTCTTTCTAAATTTGACCGTTGTAATAACAGGGCGGTGTAATGAAAGAGATTCGTTGATTTCATTTTGGGCTCGGGCCCTCGTTAACTGCCCAACAAGCAAAACTCAAGTACTTATTTCTTTGAGAAAATGGCACTTAGTCCCTAAGATCAGAAATAATTATAAAAAAGTCTTCTCAAATTTTTCCCTTACCAATAGGTCCCTAAGGACTTTTGAGACATTATGTTTAAAAGGAAAAAGACCTGACTACCCTTGTCAGAAAAATGAAAAAATAGATGACAGAAAACAGAAGACGAAGACTTGCTGCACTACGTGATTGCCCTCTCATTTCCATCTTCTCTCTCACCAAATAAAGAGACCCTCTCTCCTCCATCTTCTCTCTCTCTAGCCAATTGGCCATATGATCTTCGTCTTCCTTGCTGTGAGAGAAGATGGAGGAGCAAGAGCTTCGCT
>JBAGKO010000014.1:18625740-18641740 GCA_037177275.1 Acacia concinna
TTTGACTTTAAATGTGCACTCATTTGTCAGTTAATCATATATATATATATATATATTTTCAATTTGCATGTTATAGGATGCAGAAACTTGCTAAAGAGTTAGGTGTAGTCATACCTGTTAGCTTCTTTGAGGAGGCAAACAATGCACATTATAATTCAATAGCCATCATTGATGCCGATGGGACTGATCTTGGGATCTATAGAAAGTCACACATCCCAGATGGACCGGGTATGAAATTTTGAGGTTGTTTGTGCATAATTTAACATCTAAACAACTTAAATCAATAATCGTTTCTACAGGTTACCAGGAAAAGTTTTATTTTAACCCAGGAGACACAGGCTTTAAGGTCGGTGCCAAAGATAAACTTGATCTATATTTAATGCTTTTTTGTGGCTTGTTTTTGGTTTATGATTTCTGGGATGATCTTGTAACATTGGATGTCAAACAGGTTTTTCAGACTAAATTTGCAAAGATTGGAGTTGGTAAGACTATGCAATTAATTTGATTGTTTACGATTTATTCTATTAATATGCTTTCTAAGAAGATGATGCTAACCCTTCCTTTATTATTAATATCAAGACATCTATGACAGACAGCAAGGCATTGTGCCTGTAAATTTTTCCCATTTCTTTGGCCTTAATTTTTCTGTATGACATACTTTAGCAACAAATAACATTGCATAAGTTTTATTTTTAATCTTTCTGCCAGATGGAACTTTGCTGAGGATACAAGAGATTGACATTTATTATACTTATATTTTATCTTAATGCCAGCTATCTGCTGGGATCAGTGGTTTCCAGAGGCAGCACGAGCAATGGTTCTTCAAGGTGCTGAGGTTTTGTTTTATCCTACAGCTATTGGGTCTGAACCTCAAGATGAAGGGTTAGACTCCCGTGATCATTGGAAGCGGGTTATGCAAGGACATGCTGGGGCCAATTTGGTAGGTTTCGTAGATCTCTTAACATGCTCATAAATATTTCTTTTATATGTATCATAGAGCCCAAGCCAAAATGATGAAAATATAACACTGACTTTGTATTAATATCAATAATAGGGGCAGTTACGGCAGAGATTAACCAATACGTACTGAACATAAACTACTGAAAGCACTCAAAACACTAAACTAAACTAAATAACAGGATAAAATGATGAAGTAAGATGAACTTCCTCCACCCCTTAGTCTGATATTCAAGAGACCAGACCCCTCTCCTCACAAGTACTTAAAAGTCTGCTTAATAAACACACTAAAACCCTCTGCACAATTATATACATCACACAGCTCTCCTCTCGCTCACACATACAAAACACATGACCTGGACTTGGCCCAATAGGTAAGAGCCCATTAGTATTGATTCTATCAATGTACATCAGTGTTTCTGTTTAAGAAGTTTCTCTAAGGTGGTGTTTTGTATGAAAAAGTATAAGGAACCCTATTAATAAGTATTTTTTTGGGCCTAAAATATTTAAGCATAAGAAATATACAAGTTTATATGCCCCAAATAGTATAAGGATTTTTGAATACGTGAAAAAGTTAAGAAAAACATGAGTCTTTACTTTCTTGAGCAACATTTGTCTAGTGAAGGATGCACAAAATGATTTGATAAAGTATGTGTTGAAGGAAAGGTATTCCTATGCTGTTTGGGATAATTGTTTCTTATGCATGCCTATTGCTAAATCACTCCTAGCTATTAGATAAAATAATTTTGGAATTTTCAGGTGCCTCTTGTGGCTTCAAATCGATTAGGAAAGGAGATAATTGAGACTGAGCATGGGAAAAGTGAGATTACATTTTATGGAAACTCCTTCATCGCAGGTAGTTATTCTCAATTTATTTAGTTATATCATGAGATTGCATTTTCTTTTTAATGAAGGAATGGGGACTTTCAATGAAAATTGATCAGCTTTCAACTCTTGAATCTTGTTCATGTATTTTCTTGCTCTGTGGCTCCCTCCTCTCTGTTTTATTTATGATAGTTCAATCAATTCAATTTCTTTTCGAGGAAGTTAGCTGCATATATAAACTTTTCTGAATCTTGTTTACTCTGTTGCAACGAACAGGGCCTACTGGAGAAATTGTATCAGTGGCTGATGATAAAGAAGAAGCTGTTATTATTGCTGAATTTGACCTGGACAAGATCAAATCAAAGCGACATTGTTGGGGTGTGTTCCGAGATCGCCGACCAGACCTATATAAGGTGCTTCTGACACTAGATGGCACCAATCCTGTCCTGTGAAAAATAAATATTTTGCTCTTAACTGTTATGGAATTATGTGTGGGTTGTTTTAATCCTATAAAAGCCTCCGCAACATGTATTATCATCAATAATAAGAGTGAAAAAAATACTATTATTTCTCAATCCTGTGTAATTTATTTATGTAAACTTGAAAGCCGGTCAGCCGGGTATTCGGATATTCTGTATCAGATCTTTCATGTAATGTGATTAATTTGAATCACTTTAGATCACCTCTCAAGCTGTGCGCTTTATCTATGTTGATAGTGCTATAGATTGCTGTTTACTCCTCAAAGATTAATAAAATGGCTTAGATATGTGAATTGTGAAGCATGAGCCTGCAGGTGAAGATATATTTGTCCTGTTAATGCCTGCCTCCATATAAAGATCTTATTTTTAGCCAGAAATGTTATTTTCTTCCTTTTCCAAAGTATATTTCAACTTCATCAAATGATTTTTTTTTTTTGGGGAAAAAATCCTATCCAATTGGGTCCCAGATTGCTTTTTATATTGGAAAAAACTTTGTTGTGTCCACTAGCCTTCTTTAATTTACAAAGTTAAGAGTTCAATAAAGAAGATGCCCAGAAAAGAGAGATTAAAAGAGGAACAGGGCCAAAAAGATGATCTTGCTAGAGCTTTCTTGTATTCCCCTGAGAAAAATATCCTTCTATTTGTGGACAAATATATGCCATGTTTCTTCCAAGAATATGTTCTGTTTCTTTGACTTTTCCATCTCTGTGCAGAGAGAAACTGAAATGAACGGTGAT
This sequence comes from Acacia concinna, assembly GCA_037177275.1. Lineage (NCBI taxonomy): Eukaryota > Viridiplantae > Streptophyta > Magnoliopsida > Fabales > Fabaceae > Acacia > Acacia concinna. Next base: position 18,628,739 of record JBAGKO010000014.1, read on the forward strand.
CTCTCTTTACTTCCTCCACTTTTAGAATATTTGGGAGTAATAAATGTGAAAATTTTAAAAATTGTGTTGTATATACTCTAAATAATATAGAAATGCTAAGTTATATGCCTAAAATGATTTATCATTTACTTTTAAGTGTACTTAAAAAAATCAATCAATGAAGTTGTATGCTAAATATTGCTAGTTTTGAGTGAGTCAACCATTTTTATTACAAAACCTTCAACTTAGCCAAATTGTCTGAAACAAACTAACAGAGAACGCATCAGGTCAGTTTAATATCAGAAAACTTATATGTCAAGTAAAACTTTATGATTTGATTTGAAATAGATTGCGATTAATGACGTGATCAGGTACACAAGTATCCAAGAATTTTCTCCTATGAATCAAATACCAAATAAGCTAGGCCTTGCACCTAACTCATGCATACAATTCATTCCGTTTTCTTATTAAAAACTGAGTGTTTCAGGGCAATGCATCTATGTTTAAACATCAACATCATTTTCACCATTTCCATTATCTTCTTCTGCTTCTTCAGCTTTTTGTTCGTTTTCTGCTTCCTCCTCCTCCTCCTCCTGCTGTAGATGCACATCATCATCAGGCTGAACAAAGTTGAGCCTCAGCCTTCCATTTTCTCTATGAGCATGAAGAAATTCTTTGATGGGTATTCTTACTTCTTTCAGCACAAATCTCCCATTGTCTCTGTAAGACCTGAAGCAAACCCATGGCTTCCCATTCTTCCCTATACAAGAAATAGGAGGAGGGTACTGTGTCTCTCCCACGCTAACCCTTGACCTCCTCCCATAGTTCTCTCCATTATTTGAATTCACTAAAGGGATATCCTCTTTCACACTCAGCACCTCCCAATTTTCATTCATTCCATTCTTCAATTCTTCAACATCATGTGAGCTTTCAAAGCCAAGTCCCTCAGTGCAAAGTTGCAGACTTTCGTTGCCTCTGAAACTTTTGGAGTGCACAGTATCTTTCTGGGGAATTGAGTCTAGTGATGAAGATGATGAAGAATAAGATGCTGATAGAGGAAAGGATAAGTCTGGACTCTCTTTGAAATGGAGCTCACCAAATCCCTCAGTAAAGGAGCTTTGCTCAACGGGTTTTATGGGTTTAATTTGGCTAAGTGAGAGGGATTCAAGTAGAGTTGGGTTTTCTGGCAATGGGTTTTCAAAGATGTGCTGTAAACTTCTGCAAACTGCCATGGCTGAACTTGCTGTGAAGTTTTCTTCTATGGGGAGATCAATGCTTTCTAGAGAAAGGCAAAAAGAGAAGATAGAGGGCACGGGAGTAGCAAGAGCTGCAAAAGCCAAGAGAAGACTCTGATTTAGGAATCTTGTTTGTGATGCCGTGGACTGAGGAATTAAATGGGTAGTTATAGGTAGCTGAGCTTGGTCTGAAATTTTTTATTTATTTATTTATTTTGCCTTCAACTTGGTCTGAATTTAAGTAATTTGGGTGATATTCACTTTATTATTTGTAGAGGTTGGGTTTTATAATACTCAAGAGAGTATGGGGTATCACTGTATCAGACATTAGTATTTTTATGACCATACAAACATGAGCTTGATAATCTTTATTTTTTTTAATTGTATTGGATAGTGGATTTTGTGTAAGAAAGCATGTTCAAATGACATTCAGAACTAAACTTTCAATTAAACAAGAAATGGGTCCCATAACAATTATAAGGAAAATTTAAAGTGTAGGCATGAACATACTTTAAAAATAGAGTCACATTGATAACTTATAAGTCATAAACAATGCGGTTTATCTCAAATTCTAAGCTAAGCATGCTTGGATCCTCATTCAAAATTATTTTTGAATAAGCAAATAAAAATCTGCTTATTGTGTAGGACTAAAGTTTGATTTTTTTTATTTATTATGGTATTAGCAAAACAAATGTCGGGGCAAAATTGTTTCATTATTTTGATAAACTGGGTTGAAGTGTAGACATGTAACACAGATTGCAACAGACAAAAAAGATGACAGTAAAATACATATATAGCAATTTGATATGTGAAGAAGGGCTAACCCATAAGCACCTCAACAATGCCCTCTAGGGGAGGAAAAGTGGGTGAGGACCACAACCTTCTTTTTTTTTTTTTGTAACTATTTGACTGTGTTAGATTTAAATATTGTCGAGATTAATTGAAAAGTATTTTTTGTATTTACACATATTTGAATTCGGAAACCTGCGTTTAAGTGGCTAAAACCTATTTCACTATGATCAACACTTGTTGGTAGGACCACAAGCTTCTCAGAATGTGAAAGCCAAATGCCATCAAACCTTTTTTTACCGTGGTGTAAAGACTATGCTGATGTGATTGCCAATACACCATTTTCTGCTCTCACAACAACGCTCTTCTTACAATGTTTAGCCACTTGTTTCCTTCGCAAGTGGCCCTTCACCTCTCAACATCAAACGCCAAGTGCCTTTCTCTAGTGGATTGTTGTGGCAACACATGGTACGACTCAACCAACCTGGCCATTAAAATGATTGGACAGATGGAGTGCTATCTAGTCGTTGAATTGTGATAATAAAATTCTTAGATGACCTCTCATCCAGCAGCTCAGGGTTTGAATCACCAAGGTCTTGACAAAAGTAAACAAGGAAAACATGCATACGACACCCCAAGTTTTCACACTAAATAGTTAAAAGGCAAGTGATGTCACTTAAAACAAGACTCCTGAGTTACATGGACCCAAATTATAAAACCATGCCAGATTATAGAGGATGTGCTTACAATGAATCCACGCTACAACTATAATTTATGGGTAATTAGTGAATACTAGTTTGTTATGGTTTTATCTTGAAGTGGTTGTTTTTTTAGTTGATCTCTAAGTTACTTTGGACTTGAAACTAATCCTTTTTAAAGTTTAGAGTACTAAAAGTTTTCACTTCTCTTAGCAAGTATGCTTTCTGAGACTTAAACTTGTTTATGCTACCAAATGTGCATCTTCTAACCTATATATTCTGATTTTTGAACCAGTGTGAAGGCAAGATACACGGGAATATTCGGTTTCAATCCTTTGTACTTGTACAAGCATATTTAGGAAAGTGGTTGGCTCTCTGCTTTCGTTTCCACTGGCTTATCATGATATGCATATAAATAGTGGACCTGACTCTTCACAACCATACAAATCATACTGCACACATATATTACTAAAAATCAGATACAAAAACGCGTTTTCTATGATTGGAGTGCAAAATACCGAAGGGGAAAATGGAAAGATGAAATTTTTCAAACGCTTGAAATTGGCATTTGCTTCATACAACTAAAGTTAAAATGGTTGAAAGCGTAATGCAACCCAATTCCATTCTAGAGCCAAAGCTGCTTGTCCCTCTCTCTCTTTTTGAGCATGAAAGTGATTTTCCACCCACTTTTCACCCTTCTCCAAGCAACAATTTAGAAGGATTTTCATGATAATATAGGAATCCATAAGTATTATGAATAAAGCAACAGATACATTTGAACGATCATTCAGGAATAAATATGAGAAGACAAGTAAACACACGGTAACCAGGATTCATTACAATCTAGTGTATCCATAGATCCTGGGAAGTAAACGAAACAATACAAGAAACACTTAATAACAACCAAACAAATTTACAATGCCTCAATGTTTTATTGAATAACTTTACTTCAGCTGGTTATGTGCTTGTTTCACCGCCATGGTTCTGCCTTCTCAGATCTTGAATTTATGCGACTCATTTTACCACTTCCCTTAGTTTTCTCAACAGGCGTTGTTCCTTGGTTTGAAGGTTGCTGGTCTCTGGTTTTCTTGGATCCCTTTCTTGAATTTGAATTGCATGATTGGCCTGTCTTGCTCTTCCCAACATTTCCTTTAGGTGGATACTCACAATACAAATCTTCATTACATATTGGGCTTTCAGAAGAGGTTCCCAAACTCCCAGATTCTCCTCCAGTTAAGTTAGTAGTCTCTTGGAGGGAATCAGGGGCCGTGTTACTTTCTGAGGCAGTTTTTTCAGTTGTGAGGGCCTGAGCCTCTTCATTATCTTTAGCAGAATCTGGCTGACTGAACTGTATTATAGGGCTTTGGTGACTATTATTATGATCAGAGGGCTCTAAATAAAAACCAGGTCCAGGTGAAGATTCTACTACAGAATCCTTTCTTTCCCGCAGTGTCCTTAGTATCAGTGTCTTCAAGAAGTTCATCACTTGAACTGCATACATCAATGCAGTCAAAGGGTCTGCCATCTGCATTCACAAAGGGCACCAACGTATTCTTCAAATTTGTATAGATCGACCATTATTACACTGTCGAATTTAGGAGTCAAAGTATTTCACTAGACACCGACTTAAAAATATTAAAAAAAGGCACATCCCAAGAGAATAACTTTAAATTAGAATCAATATATAGAAGCCTGATGCTGAAAACCACACAGTTCATAGACCTGGGTTATGAGTCTTATGGATTCTAGTGTGTTAAATAGTTGACAGGAAGCTACCTGAGTCATGTTTGGTGCAAAAACCATTGCAATGTTGCGTGCATTCATCTTATTGAGATGTTCATATTGGACAACGTCAGTCATGAGATTGATTGCCCAGTCCAAGAGGGAAGCTTCAGTGGGAGGTAGATTCCTTGCTAGTTCAGCACATTCTTCTTCAGTTTGGCTTTTCATTACCTGCTCAGGCGATAGGGAATCCAGAATGCCTATTGGCAGTTCCCTAAACCAAGCCTTGATATAATATACAAGAATATCAAACCAATTGTTAGATTAAGTGCAAACTAAGCATTTAATAGAATCACACAAACTGATAGCACATTGTTATAGAAGTAGTTTTCTCATGGACCTAGAAGTTTTATTTAATTAGACATGTACTGAATATTATAAAATATGGGAGCAAATTCATTCACCAATACAATATCTATATCAATACAATGTTAATGCACCAGAAGAGAGGAATCAAAGGCAATTTGAGTTGGGAATTTATACCTTGATAAGTCCTGCTAAGCAATGGACATCAATACCTTCAGGGACAACTCCCCTATTTAATTGCTCCCTGACATATTCCTCTTGACTATTTTCTGCATTAATTCTGAATATGCCCTCTGACTGCAGTACAAGTAAATTTAACAATTCATCCAGCCATATATCATATTGGCAAAGTGAAGTAAACTTAAAGCAGAGGTGAGTCCCTATGGGATCAAAGCTTAAAAATAGAAAAAAGAGAAAGTTATAAAGATGATGATATTGGTTAAAACCTGCAAACCTCCTTCACTATACAGGCGTCTTTGCATTAATAACAGGATGGTTGGCACACTGTTCCCTCTGGAGTCAAATGATAACTGCATGGATTCTGTTGAAACTCCAAAAACAGTAGCACTGTATATGACAATTCAAAGAAATGATTAGAGTGCTTGAATAAAGAATCAACAAGAACAGATACTCTATAAAAGGAATTCTAATTTAGTGAACATTCAGATGTAAATAGACTCATGCAACCAACAAAAGAAACGAAATGGAGTCATTAGTTTATTTGTCATAGGCAAGATCAAGCATGGAAGATGTATGTACGGAAAGAGTAAAGAAATGGTTGGCTATGTGAGTGAAAATGGACATTCATACCCTTATTCACAAAAAAAAAAAACGAAAAAGAAAAAGAAAAGAAGGAACCTAAATTGGATAAACATGGTTGAATAATGAAAAGTTGATAACGAAGATATATTAGACCTCAAATTACTTGCACTATCATAAACCTAAAATTGAATTTGGGTTAGAATTTTAAGCAGACTATTAAACTTAGTTTTGATTATACTTTAATTGGAAACAATCATATTTAAGGCACTAAATGTATACAATTCATGTTATGAGGGATAAATTATTTGCGTTAGACCCAAATCTTGCTTTTTTTTTATACAAAAATTTTTGGAAGGGGATAAGGCTCACCCATGATCTAAGGGCAGGGCAAAATCTTCATTCCTCCTAGGTGATGCCAATGTCGGGCAGGGTGAGCCGTTAATTACCCTCAAGCGTTAATCTAAGCACCCTGGAGTTAGGATGCTTTTTCAAGCGCTGCGACTAGAACCACAACTAAGTGGTCTTCTCAGGGATGAATACAACTCCATTTGTGAGTGTGTCCAACCCCCTCGCCAATTGAACCCACAGACGATGGGTGACCCAACTTTTGTTGATTGCCTAAGAATAATCTAACATTTTATTGTAGGCCCAACTAATTTTTTTTAGCTTAAAACTAATTTTGGGCTTGCAAAATGTATAACAGACAGGTTCATGGATTTTCCATTTTTGGGCCCCCATTTTACTAGGCCAGAAGAGATAAGTATAGTATTTCTTGTCTCAAGGAGAAAACCACCCCGCTAACCCAAGGACAATTTAGAATTACATTTTGACCCGAAATAAAAGTGAAGAGAATTATAGAAAAAGTATTGAAAATTGTAAAATCTCAAATGATGTATTTCACATAAAATGAGCTACAAATTACTTATCAATTGTAATTTTTAGCTTTTGAATTTTAAGCAATAAGAGATTTCCCGGTTTCTTTTGACGTTTTCCCTTAAAAGTTAAAAGTAGGAGAAATGTTAATAATTTGTGAACTCAACTTTATTCAGAGCAACAAAGAAATTGGGTCACTAAATCGTACTCAGCAACTTGAAAATTCGGATTTTTCTAGAAAAGGGAAACAGATCAAAGGCAGAGAGAGAAATCCAGTTAAAATGGAAGATAAAACCATCATCAATTATTACATGGGAGTCACCAAATGATTTTCGAATTGATTTAACCCCCCAGATCCAAATCATGAAGATTCACACAACAACGTGCCCATCCCATACAAGAGATCACGTTGACAAAAAAAATAAAAATAGTGGTGCTTGGAACCAAAACTTCGTCAATCTTATATAATATAACCCCTACAACAACAACAAATTCAAGTGGAATCTCCTAAATGAGAAAAATAAGGTGAGTCGTTTTTGAGTAAATTGTAAATAATTTTAGAACAAAGAAAACAAACACTCCTCTCATTGACAGCAAACTTGTACTTCATTTCGAAGCAAACCACATATTATTTGTTATTCTCGGGACAACTAAGAAAGATAAGAATAATGGTAATAACAAACTTTGATGGCGCACAGTAGTGGTATACGACGTACCTAGCACTGGGAGGCCTTCTGGGAACTTCAGGTTCGAACTCATCCGGCAAGCCCAAAAAACCATTGAACCTATCAAAGGTGACGTGCGCTACGTGGCGCACATTAGTCGGCCATCCGATCTCCATCGACCACATACAAAACCAATCGACGTACGATTTCCTGATACTTATATATGTATATCCCTGACGTCCTTCAGCTCAGAGTATGACCTGAACTTGCTCTTTATTCAGATGGAACAGAAGACGATGAATGATGAGTGATGAAGAGAATGGTAAAAGAAAGTGAAGGAGGAGAAGAGGAAGTGGTTGTGGTTGAGGTTGAGGAGGTAATGAAGGAGGAGGTCGCTCATGGCTGGCAGGCAAATGTAAAAGGGACTTTTCTTCAAATATAAAAAACCCCCCAAATAACATGTCTGAGAGATATTGTGGACTGAGAAAGAAAACAATAATAATGAAAGGCAAGTGTTTGTTTATTTGTTTAGAGAAATTTACAGAGAGAGAGAGAGAGAGAGAGAGATGTGGAGGAGGAGTTGAGTTGAAGCAAAATGGGTTATAGAAAGTGGGACGTGAGCATCATTAACTGATTTTTTTTTAAAAAAAAATTAGTTTGCGTGTTGTAGTGCGTTGTGCAAGCAAACACGAAGCGCGTTCCGAAATAGTACTGAAGTGGAAATAAAATTGATGGAGAATTCAGAATAAGGATTAATTCAGAGTTTGTTTGGATTGGAATTTTCTTGATTTGCTCTTTAATTTGCAGCCTCATAAGAGTAGTAGTAATGATATCATAATAATATCAAGTTTGGTGTCGCTTCTGCTTTAATTTGTCGCTTCATATATATACGCTCCACACTTCATTACTAGCGGTTATAAGCTTCCAAGTGACGACTTTACTTGTATTTGTGCCCTATTGTATTTTCTCCAATACCGTACGTTTTTTGAAGCATTATTATTTTGCTAGTTATAAAAACTTCAGTAATTATATATGGAGTTCTTTTCTAATTTGAGTTCTGAATACTGTCGTCTCAAGTTCGATGATCATATGTAATTTGGTTTCGAACATCAAAGATATATTTCTATTTTCCATGAAAAATGAGTTATCGAACGTAAGAAAAACAGTACTCCTATCCCCTAATTAGCCGTGCGTGTTTGATTGATCACTTGGGAAAATCTTGATCTGACCAACACAATAATAAAGATGCTAACAACCAAGTATAGTATATAGCCGATCTTTTGAGTATTCTTTACATAAGAACTATCCAAAATCTATCATCATGTGAACTTTGAGATCACACCAAATCAAATACTACCTAGAGGTGTCTTTATACCTCTAAATATATACTCCTTCCGATCCTAATTATAAGGGTCCATTAATTTTTTTAGAGAATCCTAAAAAAATTTTAAGAAAGTTAATTACATTACTTTAAGATATTAAAATTTGCCGTTTTTCTGTCAATTATGTTGTTCGACATATGAACTAATATATAATGTAATAAAACACAATATATGATATTATTAAGTAATGTAATTAGCTTTCTTATGATTTTTTTAATATTCTCCAAAAAATCAACAGGCCCTTATAATTGGACCGGAGGGAGTATAATACTAAAAAAATTCTGCATGTTTAATATCCTGGTCAAGTTTGCCTGTGTGTCAGATTTATATATAATAAATGGTGTTGAAAATTGAGAATTCAATTGGACGTGATTAAGGTGAGTTGGGAATAGGAATATCTAATACTGTTACCCCAATAAAAAGATTAATTATCTGTCTCACGAGAAATAGTGGACATAGAATAATGTTACCAGCTAGTAAAAGAAAGGAGCAGAGTGTAGAAGTGGATGAGAACGATAGCTGGTGATGAATTCTTTTACATCACAGATAGATATTATGATAACAAAAACAAATACAGAATAACAACGTAACTATATATATATTGTCTGGATATTTAGAGAGACAACAAATATGTACAGTGCCTTTTTGTTTCCCTTGCAAGCCAAGTTACAAAATTTTAAGTGGACAACTAGGATGACACCAAAAGGGGATTGAATCCTAACGGTGCCTCACAATTGCGCATTTTGAACCCTTGATTGCATCCACAGCTCTAATCTCAGCTCATTCACCCTAATGTTATACTTTTTAGTTCTTAATATAAGATCTAGATAATTTTTTTAGAGATATTAATGAAGTTAAATAAGCAACTTAATAATATAATATGTGGTGTATAATTATATTTATCAGTTTATAAGTAAAACAAAATACTGAAAATTGTGGTGCACTGCAAGGGATGCATATCCATATATATTGAGAATGAAGACATAATTAAGTTTAGAAATTATGAGTGGAATTGGTTGTTATGCGTTTTTAATTTGGGCATCTGAATCATTGGATGGTTGACGCGTAATACGTTTTGGGCTACTTTGACGACAACGATTACGAACTCATAATTATTGTGGAGAAACTAAATTGAACATTAGTAAGAAGCTATATATATGGCAATTAATCTACAATCTACGTACACACAAATTCAATTATATAGAGAAGTGGATTGAGCAACTCAATCAAGCACTGTTCACCTCGGGGAACAAAATAATATCATAAATGTTGAACAAATTATTTTTGTTCAATATTAACATTACTCCACATGGCAATACTAACTCGTAGCTAAGAGATCATTTTGGGTCCACCAAGAGTTCAATACACGGAAGCTCCCAACTACCATTTTTATTTTATTGAATGTTGATCTCTCTCTCTGTTTCATTTTTTGGATAAGAAGGAAAAATACACTCATATATTAACTATCCAAGCCAACATACGCATTAGCACATACACTATCTACAAGCACCAGCCTCACAACATCATCAATAGGCGTAGTCAACACCAACATATCAACAGACATATTCCATGCTTCTCTATCTAAAGCATATGCTACTCCCAGCAACAAAGAATTATTTGGACATCCTAGGTTCTTTTCAATAATGACTGAATCTCAGAAAAATACTGTAATAAGGGTGATCCTCGGGAATTTGCATTTGTAACAACTGAACTACTTCACTATAATCACACTCCAGAACCACCTAAATCATACCCACAATCCCAAGCCAATTTAAGACCCCAAAGACAACCCTAAGCCTTCGCTAACACCATCAATCCAGGACCAATTTTATGCATGAAACCCAAAATATAGTTACTTTAATGATCTCGGATAACACCATCACACATACATAAACCAGATGTAGCATTACGAGAACCATCCACATTTAACTTCATAACTCCAAGCAATGGAGGCACCCACAACTCTTGAGGAACATAACTAACACTACTTTGTAAAGACTCTATGTTACCCCATGAGAGGCATGCAATAGATCTGGACACAATCTCCTTTATGTTCCTTGTATGATTATTAAAGAGAGGATCATTCATTGCGAACCAAATATGTCTACATGCCAAAGAGAACCAATACCTAAAATCATAACCAGCAATAGAAAACCTCTATGCTAGACCACCTTAACGAGTCACAGTGATTAGAGATAGCAAAAAAATTTATTTTGCAGATCAAGCGGAATATATTTCTTCCATATCTCCTAAATTGCCAAACAGTCTCGAAGCACATGGAGAATATATTCCTAGTTAGAACAACAAACTTTGCAAGTTCCTGAAGAGTGAATATCATGATGAAACTTGGCCAAGTTTTTAAACAAGCTACATTTCATACAAAGCCACATAAACAATTTATACCGTTTTGGAATTTTAAGCTTCCAAATGGCTCTCCATGATCTCCTGAACCCTGTCTGGGAGCTTTCGGCAATGAAATGGTAGGCGGACTTAAGATTAAAACAACCATCACTTATCCATCTCCATATAGGAATGTCTCCTTCATGTGATGTTCACACACTAACTCTTCGAATACTAGCCAGCACGTGAGAAGGAAGTAAATGTTCAAAATGTGCCAATTCCAATGACCAGAAGGCATCAAGTAGTTGGCTACCTTCCAGTCAAGCATATCAATTGACAAAGTTGAAGTCGCCAAACCTTCCAGCTTTTGAACATATGGGACCCAGTGATCCTTCTAAAAGAAAATACTATGCCCATCATTCAGCTTCCACAAAATGCTATTCAACACCGTAAGCCAACTAGAACAAATACCTCGCCATATTGTCGATTCTACATGTTTCTTCTCCACTCTAGGAATAATATCATCCCCTGTCTTATACCTCTCTCACAAGAAACGAATCCACAAAGAATCTCGTTTATGTATTAACGCCTACCCAAGCTTTGTCATAAAAGCTTGATTATGATGATGTGCTTGCCTTAACCCCAACCTACCGTGCTTCTTCTGAGTGCAAATATTCTCCCATGCAATAAGATACGGTCTCCTTCGAGAAGTAGTGCTTCCCCAAAGAAAATTCTGACATCTCTTATCAATCTTACAACATGTATTCAAAGGCAAAGGCACAATCTGCATTGCATATGAAGGCATAGAAGACATAAAAGAGGAAACTAAAGTATGTCTGCCTACTATAGATAACATATTCACCTTCCATCTTGCTAAACGAGCATCCATTTTCTCCAATATAAACTTATAAGTAGATGAGGACACACACTCATGGAGAATTGGCATTCTCAAATATTTATCTAAATTAGTAGTAGGCATAAAATTTAAGAAAGCAATTATTTCCGTACTCCTAACATGAACCACGTTTTTTGAGAAAAAAATGTGAGATTTAGAAGCATTAACGTTCTGACCCGAAATATCACAAAAGTCATCAAAAATGACTTTAACAACATTAGCTTGGTCCATATTAGCTCGAGCAAATAAAATAAAGTCACCAACAAAGAAAACATGAGAAACAGCTGTAACTTGCCGTGATAACCTAAATGGCCACCACTCACCATCCTCAACAGCATATTGGATTAAATGTCCTAACCTTTCCATCATAAGAACAAAGAGATAAGGAGACTAGGATCACCTTGTCTAACACCATGAGGAGGAGCAAATGACTTCGTTACTTTTCCATTCCAAAGTAACTACATTGAATGAGAAGAAACACATGATCGCATAACATCATACAAATAGTTTGGAACACCAAGATCCTTTTGACAATCAAACAAGAACTCCCAGGGTACTTGATCATACGCCTTCTTTAAGTCAATATAATAGCCATAAAACCCTGTTTAGACTGAAGATTTTTCATAAAGTAGATAACCTCCTGTACTAAAATAATATTATATGAACTCTGACGCCTTTTGACAAAGCTGTATTGATTCGATGCTACTACTAATGGCATGATAGGTTTTAATCTATTAGAAATTACCTTCGTTACAACTTTATAAATCACTTTACAGAGACTAATAGGGTGAAAATCCCAAATCGTTTGAGGATGGTCTGTCTTTAGAATTAAAATGATTTGGGTATCATTTAAATTTTCAACTCATTGGGGATCGTTAAATACCTTGTTGACAACCTCTATTGCATAAAGTCCTGTTGTACTTCATTAATTTGATAAAACAGATGATTAAACCCATCAGGTCCTAGTGCTTTCAACGACCACATATCAAATAAGGCTCTTTTTAGCCTTCCCAACAAATGTTTGTGAGTAGTATTTATCTCCATGTATGAACACCTAAAAACAAGAGAACCGGAATAGCAATGATCATTAGTATATAAATGCTCAAAAAATTGTCTCCCCAGCTTAATTTCGGTAGCATCATAAGACCATTCTCCTTAATCAAGCTTTAGAGCCTCAATTCTATTTCTATGGCCATTAGCCATTGCATAAAAAAGCTTCGAATTACGATCTCCTTGGGCATACCAATTTGCTCTAGAATACTAAATCCACATGACTTCTTCACGACCCAATAACTT
>JBAGKO010000014.1:18643186-18653738 GCA_037177275.1 Acacia concinna
GGTCTTCTTGGCCATCAAAATTGACATTTTGGAGTCAATATTAGTAGGTAATATATAAGGAGAAAATATAAGAGAGTATTAGATATTGAGTAGGATATAAGTCAATGGGTATCCGCATAAATAATATTTGATTATTTTTTTTCATTTTCCCCATCAATCTAAATTTCCTCAAACAAAATATATTCTAAGTCAACTCATCTTGACGTGGCAGACTATGAATGGTCCAACTTATGTGTCTGCGTTCCACCAGGCCAACCCGTTTGTTCGTCGAGAACCCGAGCAACAAGAGCAAAAGAAGAGGAAAAAGAAATTTTCAGAAAACGGAAGTGACAGATCAGGCGGTCGAATTCCATAGGCTGCTTACATCAAACGATCTGCATTTCTTGCTCCCTCGAAGCCATGGCAGTGAGGGCAACAGTCTTGCGTTTCCCGATTGACCCTGATGCCCAGGAGGGCTCGGGTTTGCCTTGGGGAGTGACGGTGACGCCCTTCGCGGCCAAGGACGAAAGCGGTCAAACTCCGGTGTATGGATCTGACGGACACCTCTTGCCCCGATGCGAGAACTGTTGGGCTTACTTCAATACTTACTGTGATCTCGAACAGTGGTCATGGAGTTGCTCACTATGTGGCACCCTCAATGGCCTCTCATCCAAGGCGATTACTCGATACTCTCACCCACAGTCTTGTGCCGAGATGATGTCTTCCTTCATCGATCTCGAATTACCGGGTAGGTGACTCTATGGAGATTTTCATCCGTTGGCTGGAAACTTTGCGGTAATCACAGTAAAATAAACGGAATTCTAATGACATGCATTGCCAATTACTTTTATATACCTCGGATGTTAGTTTCTGTATATATTATTTTTTGGCAGCACAGCAGGACATTAAACCTGAAGTCAATTTTTTCTCTCATTTTTCTGTCTCGTCCATTCGCAAATGTTCATAGCACTTATGAGACTTTATGCTGTTCAGATTGCTCACTCATTGTTTATTGCAGAGGTATCATCAGAGGAAGCAGCAATGCAAGCTCGTCCGGTCTATGTTGCTGCTGTTGACTTGTCTTGTAAGATTTTAGTGGTTAAAAATGGTTACTTCATTTTGTAATATTTACATCGCAGCCTATTTATATGCCAATTGTTATAATTTTCAACTGCACCTTCCTGATTGAATGTTTAGAATAGGGGTGGTTCAACATGATTGTTTGGTTAAGAAATTTGCGCCTTGGCCCCTTGGGTATATAACTGCAATTTTTTGCATTGGCTTGGCTGGATTGATTCTCACTACACAGCCTTCGGAGGCATCTGAACGTATATTATTGGAATTTAAAATAACATGGAAGAGGAAAATGTCCTCCTGAATTTTAGATTTCACTTCTTGCTTCAAGCATCTCAGATTTCTAGCATTACAACTTGCAACATAGCTTGTTGCGCATTCAATGATTTGATAATTGAAGTTCTAATTTAAATAGTTGTACTGATATAGCCGTCAGTAGAGTCAGGGAGGTTGTGTTTCTTAGCCCTTTTTGTTTAGGATGAAAAAGCCATTTCTGCATAATTCTACTTTAACTTCTGAAATTGCTAAGAGAGGGAATTTAATATGGTGTGGATTCCCCACTTTTCCATATCCAATTCTTCTTGTCTATTCCTTATCTATCTGATTCTCCTTAGAATTCTTCAACAATCAATATAAAACTAATGCTAATTTTCCTATTTATTTTTCTTATGGTGTTAATAATATAGTATTCTGTTTTCGCCTGCAGGTTCAGAGGAGTTTCTAGATCTCATTAAAAGCGCCTTGCTAGCAGCTCTGGAAGGTTAATATCTGGATCTAACTGTATGTTCCTTTCCGCATAAAATTGAACCTTTAGAAGTTGCTTCTGAATTATTATTATTTTTTTTTTTTTGGTTTGCAGCTCTAGCTCCTGGTTCACTCTTTGGGCTTGCTACCTTTAGCCACAAATTGGGGTTGTATGATGTTCAAGGTCCTATTCCTGTTGTGAAAAATGTTTTCATTCCTGCTGATACAGAGGGAACCTTATCAATTGAGCTTGAAGATGCCATGCCTTTGTTACAGTTTTTGGCTCCGGTAGGTTAATAATACAGACTTTGCCCACATTTTCCTGGGTTGTTTTCTCATTTTGAAATGCAATTATTATATATAGGTAAATTTTGATTCATTCTAAAATCTATAACTATATTGTAGGTGGAAACTTGTAAGGAGCGTATTGCATCTGCCCTTGAAACACTTAGACCAACAACTTCATGGGAGAGAACCACCGCTGCAGGTCAAGGATTGGATGGTGTTCTTATAGGTGGGCGTGGTTTTGGGGTGGCGATGGAAGCCCTTTTCAATTACCTTGGATCCGAGTATGGAAACACCTTTGCATTAGGTGCGCATGACCAAATTTAAACTCACCATTTATGTGTTGCATAACTTGTTTTTGTGTTCATTATACTGTACTCTTAAAAGCTTCAAGTAATTCCTGTTTCTATTGGGTACTGCTGCAGCTAGAGTTTTTGCCTTCTTGTCTGGTCCCCCTGATCATGGAGCTGGACAATTGGATACAAGAAGATATGGTGAGCAATATGCCAGCAGAGGAGAGGATGCGGACCGTGCCTTACTCCCTGAGCAGACACCATTCTATAAAGATCTGGTAATATACTTGCGTTTTTTTTTTATCTTCTTTTTGTGAGAAGTGGAAGAATTGACCTGTGTGTTACAGGCTGCTGTTGCTGTTCAAGCAGGCGTCTGTGTGGACATATTTGCTATAACAAATGAGTACACAGATTTGGCATCCCTTAAGTTCTTGAGCATTGAAAGTGGGGGTTCTTTATTATTATATACAAGTACTGAGGATTCAACTTTGCCCCAGGACATGTAAGTACAGATCTCTTCTGGTAGCATAATATTCCCGCCCATTTATTGTCCCAGCTGTAAAATTATCTTAGGTGCTTAATTGATAGAGTTTCTCCTATCATTCACATGTCAGGCACAAATGCCAGGACAGGGGATATGTGAAGAATCAGTCTTTGAGGCTAGTTTTTGAATAGCATTTATATAAAACTGGTTTTTGTTTGTACTGATGGATTAGATAGTTATGAAGATGTGAAGTAACAGTCCATTTATTACCCAAGTGTCAAGTATTTATTTGTTATGGAACAGGTGTCTTATACCTCAAAGGCAGTTAGTGGCTTATGTGTCTGATTGTTCTGGTTGATGTGGAAGCATATATGGATACTCCCATATTTTTCCATTAGTTCCTCACCAGTTTCCAATCACTCATAATTAATATAGATACTTTTTTTTTTTGGGAATTTAATAATAGTTATTTGTGCTGAGATAAAATTGAGAGGTTGTAGTTTCTTGGAATATTTTACTTTGGGTGACTATACTTGTACTCCTCATTTTGTAGGTTTCGGATGCTGAGTCGGCCATATGCTTTTGGTTGTGTTCTACGATTAAGAACATCAACTGAATTTAAACCTGGCCATTCCGTGAGTCTGTGACATTGAATACAATTTCAAATTACAATTTTTTCATCTAGTTGTAGATTAATGCATTTCTATATTGCAGTATGGTCATTTTTTCCCAGATCCACAATATGAAAATGTTCAGCACATCATCTGTTGTGACTCTTATGCCACTTATGCTTATGACTTTGAGTTTGACAATAACGTTGGATTTTCAAGGTACTGATTCATCTACCACCACTATGGCACTGTACTTACATGCTTGAATGCTTGTAAACTTTTAATATGCTCATTCAAGTGATATAAAATTATGTGTTAAGAATTTGAATTATGTCTAGTTGAGCTGTGGAATTTTTTCAATGAAGTATTCTGCGCAATCTGCCAAGCTAAACCTTGTGTTGTTCTACTGTTTCTTTCTATTTTTTCGTTTATCTTAATACTCCTTGTGGTCCTTTCTATTGTAAGAGTCCTTCTAAAATGTTTGCTTGGTCTTATTTAATATTTGGTGTTTTAGAAATTGTCTCAATCATTAATTTTCTAGATACATTTCTTGTTCTGAATAAGGTCTATTGTCACTTTTTGACAGGCATGCACCAGAAGTTCCTACGCTTCAGATTGCATTTCAGTACACAGTAGTGGTTCCTCCTGAAGAACTTTCCAGTTCAGGAACAACTTCTACTAGTAGGTGTGGTAAATCCAGCATCGAATATCTTCTCTTTTATTGTTTACATCTCCTTTTGAAATGAATTGATGTTTTCATTCTACCTAAAATAGTTGCAGCCCAATTAAATTTTGTAGCCAAGTTCCTTTTCTTTTGGTTTGTTCTAGTGATTATAACAGCTATCTATCTTCTGAGCTTGTACCTTATTCCTTGAAGCTTTAGTATATCCTCCTTGACTTACAAATATTTATCAATTACCAAGATCGTATTAAGTGCAAATACATATCCTCATTTTCTGCCACCATTTGTAAATAATTTTATTTCTGCAAGATGGATTTCAGTGTGTTGGCAATTGATGCAGAACCAAGCATTCCCTTAAACGTCGATTGAGGATTCGGACTTTGCAGTTCCATGCTGCTCAGAACTTGAATGAACTTTATGATGGTGTTGATCCTGAAGTTGTGCTGTCTTTGCTTGTTCACAAGGTGAATTTTTAACTTACCCATCTATCTACAGACTGTTTTTAATACATAACTTCCCTTGTCTTCTTGAGCTTAAATCATTAGAATAGATCTATAAAAAATAATTCTATGGACATGTAAGAAGAAGGCAACTAGATTTTTCATCATTCCTCAACTCTGGCACTGAGCAAGCATGCTACGTGGGACTTCATATCAATAATGTTCCCATGCTTGATTTTGTACGCTTGAGAAACAGATCTTGATGGGGCCTATATTTTTCCAATGGATGCTATTATTCTGCAGGTCATATTAGCTTCTTTGAAGGAAGGAGTTCGGGAGGGCAGGATGTTACTTCAAGATTGGCTAGTGATCCTTACAGCCCAGTACAATGAAGCCTGTAAACTTGTTCAGTATGGGAGTGGAAGTTCCATAAGTTCTCAGATTGATGTTTCATTCTCCCAATGTCCACAGCTGCAGCCTCTTCCCCGCCTAATTTTTGCTCTCCTTCGTAATCCTCTTCTTCGCTTTCATGAGGAAGGTGTTCATCCAGACTACCGTATCTATCTACAATGCCTTTTCAGGTAGTTGATTCTCACATATCTATTTGAACAGTGAAAATTGCAAAATCATGTGATAAATGTCTGAATGATGGGAGTTGAATGCATCTACAATGCCAGAAAGAGTGCTTGACCTTTATTTCGATAGTTGTCCATTTATATATATAGTGAAAAAAATAACACAATAACTGCTTTTTCCCCAATGTTTTTTATCCTCAAGAATTTACAGTCTTTTTTTTTTGTTGGTGCTGTAGTGCTCTGGAACCAAGTTCCCTTCACCGTGCTGTGTATCCAGTGTTGACTTCATATTCTAGTCCAGATAAACAAGCATATCCACGCCATTCCTTGAGTCGTGCCGCACTAATTACCAGTGGCAGTCCAATATTTTTCCTTGATGCGTTCACAACTCTGATTGTGTTTTACTCTTCAATTGCAGATCCATCATTTCCTTTCCCTCCTCCTCATGATTGTAAGGCTTCTTTACTTATTCTTCTGCCTGGTTTCTCCTAGCAAATTGGTTGAAATATGAGTCCCCGATTCTGCCTAATCTATCATGCCTTTAACACCTTACTAGGTTTGTTGAGGACTACAATCAATAAATTGAAGCAAGAGAGATGCATCACTCCAAAGCTCATATTTATCCGAGGGGGCCAGGATGATGCCTCAGTTTTTGAGAACTTTCTGATAGAGGAACAGGATGTTGATGGAAGCGGTCTCACAAGTGTCATGGGTTTTGTTTCCTTCCTTGAAGGCATTACTCGTGATGTGTTAGAATACATGAAATGAAATAGAGCTCTTTCCGCTATTAAGTGACGGATCATTGAGTACCAGAAATATTTCCACCGAAGGTAGCTTTCGTTTTTGGAAGGATGGAATGGAATTAAGCCATTGTATCTGTTTCTATCAGCTTGAATGGAATTAGTTGTTGTAAATTATGATAGTTCTTGATCTCTTTTTTCTTTGGCTTCATTCTTTTGGCGGGGATCTCAGAATTATATTTTTGGACTCAGAATCCAATGTCTTACATCTTGAAGGGCACACAAAACATGGCAAACATGTTTAACTTGTATACATTTAATTTGATATGGATCAATGTCCCCCAAAAAATGAAATTCTTTTTGATAATCCGAATGCTTAATTTAAAAAAACGAAATTAGTAAGTAGAGTAATACTTTTTATCATTTTTTAAGATATAATAAGCATTATGGAATCCGAGATCACCACGTGCTAGCATGGGCTGACGGTACAAGCAAAGAACTATTTGCGGATGCATGATTATTAAATTTTGAGTACTAAATACTTTTTTTTTTTAATCGAAGGCAAGTGTGTTTTTTATTTTTTTTGGTAACTTTACACTTGAGGAGTGAGGCACCATCCTACAAAAGAATCCAATGTTTGCCTAGATCAGCTAACATTGGAGTTGAACATGGAGCTAGAGGAGAATAAAGCAAGGTAAGCTCTGTGTTCATGTCATGTGCCAGTATGAATGGCTAGAATCTCTGCCATAGTAGATGAGTAACATTCGAGGTTCCGTAAAAAACCTCTCATCCATTGTCCTGAATGATCTCGGATCAATCCCCCTGCAGCTGCTCTCCATTGTGTTTGACAGGGCCGTCCACATCAATCCTCACGTATCCCTGTGGTGGTGGATACCATTTCTCCTAAAGTCTACTTTGGAGATTGAATACTTTATGGTGAAGTTTCCCTCCCTCAATTTCTTCCAAAAGTAGGTATTTGCATTGATCGAGTAAAGAGTGATGATTGTTGTTGCTTCCCTTGAATATTTGGGCATCTATTCTTCTAGATGATCCAGCATACCATGCCAAAAACTCTAAGCCATGGCCATCTCTGAAAGTATGACAATCCAACATTGTGATGAACGTTCCAATTTAGCCATTTCTGCAAAGTACCAATAAAAAAAAAAGTACTATGATATAATGGGTTAATAATAGAAAGCCACATCGAGTTTGCCACCTCGCAATCTCTCAATATATGGATTATAGATTTCTCTCTGTGACACTCAAAAGGATACTCATTGTGCTCACTAAGGCCTCTCTAGATGATATGAGTGAATTTGATGGGAGGCTCTCATGAAAGACTTGCCACATAAAATATTTTGCTCTTTTTGGAATTGGCCAGCATCAAATGCTTTTCCAAGGCGGATCATGGTCTTGTACTCTGGCCACTTCCACCTGAGAATAGGCGGATTTGGTGCTAAAAGTACCATCTGCGGATGGTCTCTAAAACAAGGAGTCAGAAACACTGTGTGTATTGGACAGGGGTGGCATTTTCAAAATTTGATCAACCACCCAAGTAAGAAGAAAATAACTCCATCTGTTTTTGTCCCATAAACCCATGACATTCACAAAATTAGAAACTTTGGCATCATTATTTATAAAGTAATGGTTCTTGTCAACATAGTGAATGAGAGGTTCATCAAGCTTGGACCATATCTCCCACCACGCACTTGTATCCCGACCATTTGTAATTCTGCTCCCAATTGACTTTAGAAAAGAATCCCAAATAGAAACTATCGCACACTAGACAGCCGATTGGTTTCTTTTCTTAAGGACACGAAGGAATTTCCCCTCACCACATCTATATTTATTATGAATGCATTAGATCTAAAGAGAATCGAGCTTAGTCAACATAGTCCAGCATAATTTCATGATAAAAGCTTGGTTTTGGCACTGTAGGTCCTTGAAACCTAGCCCTCTTGACTCCTTGTCTTTTCTGATCTTGTCCCACGCAAGTAGGTGCATTTTTTTCCTTGATCTGAGTGGTTCTAGAAGAAGTCCCAGCTCATCTTATCAATCACATTCAAGACACCTTTAGGAATGAGAAGGAACTGCATCTGATAGAAAGGAAGTGTAGATAGGACCGATTTGATAAGAACTGAACGCCCTGCTATACTTAGAAAATTTCCTTTCCATTTTGCAAGACTATACTGAACTTTTAGAACCAGGGAGCAAAGGTTAGTTTGGTAGCTCTCTTATGAAGAAGAAGAACCCCTAGATATTTTCCCAGGTCAGAGGAGAGTTCAAGACCCAGATGATGGCTAAATTGCAAAGCTCTACTTGAGTGGACATTGCGAGAAACAAAGAGTTTTGACTTTGACTGGCTGATTATGTGACCTGAGACTTGGCAAAAGTATTCCAATGTGTTCTGGATGCATTGGAGTTGAGCATGAGATGCTTCACCAAATAAAAGCATGTCATCTGCAAAAAAAGATATGAGAGATACTTGAGCTTCTATTGCTGACCCAGAATGGCTTCCAGCTTCTAAGCTCTACCTCATGATGGATAATTTGACTCAATCTTTCCATACAAATCACAAAAAGATAAGGGCTCAATGGATTGCCTTGTTTAACACCTCTTTTTGGAGAAAATGTGTTCGACAGCAGACCATTCCCACAAACACTCGTAAAGACAGATGAAACACAGTGCATGATCAAGTTGACAAAATGGTCGTTCAAACCCAGAGACATAAGATTGAATTTTATGAAACCCCAATCCAGATGATCAAAAGCTTTTTCCATGTCGACCTTGATTGCTACATATCCTTTACCATTTCTTTTGGTACGCATGGAATGAATGATTTCTTACGCCAGGATGATATTGTCGCAACTCTGTCTACCCTTAATAAAGTTACATTGAGTTGGGTCAGTCAAGAAGCTCATATGATTCCTTAGCCTGTTCGAGAGAACTTTACTAAGGATTTTGTACGATACATTACATAAGGAGATGGGTCTAAAATCCTTCATTGAAGATGGATGGTCCACTTTCAGAATCAAGACAATGCTGGTTTGCTTCATGCTTCTGATTTTTGAAGGATCTATGAAAGAAGTTCTGACATGATCACAGATCTTGTTGCCAATGATATCCCATTGGGATTGGAAGAAATGTGGTTGCAAGCCATTAGGACAAGGAGCTCTGAGTGCTCCTATTTCAAAAGCAGCATTTTTTTTATTTCAATACAAGAGACTTCCTTTTGAATATCATCTAACTCGGAAGAGCTAAGGCGAGAAAAATCTTTAGGCCAAGTATTCACCGGAAGGACATCATCATCATTTGAATATAAATTTTTGAAATAGTCTAAAGCCATTCCTTGAAGAGTTTCGTGATTACTGATCCAGTCTCCCTTATCATTTTGAAGAGCTTCAATATGATTCCTTCTTTGTTTCATTTTTGAAGACATATGGAAGAACCTCATATTTTTATCACCGTGTTGAAGCCAATTGCATATGGACCTTTGCAACCACATCAATTCTTCTTGGCTGCTTACCTTTATGTATTCCTTCCATTGCTTGCCCTGAAGTCTTCGTAGGCCACCTTGATGATTATTGAGGAGACACCTGTCAATACCATCTAGATGTTTGAGGAGATTACTCTTCTTCTTAGCAAGATTTCCAACCACATGACGACTCCAATTACTAGCCTCAAATGAAAAAGATACTCTACCATCATTCCAATTCTTGCCTTACCAAAGATGACTTGACTAAATCTGAAAAACCATCTTCCATACACCATGACGGCTGGTAAGAAAATTGCATTTGACGCTGGCAAGGAGATTGCTCATTTTTAGCAACAATAATCACACGATGGTCAGACTTGAAGTGGAGTTTGTGAAACGCCCTGTAGTCTTGATAAGATGACTCCCAAAGATTGTTACAAAAAACACCCAGTCCAATCTTTCTCTTGTATCTTTACGAATCCATGTGTAATTGTTGCCGATAAAAAGAACCTCTGACAGCTTACAAGAATTAATACAATTGCTAAATTGGGTCATAGAGTTAACATTTGGAACTCCGCCTCCCGATTTGTTAGAATACTGAGTGCTGGTTTTATCTCAACTTACGCCCTTTTTTTTTGTGCCTTTAGGATCAACGTTTTTATTTTTTGGGCTGAAACTGAACACACCTAGATTAGATCCACATTGTGTATGTGTTTATCAATTTATGGAACATCCTCCCTGCGTTGAATCAGATAATAATAATAATAATACTTTGTTGGCAATCAATAATAACAGCCTAGTTTGTACCCAAATAATAAAACAAAATAATAGCAGGGGCGTCCGCTTTCTGGACTCTAGGGACTGATGAGAAGAGAATTTCTCATCACCCAAAACGACATTGTTTCAATTAATGGAGGATCTGAGCCGTTAATGCTAAAATAATCTTAACCATCTGTATCTCACCTCTGCCTCATTGAGGATGTGTTTGGAATAACGGTGGGATAACGGACTTATTTGTAATTGGACTTATAGATAAGTCAGATTAGATATAAGTCAGATTATGTATGTTTGGATTGAAGGTAAAATAAGTGATTTATAAGTTACTTATTTAAAAGTAAAATGTGTTTGGTTGATATGTTAAAAAGTAACTTATTGTGACAAATGACTAAA
>JBAGKO010000014.1:18653838-18667379 GCA_037177275.1 Acacia concinna
TGATCACTTGGGATTTTTAATAAGAACTTAAAGATTTAAAACTCCCATAATCTTTTGAGAGTGAGAATAACCAAGTGACCACCATCGAGAGACTAGCCCTATCATTAGAAATCAAAACCTTTTCAAAACCCAAAAAAATAGTTTAATTAGATTTAGATTAGTTTAGTTTATTTGCACCACAAAAACCCCCTAATTATCCTACTAATTAGTTTAGTTAGAAATTAGAAAATTACTTAGGAATTCCAATAGAATAGCTCCTTGAGAAGAACAACTGGTTGTACCCTATACTACATATTTGGTGCAATCAATCTGACGAACCGGTTTAGGCGATAGTTTCAGCATCGATCAGTATGCTATCCATCTTATCTCTTAAAGCATAGGATGATTTTTGTAGGATGGCACTTGCTTTGTTTCATTGGACAACAATCATCTACCCTTGCAATTATTATAGAGCAAATCAATCTCCATCCTTCATAGGATACTTTTCATACTTTTGTTGTGTTTTTTTAAGAAGTTGCTTAACAATTGTGGATATGATGTTATGGGAGCCTTTCTAAAAATGTTCATCTGTGCACTGTTTTATATTCATTACCTGTGTCACTATCACATATACCTACAAAACTTAGTTCTACGCAGCATTTACATGCTCATATCAATCATTGTGTATAGATCTATAAGATGCAAAAGACATGTACTTGAATACAAATATGGCAGCAACATCCCACTTGTTTTGATCAAAAGTGTAGCATATTCACAAGTAATAAAATATAAGAAATAGGGTGTGTTTGTGTGAGAGCAAAGTAGCAAAAATTAATCCTGAATCCTAAACAATGCAAAATATATAGGATTCTTGAAACCAGTGCAATCAATTTAGTGATGATAATAATAAGACATTACTAATACCAATTTCCAATAATTCCTCCCATACCAGTTGCACAAGTTAACTTTAATTTATAAGGCTAGAAAATTATTCTAATAATGAACAGTCAATTAGGATTTGCCAAGATAGTCAGGGTCTACTGCTGAAAGGATTCACTGAGAAAATGGAAGACATGTACTGGATATGATATTCTTCAACAGCTGAACTTAGGCAATATAAGTTAACTATAACCAAAGAGAACAAATTTTGATATGCATTGTCTAAAATTTAGTTTGTTACTGTTACCTATACATTATTCTTTCCATTAAAGGGCAGATAGCCATTTTGAAGCTAAAAAAGAATGGCGCCAATGCTCCACATGTCTACCTTTATTTATTATTTAAACTCTTCAGGTTGCTTATTTACCTTATCATCATATTTTTACCATATATAAGTTAAGCGTAACAAAAAAGAATGGCACATGCACAACTTTTACCTTATATATCATCATATTTTTGGAATTGAATAATTTCAAGAGCCATGTATACTGGAGATGGTCTAACATATTCACCTGGATGCAATGTTTTGTTGGTAAAGGGATGAAAATTAGTTATCTTTTCTTATGGAAAAGTAACAAAATGGAAAATATAAAATATAAAAGTTGTCTTCTATTTCAAATTTACTCCCCTGAACCAATAACTGCAGACGTCTTCTATATAAAATTGCATATCAATTACCAATATGCTGCATGAATTTTCTAGCAATTTGTTGTTGAACTCTCCCATGGCGCTGAATGTAAGAAGCCAAATTTCCTCCAGCACAAAACTCCAAGACCAGGTATACACATCCATCTTCCTACTTTAAAAGGAAATAAGCTTGAATTATGCTGGGTAAAGTAAAACCATGTAATGATTAGACCTATTATCATTTTACTACAGTTCCATAATATATGTCTTAAGTTCTTAAAATACTACATCCGTGGAACAAAAAAGAGATGAACACATCCATTTAAGGAAAAAGATTAATCCATAAACAAAAATATATGTCTAGTTCTACGCCCAGTAAAGTTGCAAGTAACAAAAATATGGGAACAGAGAGGAGCAAGGGAAGCAACTCATCAACTCTAACCCAATAGTAATCCAAAGTTCGGGTGGCATCTAAGTTTTCTTAGCCTTGAAAATTTGAAAATGAATAGAATGGGGAGGTTGATAAACCTGGAAGACGTCGAGAAGGCGAATTATGTTGGGATGGCTGACAGAGGATAAGAAATCGATTTCGCAGTCAAAGCTGATCTTGAGGTGACGGTTGAGTCTGGAAAGGCAAACTTGTTTCGCTGCCACTTCATCGCTGTTAAATACGTGCTCAGCTCGTGCTCAGCTTTCCACACTGTAGAGAAAGAACCTTCCCTGATTTTTGTCTTCAAAAAATAGTCTCCTAACCTAATGTTTTTAGCTTTGGATTCCATGTTCGATGCAACCAAGCCAGCCATCGTAGGCACCGTTCTACAAATTTCTGAGAATTGTGTTAAATGTTCAGTGGTCTCCTGAGAAGCTCGAAGAGGTAGGGGTGAGATACAGACGGTTACGATTACTTTGCCATTAACGGCTCAGATCCCTCCATTAATTAAAACGATGTCGTTTTGGGTGATGATGAATTCTCTCCTCATCAGTCCGCTGAGCCCTGAATGCGGACGCGCAGGGACCATGTATAGCGGTAGAGGAACAGGAACAGGAAAGGAACGGACTTTCCCAGCTAAAGCCTCGAACTTTCCCGGTGCTATCCCCGGTATATATCCTCCTGCCGATATTGATTTGTTTTGTTGCCCACCGACCTAACTGCTCCTCTCATTTCCGATAGCGTGTCGTAATTTAACACATTACTTCAATTTCAATATCCCAGAACACCCACAAACTCATACAAACTAAAATCTCTCACTATCTGTGTTTCTTTCTTCCCATGTCTTCCTACGGCAGTTACGGTTCTCAATCCTATGCTCCATCCGCTCCATCCCTTCCTGAGGAGCCCCCCTACAGCAATACTTCGACGACTAGCGAGGTGCCTCCTGGTTACTACCCCGGAAGAGGTCACGGACAAAGCACATCTTCTTCAGATTATCACCAACACGGAGGTGGTTACCAGCAAACTTCATCGACCTATTCAAACTATCCCTATGGGGGTGGTTATGGACAAGCTTCGGCCCACAATACTCATTCGAATTACTATCAGGGGAGTGGTTATGGACAGGTTTCCTCGTCATCGTATGGGTACCCGAGTTTTCCACCGGGGACGCATCCTGATGTAATAAGGAGTTTTCAGGCGGTGGATAGGGATCGGAGTGGCTTTATTGACGAGAGAGAGTTGCAGCAAGCTCTATCTTCTGCGTTTCACAAATTTGATCTTCGGACTATTCGTTTTCTTATGTTCCTCTTCAAGAATCCTAATGAACCTCTCAGAATCGGTAAGTTCTGCGCAGTCCTTTTCCTTCCCTCTAGACGATTGAAATTTATTTGAAATAAGTTGATTAGGAGACTAGAAAATGTGATTTAGGAGGTTTAGGGTATTCAGGTTGATATTTAATCTAGCTTTTTCCGCATGTAATAATGGAATTGTTTGAAAAGGTCTTTTTCTTTCCTGTCTTTATTCGGTGTCAGGCTGCCCTCGTTTTCATGTATTGTGAATTAGAATCTTCAACTTTTATCAGGGGTATATTCGATCTGTTGATGCCAATTTCTTTTGCCGTTACAGGGCCCAAAGAATTTGCAGCTCTCTGGAGTTGTCTTGGTCATTGGCGGGTGAGTTTCATTTTAATTGTTCAAGTATTTGTTTCAGAACAATTATTACGTTCTTGTGTTGTTACCTTATCTTATTTGTTATTAATTGTTGAGGTGTATAGATATGGACTTAATTGTTCATTTATGAATCTGAATATAAACTATTTAATTTGCATTCAATTTTCATCTCATGCCTTGATTAGCCTCCATCTAAGATCATCCAAGCCTAAGCTTACAAAAAGTTTTCTCCTTTCCTTTCAACTTGTGTAAACTTTTATTTAGAGGGATACAACATTGCAAATACCTCCAATTCGTAGCTACATTCTCTTGCATCATAGGGAAGACACTTGAAGGCATCAACTAAAGTGGTTGTTTGGCTCTCAATATTCTCATCCAATTTAAAGCATATGTTGATTATACGATTTCATCTTTTTTGTGTGACTAGTCCAAATCATCCTTATCTGAACTACTGCTAAGTGGCTTGGTTTTCTGTACACCTTAAGCTTTGGAGAATTTTGACACAGTTCAAAGTTTGTGTACATCAGAAGTTCACTGCATAGATTCTTGTTAATGCCTCTGACTTGGGTTGCTACATTTGCAGGGCATATTTGAGAGATATGATAGAGACCGGAGTGGGAAAATTGACCCATTAGAACTAAGAGATGCACTGTATGGCATTGGCTATGCAGTACCAGCTTCAGTTCTTCAGCTTCTACTTTCCAAATACAGTAGAGGGAGTGGTGGAAATGTTGAACTTGGATTCGACAGTTTTGTCGAGTAAGGCCTTTTATCTATGGAGTTTTGAAGCGATTTTCCCTTTTCTCTTATTTCCTTTGGGAGATCTTAAATTTCATTGTATATCTCATGTTTTGTTACTGTACATGCAGGTGCGGGATGATCATCAAGGTAAAATTTGCAGTTTTCCAAGTTCTGGATATGTCCCATGTTTCTGTTTGTTTTTACTGTTATATATTGTTCTCTTCCCATTGACATAGGCCCATTTTGCTTCTGTTTTTTAAATTGGCTGGAATATTTCTGGCATTGGCCTTTGCAATTCAGTTATTATTGAATTTCTCCCCTTTCCCTCAAATCCCCCTACCCCCAAAAAACACAAAAACAAAAATAAGGGATAGACTTGGTGGCTCACATACATGACAAGAATTAAACAAGGAGAAGGTATTAAATTTCTAACTGTAGAAAAACATAGTTGCTCATGTATCCACAAATTACACGTCAGAACTGTTATAATCCTGAAACTCATGCTGAAGAAAACTCTGGAGGTCTAGGCATTGTTGAGTTTCACTAGTTGGTTTATTGGATCAAGGAGTTCATGTTTCTAGGTCAAGTGTTATTTCTCGTACATAAATATGCTTTTAGTTATAAGCTAACTTGATGAAATTTTCAGGGCCTGACCGACAAATTTAAGGAGAAGGATACGCGCTATAGTGGTTCGGCAACACTTTCATATGATGCCTTCATGTCCATGGTTATTCCTTTCCTCGTATCATATGATTGAGCAGAGCTGTGGCGATATTCATTCCTGGGATTTATTTGTGTTTGCTGTTACCTTGGATTCTTTGATTCATGAATTTCGTTGACAATAAACTTTTGAGGGTGTAACAACTTTTCTTGTGATTTCTTTTTTTTGTGATTGACTTCATGTAAATGCTATGCCAACATACGCGGAGATGAATAATAAATGTAGGTTTATATATCCCTACATGGGCCAGCACTTCAAGTGGTATATATTGCTTTCTTCTTTGTCTATCGCTGATTTTGACTTCTAAATGAGAGATAATGGCATTGAATTAGGAGATTATATGTCTTGAATAACGGCAACTAGGTGGCTTTTGTGCATGGTAGATTATACTACCTCCTCTTCTTATGAGTTAGTCCATTTAATCCTTATTATTAGGTGCTAACTATGAGTAACTCATTTATTATTATTTTTTCAACATGCTCCCACTGTCAACTACTTTTCTGGTCCTATATAATAGAGAAGAGAGAAGGCTTTTTTTGTCATATTTATAAGACATCTCATTAAAGTTTTAATGTAAAGATATAATTTTATCCTTCACTTCTTATTATTATGTTAACTTTATTTTCATTTAATATTATATATATTAAATAGGGGTACACGAAAATTTTTGAATTTTATGGTAAAGTTAATGAAATTTAAGGTTTTTGTTGGTATGTGTGAAAAAATTGAAAGTACTTTATATATAGGATCATAGGAATAACTTATTTAAATCCACATCATTAAAGTAGGAATTAAAGTAGGGGTAAAGTTGGAAAATTTTATAATTTTAAACCAATTTAATGACTTATGATATGTGAGAAATAGTAGTTGGTGCTTTATAATAAAGATCAAAGGGAGTAGTTCTTAAGAGTTAGTTGGAGATTGGTTTTGGTCATAACTATCAAATTTTAATCTACTTTATATCCTAAATTTATACTCTCTTGTGTAAGGAATATTTACCTAATTTGATTAAATTGAGCAATTTAGTTAAGTTAGTTAATAGTTCATACTCCTCCAGTCCTAAATATAAGATTTAGTTGATTTTTTTTAGGGATTAAAAAAGGTAAATAAGTTACTTAATCATGTCATGGCTTTTTTATTAAAATGCGATGAACAGTAAAACAAATTAGTAAAATACTATATGAAAAAAAATAATTATCCCAATACTATATAAAAATTCGTTCTTAACAAGAACAATTTGTGCAAATTGTTCACATCAAGAACGACTTGTGTGGAAAAGGAGGAGAGAGAGTCTGCGAGGGTAAGAAGTCATTCATGATGTGAATGACTTCTACTTTTTTTAGAAGTCATTCAAGACGTGAATGACTTCAACAGAAGTTATGATGCTATCAAATTTTAAGTAGGCACCGCAAGTGTTCGGGCCGTAGAAAATAGTAATTGGTAAATCAAGGTCAATCCCACAAGCACTCAGGATAATTGATAACTAGGCATTAAAATTCCAATTTTCATTCAAGTTGAACATATCAAAATTGATTTCTTAAAGAGTGAAGAAAATTTAATTAAAATCTAAGCAAGAATTATCAAACTATGAAATGCAATTTATCAAAATGAGCAACTTAGAGTTACTAATTCTTCACTAGCTTCATAAACCTTATTTTCACTTAATTAGTTTTTCTCAATGTTAATCTTGTTAATCTCAAGTATTAGTAGTTATTAGTGCCTTTCGGTTCACAAATAACCCTCTCCCAAATAAAATAATGTTATGTCTAATACTACTATTCAAGAGGCAAATTAATTTTCAATCACTATTCAACAATTATATGGGGTCATTAGGTATATGTCTATCCTAATAAAAAATTAAATCTCAATCTAATCTCATATTACTTAATCTTAGAGTTTAATTAAAATCCCCTTTGTCAAGACAAATTTTAATTCTCAAATTCACACTCAATGGTGACTAATCATTAAATGGATAAATTAAAATAAGACTAAGTAACTAAATTTAACATCAATTAAAATTAACAAGTGAAAACACAATTTAATTCCCTAATGAGTTCATAGTCTCTTAAGTTGCAAGAAAAATTCAACCACACATAGCTTCAGTCCAAATCATCTCAACATTGTCAAAATTCAGATTCAGAGAAACGATGGTGATCTTCCGTAATGAATATTGCGACTTCAGTCAGATCCTCTTGTTATTCCTGCTGCAGCTCATAGTGAATATGGCTTCTAGAATGAATATTTTTCTCCCGCCACTGCAACTCTTCTCACCCTCTCGAAAACCCGTGAACAGTGCGCAGTGAATGAGTCTATTGTAGCTCTGCAGCTCTCACGTTTTCTCTGCAAGGTGAACAGTGGCGATGAAAGAATTTTCTGCGGCTCCCTCTCTTCACCGTGACTTTTTCTCCTTTGTGATTTTCGTTGTAGCTCTCCTCATTCTCCAACCCCACGAGGAACAGTGCACACCAATTTAATCAATATTGCGGCACACTCCCACTGTAGCTTCTCCGTTTTTTTTTCCAAGGTGAACAGTGGCACGAAATTGATGATTGCAGCTCCTTTCCTATTCCATTTTTGCGGCTGATATTCCCGTAGCTATTAGTTTTCTCCTCTTTCCATTGCTTCAAAAACGGTGTGCACAGAACCTGCACTTTTTTTTTTCATTTAAAAACATTTTAATATTAGAAAGAAATTAAAACAAAATATAAGGCCATAAAATAAAAACAACTTCTTCTTTTCTTTTCTTTCTTTTTTTTTAAATACCAAAACAGTAAATTAGTGTTACTATCCTATTTTAAAGTATTCCTATTTTATTTAAAATCTAAATTAGTTACAACTTAAATCCCACAATTAGTGCACTACTTTAATTTGATCTCATCAAAATAAAATCTCATAGAAATCTTTTCAAATTGTATAGATAACTCTCCAAATATTCTCAAAATATATCTTAAATGTATAAAATATGGAGAGTTATCAGTTACCTTAATGGATTCCCCTCTTATGAGTAAAAAAAACTCAATTTGACCACCATTCCACATTACATTATATGAAACAAAAGTGATACAGTTCATTATTAGATCAATAAAGCCATTTTCCATTCCTGCCTCCTATAATACTCCTTTCAGGAAGGTCCACTTGATTCGATTATAGGCCTTTTCTAAATCAATTTTGGCAGCCATGAGTCCTCTCTTCCCCTTTGCTTTACTCTCTGTCGTCTTTGATACTATGTCCCGCTATGAAGCTTGCCTGGAATGGGGAGACAATTGCATCCATTATGCTCTTTAATCTTCATGTGATTACTTTCATGACATATTTGTAGTGGACCGAGCATAGTGATATTAGGAAAAAATGCTCAACCTTTTACGGAAAATCTCTTTTTGGAATAAGAGAAATTAGGGTCTTATTAGCTTCATCCCTTTTAACCGAGCCTTCAAAGACACCTTTTACAAAATCACACATTGATGGTCCTACCATTTCCCAATTATCTTGGAAAATCCTAGAGCAAATCCATCGTAACCAGGAGCCTTATACGAACCCATAGTAAATAATGCCACACGGATTTCTTCTGTTGTTGGGGTTCTCCCAAGGTTGCTAATTGCTTCCTGCTCAATGGCTGGGAAGGTTACATAAGTATTCAAACCAGCTTCTTTTGAATTGTTGTCTGGAAACAAATTTTTGAAGTAATTTATGACCAA
Organism: Acacia concinna; assembly: GCA_037177275.1. NCBI lineage: Eukaryota > Viridiplantae > Streptophyta > Magnoliopsida > Fabales > Fabaceae > Acacia > Acacia concinna. The sequence continues at coordinate 18,662,644 of JBAGKO010000014.1, forward strand.
CACTCTCAGCTCTTCTTCATTGCCAATCCATCTCCCATCTTCAACATTTAACTTCGTAACTCTGTTTATCCTCCGTCTCATGGTTGTCTTAAGGTGGTAGTATTTTCTATAACCTTTTACCACCCATTCTGATTTTGCATTCTAAAACCATTTCAGTTCCTCCAATTTTAAGATCTCTTCCAGTTCATCATATAGTTCATCTTCTAGGTTGTTAAGAAACCTCAAATAAGGGTAAGAACTGGATGCTTGAGTCCCATTAAGCATGGCGATTAGACATCTTTTCCTTTTCTCCACCACTCCAAATACATCTCTATTCCATGGGCTAAGTGCTTCACGAAGATTAGCTAAATTCCTTCCGAGATCTATGTCTTTAGACCAATTTGAGTGTAAGAATTCTTTAAACCCTTCATGTCTTTGCCACATGCACTCAAATTGAAAAGGACGATTTGTTACTAACCCATTAGAGCAATTTATCATAGATACCAAAATGGGATTATGGTCTAAAAATTTGAGTTCTAGATAGTACTTGTACAGAGCAGTTTGAAAATGCTTGTAGTAGTTGTAGATTAGCTAGAGCCCTATCGAGTCTCTCAAAGAGCCTTGTATTCCCAGAAATTCGGGGCCCTCGCCACGTAAACTTTAGACCCGAGGCACTAAGATCTGAAAAACCACACTGCTGCACCCGATCATAGAACCACTTTATCCTAGCATCATTTGGTCCAGCTCCACCAATTATCTCGGATGTTTCAAGGATGTCATTAAAGTCGCCACATACCATCCATGGTTCCGAATTCACTGTCGCAATCATCCTTAATTACTCCCATAGCATCGTTCTAAAGTTAGAATGAGGAATTGCATAAACAACTTTGAAAATAAAATCTTGCACACCAGCTATTGTGCACCTCATATTGACAAATTGTCGACTATATTGTAAGATTTCAATAGTGACATTCATACTTTTCTAGGAAACTAACAAACCTCCAGATCCCCCTTTACTCGACACCATATGAAGCTTGTCAAATCTTAAGGATTAAACTTTTTGTAATCTTGATATCTCTGCATAATGAGTTTCAGCAACAATTATATTGTGTTTTGGCCTATTTATTACAGCCTTTAAATTTCATAGGAAACCTTTTCCACGAGCTCCTTGAACATTCCAATAAATTAGCTTATCCATAGAACTATTAGACTATTTTGGATCAAAGGAAGCCTATACTAAGGTCCAATTGCAAACTGCGTTTTTGGAACCAAAGTTTGCTCACACGTCATCTCCGATTCTAAAGCCACTTCATGACTAAACACCTTAATTGGTCCATCATTTTGAGGTATAAACTGAGGCCCAGCATCTATATAGTCATCCGAATCCAATGGCTCATTTTGATTATCTCTTGGGTCAAGTATCATATTAAGATGGGTCCCTTTCATACCATCTAATTCCATAATTACATGTGCATATCTTGTCCTTCTTTCTTCTACCACACTATATCCTTCACTTGGCAGTCATTTGTCCCTTCTCCCATAGTGAGCATTAGCACCTTATTGTTACCCTTATCAATCCTAACCACCTTTCTCGTCCTCTTGTCAGCCCTTTGTTTTCCACTCGTACGATGTACTATTTCTATTTGTGCTCTTTGCACCTTCATATCAGTGTCCTCATTCTGCCTGTTATCCTTTTTCCCTACGCCAATATTATTGGCATTCCCTGTAGGTGGCTTCCTCTTCCCTGATTCCCTTTTTTCTCTAACATTTTACCAATTGTTGTTCCCCTAATTATTCATTCGCCATTAATCACATCATTAGTTTCATTAATTCCATCCACCTCAGCTAGGATATTGAATCTCAAGCCTTGGTTTTCTTGTTGTCCAGCTTCACCGAGTTTCTCTTTTGGCTTCCTTTGGTGACGGTGCTTTTGGCAAATCTCCATTTATATTGGTTGTTCTTTTTATCGACCATCAGCTAGTCATTCCCCCTCGTAGGTAGATCTTCACGCTGATTGTTCTATTCCTCAATCACCTTTTTCCTTGAAGGACAATTTCCTGGTCTATGACCATATATCCCACAACTGGTACAGAGCATATACAACCTTTCATATTCTAAAAAATATTCTTCCCCATCAAGCATGAAACCAGGAGTGAGTTGCTTCCCTAGTTCTACCAATACACATATTCTTGCAAAATGACCCCTCAGTTGACTAGAAGTATTCAAGTCTACTTTAATTGTTTCCCCAATCCTGTTGCCAATCATTGTTAATGCTTCCTTATCATAATCTTCTAGTGAAATATTAGATAATCTTACCCACACGGCAGTTTTATCAATAGTCGCTCTTTCTAGTATGAAATTTGGTTCCCATGGTTTCACTGTGAGTTAGTGATCATACACCATCCATATGCCACCAGTTAAAGCTTAGAAGTAATCATCTTTATTTGTCAGTTTAACGATGAAATAACCATGCCTAATATTAATCAATTTTATGATACATTTTTTGCCCATAGTAGCTGAATTCTTGCTTCTAAAGCCTTGAACCCGATACTTCTTCCCAACAATTTTACTATTAGCGATCGACTCAATGCCCTATACAAACATTTCTTCACTTTATTTGAGAAGATGAAAGTAGGGAAATTTCTCTCAAGATCCTCTCTTGTACTACACAGGGGTTCAAAATCACCTTACTCATGGGAGGATATGGAGTCCTCCGATTTGCTGTCATCCATCCCCTTCTCCTCCTTGTTCTCCATTTCATCATCTAAGGTATCTTCATTCCTATCGATACCTTTTAATGTTTCAACAAAAAAAGGTCCACCAACTTTGTAGCATGAGCTCGTTTCTCCAATTTTGGCCATCGATTCTATCCAGTTTGATCTTGTACTCCATTAAGCTCTTGTTTAACTTTCTTCATGTTTCTCGCCATTAAATCTTCTTCCTCACTAGAAGGAGGAACGTTCTTTTCAGGTTGCTCTTGCATTGCCACTCTTTTAATAATTAGTTATTGATTCTTAGTTTTCCCATTATACAGAAGCAACATTATGTACAGCCTATAAATTGTACAATACAACTCAATTCAGGATTCTTAAAAATGTTATGGGTCAGCAGCCACAAATGAGCCTTAACAAAAAGGCCACATCTAATCCTCCGAATTGGTTTTTTGTACAATTTACTTCGAAGCTTGTAAACCCTCCTGTTTAGGAGACTATACATGAAGATGTAAAGGCCCATTTGTAAATATGGGCCTTCATTTTAGTGCCCAACATTTCGTAAATGGCATTTCATTGACATCCTTTTAATTTGATCCCAAAAAAACAAAAGAAAGAAAGATATTGAATTGATTTCTTTCTTTTTAGGGTAAAGATACGCTCAGCACCCTGAACAATTTTTAAAGGTGTAATTAGCACCCTAAAATATTGCATCTTGAAGTATGTTCTAAAGTGTAATTAGTAGGTTGAAGTATTTTATGAGGTGCAACTAGCATTCTAAAGTATTTAAATGGGTGCAATTAGCACCATTGACTAACAAACACATAAACTGCATTTTCTCCACAGCTACATCAGCATTAAAAATGCCACATAAGTATTTAACATGTCAAGTAATTTACAATTAAAATGGCACCTGAATTATTTTGTTTTTTTAAAAAACTTCTATCATCTTAGATCTTAATGAACTTTGCAAACGCGATAGGCTTTGATGAGGAATAAAGTGTTGAAACGAAGAAACTTTTTTAGGGGAACTGTTTATTTTTCTTTTTAATTTAGAAGGCATCTTAATTATAAATTAGCTGACAAATTAAATACTTATGTAGCATTTTTGATGTTGACATGATTATGGAGAAAATGACAGTTTATATGTCTGTTAGTTAAAGGTGCTAGTTGCACTCATTTAAATACAACAGGGTGCTAATTGCACCCATAAATACCTTAAAGTACTAATTGCACCTCTGAAAATAGTGTAAGGTGCTGAGTTCACATTTACCCTTCTTTTTTATGGCATATTTTCAAGTTTTCTCTCTACTTTCCCACAAGAAATATATTTTCATTAATATAAACCAACTACAAACAAATTGGTTAGAGATAAAAGACAATACAAATAAAATTACAAAGCCCAAATAACCAAGGTTTTAAAACCTTGACCAATCACTGACCCAACTGGGGTACTGTGTCAAAGGTTGTGGGTTAGACTAGAGTCAAACTGGTGCCAAATCGGTGAGTTAGTGAAAATTTTAAGATTATTTATATGAAATTCTAAAGAAAACAAAGTAAAAAATTGAATTTTTTTTAAATAGGACCGATTCATACCACTGGACCGATTTAACTACCGGTTTGGTGGTTCCTAGGTTAGTCCGGTCAAAGTCTAAGAACCATGCAAATAACACCACAACTACAAACTCTAACCCTAATTTAAAGATATAGGGTCATTGTTGCCGCTTGAAACTAAAAGAACTACCAATAACTATGCCGAAAGTAAGGGTGGGGGTTCAAAGAACCATCCCATTGGTTTATCTCTTTTGATATACTATTTGCTATCTAAAGAGTAAAGATACATTTTCCACCCAATTACTGCCACATAGAAAGAAGAACTAACATCAACAATGGCAACACAATAGCCCCCAAAAAATCTAACCAACACCACCAGAATTATCCCAATCCAAAGTTGTCATGCTTGTTAGGTTCATCCAAAAAACCAAAACAACAATCCCATATAACAAAAGATTAGGAAAGAAAACTATACATGATCTATAGCAATGA
>JBAGKO010000014.1:18694952-18708630 GCA_037177275.1 Acacia concinna
AATATTGAAATTTTGCAGTGGCACTTGTGTGTTAATGTATGTTGCTATGTACAAAGTAGCAGAAGTTGTCAATGAATGAATCTATGTTCTTTTTTCCAGAGCTTCATAACAATGATCAATCTAGATGGATGATATCTTGATTTAATGAATGAATTTGCTAATATTTAATTTCCGCACTACAACATTGGTGATATTATGAAGAATTTAAATTGAGGAAGTAATGTTTCAAAAATAACAAGCTCTCCGTGCAACGCATGGGTCGCACAGGCTCGTTTATAATAATAAAATAGGTGACAATATATTAATATATTTTAAAATTTTATAAATAAATGAGTAATATTCTTTTTTTTAATAAAAACGAGTCAACCGGTTCGATCGGCTGGTTTTCCCGGTCGAACCGGCCGGGTCAACCGGTTCGACCGGTCGTTGACTAAATTGAACTAGTTGACCGGTTTTCATTAAGACCGGACCAAACCAAGGGCCGATTCCCGGTCCAACCGGTTGAATCGGCTGGTCCGGTTTGGTTTTTGGTTCAATGGAGATTAAGTATTTGCTCAACTTATATTGTCATATTGAAATTGTATTTGCTTAAATTATATTCGTACCAATTAATGAAATCATTAATATTTGTAATTATTACCCCCTTCATCCCAAAATATAAGAGACATTTAACTGAATCTTTTGGTTCGAAGTGGCAATTAAGAGTAATAAATATGTCAAAATTGTTATTTTTTTTACTAAAATACCTTTATTAATGAGATATGGAATAAGAGAAATGATACATTTATTAAAGTCCATTACTCTCTCCCCTACCCTTCTCTTCTCTTCTCTTAAATGGTAACTTTTATGGTTAACACATGCATCAATATATTGGTATTGAATAAGAGTAAAACTCAAAAAGAAGAATTAAAGTACAAGACATTTTTCAAATGTTTCTTATATTTTAAAACGGAATAATAGTGGCGGTTGTCTTTTATATTTTGGGAGAAAAAGAGTAATATTTATAAACGAATCGAGATGTTTTAATTATTTCAATTCCTAAGGAACAGTTATGAACAATTAGGAACATACCGGCAACACGTTGATTATTATTATTATATTGAACTCAACTCTCCACCCACAAAGTTGCATTGAGAGGATCGCTTTAAATTCAACTCTGCAGTGCTTAACTTTAATGGCTAGCATCGATCAATCAATAAATTAAATATACTAATCAGATAATGGAAGGTTAATTAATTTAATAATTAAACTGCCACAAGCTAAGGCCACTATCTACTAAAGAAAGAAAAATTCACAAGAAGTCAGAACTATATAAATATGAGAAGTTAGAACAGTTGAATGGACCATTTTTATATGAACAAAACTTGATTACTTCACGGAAATGTGAACAAATTTATCTCATCCCCACAAATATATAAAAGCCATTCAACGTTGACCATGGATAAATAATTGATTAACTCATGTTGTTCGTAGCAATGTTATTAAATCAGAATACGAATCGTGAATCGAAGGATACATAATCAATTGTAAATATGTTGTTAATGTAATTTTTACATAAAGGTTTGTACATGTTAGCATTTTAAAGGTAAATAACACTTTAAAGAAAATAATAGGGTTTTGATAAGGATAAGCGAGAGAGAATCAAGTATAATTATAGAATTCTTAAATAAATTTAGATAAAATTAGAAAAAGATAATAAAAAAAGGGTTTTATAAAGTGGAACCAACTAGATTTGACTCTCTTTTTTTAATAAAGTTGAATTGAGCTGGATTTGATTTTATATGAGTGTGACTAAGTTCATCTAGAATAGCATAAATAGCTTCTATCACTACTAAAATTGCAAGATACATGTATAAATAAAATATATATCCATTTAAGGGATTCTGATAATCTAGCATAAATATAATTCTCTACTTGATATGCATCATCTTAGTAACGATACTGGTGATCTCGTTCACGTCTTTCCCCTTATTCTTGTGATGAATAATCGCACAGAAAGGAAGGAAAATACAAGGAGATCGAGTTCATCAGGAATATGGGTCGGTGGATGGATGGGGACGGATAGGAAGGCAAGGAGAGAAATTAAGATAGGGAATTATCATAACAAATTAGTAACTACTCTGTATCCTTAATCTGGGAGACTTGGCTTTCCTGGCATCTGCGATAAGCGCATCACGAGCAGCGATAATCATTCGGTGAGAACCCAGGAGTGCATCGAACGTAGAAAACTCGATCCCATCCTTCATCATCTGCTCCTGGCCCCATTTATCTGGAATCTTCACCGTCCCTGCTACCTCGTCTCTGTGCCTCTTGAGCCTCTCACGTCCCGCGTCTTCTCTGGAACTCGAAGACGACGGAAACTCATTCGTCTTCTTAGCCGGAGCGGTGTCTGATGATGAGAAAAGCGAAGCAGCAGGAATCGTCGGAGGAGGAGGATTTCTGATGGTAGATCTGGAATCTTCCATTATGGATGAAGAATATTAATTGAGGGAGGCGTGAGATTGATCTGGAGAGGGTAAGTGGATTGAGGAGGATTAAGGAGAGTGGGGGAAAGAGATTTAAGGGAGGGGAAGGGGAAGAGAACGAGTGGGGGTTTAAGAGAACACGTCATGGTAACGTGAAAATACTAATAGCGTTTGTATGGCATGTGACGTCTCTACGTTTCCCTCCAGACTTCGCTACACCAATTGTGTGGTTTACCGTTTCCCTCCCACGCTCCTCTCATCTTCTCTGACTTATTAGGGTTTTAATTTATGAGGTGGGCAACCACTGTCATCTCCCCTCATTTTTACTAGCTATTCCTTTCATGGGCTATATAAATATATTTTATCCAAAAAAAAAGAAGCAAAAGCTATATAACTATTTACAAATATCAATAAAAATAAATTTAATCACAAATCTGTTTTGATTTCTTTAATACTTTCTCTCTTTAACGATAAAAGACAAAATTGCCCTATTTTTTTAAATTTTCATAGTACAATTGCTCCTTAGTAAAAAATTTCTCAACAAACTTACCTTTAGTCCTTAAATAAATAAAGGAGAATTTCAATAAAGGGCTGCAGTTGGGAATTAATATCAGCGCAGCCCATAAACAAGTGAATGAATGAACAGGTATTTTTCTTGTTCATACAGCTCATTGACTTGTTTATGGGCTGCGCTGATATTAATTCCCAACTGCGGTCCTTTACTGAAATTCTCCCTAAAATTAAACTATTCTAAATGAAAAGGTTGTGTGATATATCATACTGCATATATCAAAGATTTTTATTTTTTATTTTTTTTGGAAAAAAAGAGTTTCAAAGACTTAAAGAAAACAATCTAATATCATACCAGTAATAATTTTTTAATTAATGATCTTCAATTTTGTTTTTTGACAAAAAAATTAAGTTGGCTACCTTCAAAAATAAATTTTTAATTCATAATATTTAAACAAATAAATTTAATTGATACTTGGGTTATGGTTTTTTTAGCTCAACATATTTTTCATGGTTCTTTCCCAACACTAAAATTCTTTTGATTTAAATAAATCATGTTCTATTTTTATTATATATTAATGTTTATATACATTATAGCTAGTAAAACGGGTTGGGGCCATATGAAAAGGGGCGAGTTCAAGCTAGCTGAACCCAACCCACCAAGTCATGGGCTATGGCGGCTCTAATTTATTTTAGTTTTTCTTAAACAATAAATCCAAATATCCTTCATCCCTTTTCTTTTATGTTGTGTTTAACTACTTACTCATACTTTTTATTTGACACTTTTATTTTATAATATATTTATTTGTTCTACTATTATTAAATTTAAAATAGAGGAGTTTATATATTTTTGTGATGTGAGTGGGTGAAAGGGTGAAAAAAAAAAGGAAAATGAGGATGAAAATGGTTGCCTAACACATATATATAAAAAGATGGGAGTTTGATAAAAGTGGGTGAAAGAAAGAGGGAATGAAGGTAAGAAAAAAAGAGTGTAAGAAATTTTTTTTAGTATTAATAATAATACAGAGTGCTTTGCCAGCTCACTAGGGGCAGGTTGATGCAATCACATGCCAACCTGAATTAGGGATTTTATAAATTTAACAACCCGATTTAGATTTTTTCTCTTTTAAGCAATTTTATATAGGATTTTCCCTATACAAAATACTTAATTCATAGTTTAACATCAATATCAATTAATGATATATTTAATACTTTAACTAACTTTGGAATAAATTTAATTAATTATTTATGTGAATATTAACATCTCGATCAAAATATGAGTAATTTTTTCATAAACATATGTTCATTGAAATACATTCAAAAAATTTGAATTACAAAATATTAATATAAGGATTTCAAAATCAAACAATTTTATAGTCTTAAAAATTAAATGAGTGAGAGAGAGAGAGAGAGAGAGGGATTACAAAACATTTTAGTCAACATTTGTGTCTAAAAGATTTTATCTAGAGCAAGTTTTAATAAATACATGAGATTTAACATCTAAATTTAGTTAACTACCATTTTTTTTGATGAATTATTTAAAGTAACTTATGTTGTGGATTGGGGTAATGATTTAAAATATATTAGGCAACCTTTTATTTTTTTTATTTATTACCAAATTTATTAAAACATATTTATTTAAGTTCTTGTAAATGTCTCAAATGAATACTTCAATTGCATTTTTTGGTCCTAAAATACTATATATATTGTATAAGTTTCATATATTATATAATTACAAGAAGATTACTATGAAATTAAATCAAATGTGTAAAAATATCATAATCTTTTTTTTAGTGTAAAAATACCCATGGACTTTAAAATATGAGCAAAAATGAATTAACTGTTAAAGCATTCTAACATTTGTTACTTTTTGTAAAAGAAGATGATGGTGAGTCTCACCGCAAAAAGTAACGGATATTGAGTGTTTTTAATAGTTATGACATTTTTGCTCCGATTTTTATAGTTCATAAATATTTTTGCACTAAAAAATTTTATGGATATTTTTATACATCGGGTATAGGTTTATGAGTACTTTTATACTTTTACCCATTAAAATATACAGGCTATGTCTGTTTCTATTTTCAACTTTTTCAAAGAACAATTTTATAAAAATATTTTTTAAATAAATTTTTAGAATAAAAAAATATGTTTTATAATTGTTCTATGAAATTACATTTGAAAGTAAGGACTGGAGGGTGAGACTTTTGATGATATCTCAAGTCTTCATATGGAGCAAAAACCATTGAGCAGAAAAGAAAGGGTTTCCAAATATTTTAAAACAATAAATAAGAAATGTAAAAATAAAGTGAAGAAAAAATGAAAATCTACAAGTTTGTTGGCCTTTAAGGTTTTTTATAAAAACTATTTATGTTTTTTTTAAAAAATATTTATGTTTTTTTTAAATCGCTAACTAAAAAAAATACCTTGATTTTTTTGGTTTTTAATTAAATTTTTTTTTATAAAAAAACAAACAAACAAGGCCATACTTTTCTACAAAAATTTGTATACTTTTTATATAAGACAAAAAAATATTAAGAAAATACTCTCTCGTCTTTAATACAAAACCCACTTTAATTGAAAAAAAAATTGAACAACTTTTATATTAATGAGAGGAGATAGGTTAATCCACAAATAGAATGAATAAAAAAACTTTATGAAAGCATTTAAAGGAACAACTTTAACATAAGTGAGTAACAAAGCTATGATTGACAAATTTCTACCAAGTCATGTTTAATGAATGAGAGGATTGATCACAATGCAAGCCTTTCAGATCCAATGGATAGTGACTAACTCCTTGAAACCTACTTTAATAAGCTTATATATGTGAATCGAGTGTATTGAAGCTATCAAACACTTGTAAAAGAATGAGATGCCCGATGTAGCTTGATTTTTCTATAAGAACTCTTTTACTTGATAGCGCCATTATACCACATGATACCATGACAATATTTAATGTTGTCATAACCATTTACATTTATAAAACAAATTCCGAAATTGATAATTCGGAAATAGGTTTGGATATGACGAATTTCGTGGTTATGTCTAGAGAAGAGTTACTTCTTCCATAATAGAGGGAGTCATTGCACTTTTTTTTTTTGTATTGTATTAAGCAGGTATTTGACTTCACGTGCTAAAGAATAAAAGTCATCTTGATGAAGGTGAACCAATGTTGCTATAATAACACTTTAAAATCCTGAAAATTCATAGTGGGATAAGCTAATATCCAAATCGTAGGGACTTAAATAGCACACATGAGATGAACTAATGATCTAAAAATTCCTAACTTTTACATCCAAATAAACATACACTAATAATTTTTTGTGAGGTTTGTAAATGTGACGATTATTTGAGATGCAATGAAATAACTTGTATTGATTTTCTGAGTCATGCATGTTCTATCATACTCCCTCCACTTTTTTTCATAAGGAATTTTTGCGTTGATAGCAGAAAACAAATTAACAGTTAAGATTAGTTGAAAACAACAAATATGTTCAAAATATAATTTATTTTCTAAATATGTTCCTATTTATGTAAAGAGCATAGGAGAATGAGTGAAAATATGAAAAATAATAAGTAATACATGATTAAATGAAAGATAATAAGTGATTCTTTAATATAAAGATATGTATTTAATAAGGATAGAAATAAAAAAAACAGTTTAAAATTTTGAGACATAAAAAAGTATTTATATTAAAAGTCAACTCAGAGAGAGAATTGCTTATAAATAATACTACTATATAAGAGGCAAAAGTAATGCACATATTGTGGCTCTGTTTAGAAAAAGTGCCATAGCTTTACTTGATTTTTTTTTCAGAAAAAAGTAGAAAATGTGGCACTTTTTAGGAGTGACATAGTTACTAAACATCTTACATGTCACTTTTATAAAAAAAATGCTAGAGGAACTAACCTATAATATATATTAAAAATGAAAAAGGAGAAAGTTGGACCCAGTTGAGGTCCCACTAACATTATGGGCGCTCTCTCAAAATGAGGTGGGGACCCCTTATGGGAGCCCCCCCAAAGTTGCTTATAAATAATACCACTACACAAGAGGCAAAAGTAATGTACATATTGTGGCTTTTTTTTTTAGGAAAAGTGCCACAGGTTTGCTTAATTTTTTTTTGGAAAAAAGTAGAAAATGTAGCACTTTTTAGCAGTGACACAACTACTAAACATCTTATATGACACTTTTATATATATAAAAAAGGCTACAGGAACTAACCACTAATAATGTATATATATTAAAAATGAAAATGGAGAAAGTTGGACCCAGTTGAGGTCCCACTAACATTACGAGCACACTCTCAAAATGGGGTGGGGACCCCTTATGAGAGGCCCTCGGGGCTTAGGGCTAGCAGCCCCTTTAGGGGGCTTTGTTCACAACGCAAGTGCACATGTTACGCTAAGTAATACAATGATAAGTAAAGTATCGTTTTCACGAAGATTTGGTTCCAAAACCCGGTTAAATATCAATTATTACACTTTCGCCTAAGTTGAGTTACACAATTATCAGGGGTGAAGGGTAACCATAAAACAACTTAAACTAAACTAAAAATTAATATTAACAAGTGACTCTTTAACATCAAGGATAAAATGGGGTATAGGATTATTTCTCCCCTTTATTAATATTAACAAGTGACTCTTTAACTTCAAGGATAAAATGGGGTATATGATTATTTCTCCCCTTTGTACTTCATAAAAATTGCCTAACTTCCTCTCTATTGGTAGTAAAAATAAGTATATGTGTTAGTGTAGGGTTCAAAAGCATTTGACAAAGCTCTCTCAAGTCAAAATGAAGTTTCTATCTTCACTAAAATGCACAATGTCTTGATACAATTAGTGAAAATTAACCTGAAACAACAACCCTAATATGACAATGCAAGGTTAGTAAATATATCTCTATTTTACCAACAAACCATCCATTAACCAAGTTCTACACTTAGACTAGCTTTCTCAAGACAAACCCAAGTAAACAAATCACTTGAAATGGAGGCCAAGCATTTAAAAACTTTAAGAGAAGGATAAAATCAACACATAAGTATCATTAACTACCAAAAGAGAGGAGTATTCAAGAGTTAACCCATATAAAGAGTCAAAATAATCCTAGAATCAAAGTTCTAGCTACACAAGTTCATAAACCCATAAGAAAATGGGGAAAAACCAGAAAAATAGAGCATAGTAACTTTTTGATAGCAAAGAGAAGAATAATGAGAAGAAAAACTAAGAAAAGGAAGCTTGAATCTCTTTAAATATTCAATCTCCACTTGATTCTCCTTTAAAACCTCCAAGCCCTAGTAAAGAGAAGCCCCCAAAATGCCATAGAAGTGAAAAAGTCTGATTTGGGTTGAGCTAGGCACTATTTATAGGTCTTAGGTTCTGTTTAGCGTCAAAATGCGCACTTCAGTAAATGTGCTTTTTTGATGTGGCCAAGAGATTTTTGGCTGCGACCAAAAACATTCTATCCGATTTCTGGCCGCAGCCAAGAATTTTACTTGAATTTTTGGACACGGCCAAAAAGTTTCTGCTTAGTGCTTTCAAAACTAATTTGCTGCTTCTTCTCTTCTCATCTTTTCTTGCATTGTCACTGCTTCATACTTGGATTTGTGCTTCACAAGGGCTTCACACATGTCTCAAATCATTATTCTATCACACAAGAAAATCTATCAAAGAAAAAAGTTAAAAGATATGACCAATAATAACACTTTTAATCCTTTTTTCCCAATTATCAGCTGGATACATTTTTCTTACATATGTATCCCAAAATGTGTATTCATTTACCAAAAAGTACCAGAATATGAAGGTAAATGTGCCAAAATAACATGAATTTCATGAGGTTAACAGGCTTCCCCAGCTCTCCACCTTAAAAGGGACAACTCATCATTATTTTGTGACTTTTTTTAAAAGAGTACCCCCAAATTGAGAAACTCTTTCCCCCTCTATTTATATTGTCTCGCTCATTTTTTCACTCTCACTTATTTTAACTTTGTATATTTTTTTCCTTAGTTTCTTATTCATTTCTCTTCCTTCTTTCTTTATCTTTCAACTTCACCTTCATTGAAGTTTGGCGTCCACTATTATTTTTTTCTTCCTATTGATATCCACTCAAAAGATATGTCGGACAACTTGTCCTTTGGTTTTTTTTCCTTCCTATTGTCTTGTTCTCTTATACGAGATGTTCTTTTTTTTTTGGGTTACTTACTGATTGTTCTCTTGTACAATCTATTACCATATTTATCTTCTTGTTATTTATTGAATGTTCTTTTGTATAGGATTATCTTGTTCCACATAATATTTGTTTTAACTGATATTTGAGTTTCATTTCATTAAAATTTAATTTGTTTGCATATTTATTTTTACTTTTTAAAGATAGTTCTCAAATTTAAATTTAAGGTTTTATGAATAAAAATAATATAGGTTTCTAAAGAAAATTTAATTTTTTTTTTAAAAAAACATTACTTTAGGTGGTTCTCCCTTGAGGAAGCGCCACCAAAAGTGGAACATCCACTTCCTGTGACACTTTCTCAAGGAAGCGCCACATCAAGCATTTTCTTCTAAAAAAAGAAAAAAAGTTGTTAGAATTCTTGTGGTGCTTCCCAAACGCTACAAGAACCTATTGTGGTGTCAAGATACATAGCGTGCTATATGATTTATTTTTTGTAGTAAGGTAAATAGGATAGGAGGGAAGTGAATGATTTAGAATCCCCAAATCTCGCCCCTCCTACCACAATAAATTTGGATCTTAAAGCTAAATTTGAAACTTTTGTTTGTTCTTGTCAGAAATCGTAGGGGCGTACCTGGAGAAGTCTCTTTCTTCACAGATACCCACACTAACTAGATCACTACTTGGAGTCCAGACTTGATGCACAACAAATTCACCCAGACAGTTTATGAGAGAAGGAGAGAAACTTAGGGTTCTTGCGTTACGTTATGTTCTTTCGTAAAACACACACCATATGTATTCTACGTGCAACATTTTTGTATTTTTGAATAAACAAAAATAATTGTTCCCTCCTTAAATATTATATAAATAATATATAAAATAAAATGGGAAAATCATAATTTATCCCATTATTTTTATATATTTTCATATTGGCCCCAAAAGCCAATTGATTTTCTTTAATCCACCAAGGGTGGACATTTATATATTCCAACAGTTCTTGTTTGAGAAGACTGAATATTGAATCTTTTGCGTTTGATATATGTAAATGGCAACCTATATGGTTTAGTTAAGGTTCAGTGGGTATAATCAATAATTCAATAATGTAATACTACATTCGGTCCTAAATATAAGATATAGTTGACTTTTTTGAATAATTGATGTTGCCTTGCTTCTGTCGCTAAAGCAGTCAATTAACTAGGTCCTAAATAAATATGTAGTTTAGGGTCAACCTAGGTCATTCTCCCAATGAGCAATATGTGGGTTTCTTTAGAGTTGAGTTTAGATGAGAAAAGATGCAAATTTATGGACCTAAAGACACTATTATCTAAATGCTACTAAACTAGCTAAATGAAATATGCAATGCCTCTAAAATCTATATGAGAATGAGAATGTACTTTTAGGGATTTTGGTTTTTTTAGGAAAAAGGTAAATGAAAATCTTAAATAAAAAGACTAATTAAAACAAGATTCGAATCAGTTATGGTGAAGGGAACAACTTAAGATTCACATATCATTTAATTAATCAGACCAAAGGTTAGAATTAATAGAATTTAATTACCTAATTGAAACATGAGAATTCATAAAATTAATCTATTAGAGAACTCATAACAAGTTAAGAGCTAGTTGATTAAACACATTAAAACCAATCAAAAATATTTTCAAATTAATTTTAGAATTCATGTCTACAATTATCTAATTAAATTACTAAACAATTATCCAACTCAATCAAACAATCAAGAGAATAAATCCAATTGACAATTAAATTAATAATGAAAAATCAATTAATAACTCAATTGCAAGTTAAAGGTTTGCAAACAAAAACTCTATGGAATGTTTGAGCATAAATCAATTCAAAATATTAATCCAATTCAAAAGAAAATATGTCTACAATCTAAAACTAGATTTTTCTCAATAAACACAAACTCAAAATTACTTAAAACTAAATAACTCAAAGTTTTGAATCAAAATAATAATTGGAAAGAAATTCCCTTATGATCTTCAATTTTAACTTTTAGGCTCTAGTCTTCCTCCACGCTCCACCCAAGTTTCCTCCCAAATAAGTTTGCGCTGCCATGAAATTCTTCTCTTCCAACTCCTTCTCACAAGACACTGCCATTGGATCTATTGATTAAAGACCAATGACATGGGTGATTGTGTGAATTGTGAAAGGAATGAATAGAATAAGGAATATGGAATTGGGTGGCTGTGCGTGAGAAGGCGAATGGTGCAGTGGTGAATAATAAAGATATGATGGATAGTGGTTGTGGCGGTGATGGTCTGTAAAGCAAGAGAAACTTTCTATAAATAATAGGTCGTAGCTGGGTCATTTAATTAGGAAGGAGGGGAGAACTTTTGATATCAATCTAGATCTATCAAAATTCAAGTTGCTCAATAAAATTTATTGCTTGGATCTTCATTTACACCATTGGATTTAATCTTGGGAAAATTTCAGTTAAATACCTTCTCAAATTATAAAACCCAGAAAAATTGTTATAATTTGCAAAACCCATAAAGGTTCTAAAGGGGAATCTGGGTTTTACAAATTATAATAAAATGACCCAAATGCCCCTTGTAACAATGAAAAGGGGAGAGAGTCTTGTGAGGCTGATTGGTAGAGGAACACAAGGCGCAAGTTGATCTCCTTCTTCCTGTGTTCCGCACCTTTTTCCCCAAAACCCATTGATTGTTCCATGAGGGAAACCGTGAGTGACCCAAAGAGGAGGGTGGCTAATTGAGAAGGTGAATGGAAACAAACCCTAAAGACGTTCGAAGGCCGTGAGCTGTCGCAAATCCTCATGTGTATGCCGTGAGTTGCCACAAATTGCTCTCACTTATTGCTCCTCCTCTCTCTCAAGTCACACCTACCGATTGCTCCTCTCCAATGTCACAAGTCTCAAGTCACAAGGATAGGATCTTCTTCTCTCTCCCTCTACAAATTTTCTTCTTTTGTGGACTCTGTAATTTCTATTTCCTGTTTTTGAAATGCTTACGCATATACAATGTCTAAGGTGTGTCTTTCAACTTATGATGCCATTTTTTGTATCTGAAAAAATTAGTGAGAAAATATCTAAAAATTTTAAATCAAATCTTTGCCTATTTCAGTGGGGATTAGTTTCTTGTTTATTTGAAATATCGTTGTAGTAGTTTAGAATTTTAAGAGAGACATTTACCTAAAAAGAAGAAAAAGTTCTCATTTTGTTAAGTCTCTGATTGAGACCAAGATTGTCACCTAAATTAGTCAGTCAGATGATTGCACCAATAGTATAGGGCAACCAGTCGTTCTTCTTAAGGAGCACTATTTGGAATTCATAAGTACCCAATTTTAAACTAAACTAATTAGTTGGTTAATTAGGGGGTTTTCGTGGTGTAAGTAACTAAATTAAACTAAATCTAAATTAAAATAATTCTTTTTGGAATTTGAAAATATTTTTGGTAATTAAGTTCTTATGATAGGTCTAGTCTCTCGATGGTGGTCGCTCAGTTATCTTTGCTCTCTCAAAAGATTTTGCGAGTTTTTATATTCTCTAAGTTTAATTTTTAAAAAACCCTAAGTAATCGTTTAGGTCCAATGTTTCAATTAATTAAAAACCTTCCTAGAATCATAGATTGATTAATTATTAATTAAAACGTTGTTAAGTTTTCTTAGAGTGCTCTTAAGATGAATGAATTAATTAATTCCTCGAATTGTCAATCAACAATCCGAGAATTATGTGCAAGAGGGAAAATCAATCATAATCATGACAATCAAACCAATCACACATAAAAGTCTTAAAACTTGGATAAATATAAAATCGATAAATCAATCATCCATAAGCATAACATCCAGATCTTCTTAAATTACAATGGTAATCAGAAATCACATCATCTAGAAAATTTCCTAAATCTAGGAGAATTACAAGATGAAGAAGAAATTAGAAAATCTAAATAGTTCTACTCGCTTGGTTAATACGTAAGCTCCAACCTTCACAATCCATCACCGAAAGGCTAAGGGCTTAGCCTCTCATGGCTTCAAACCTCTTGTAATCCCATTCGATCTTCGACTTTATGAGAGATGGTTAAGGTTTATGGTGAATTGATGGGTAGAATTTGGTAGATAGATGGTTAGGGTTTGGAATTAGGGTTAGGAATTGAGAGAATTTGGGAATTGAGGGTTGCATGTTGCTGTATCGTGAAATCTCACAGATCCGAGCCAACCTTAATCGCAAGTTAATCTCCCCTTTCATAGCTAATCACAAACCCTAATCCAAAGCACAATATCTCATATTACGCACTGTAGTCGCGACCTCACAGTCCTCAGGTCGCAACCTGGCTTCGTGAACACTCCTTCCAAGCTTGACTTTGCTCCAAAACGCACAGCTTCAATAAAACTCATCAGGTCGCGACCTAACAGGTCCAAGTCGCGACCCCACATGACAGATCAACATTCTCCATGTGTTTGGGCCTTCAAGCTCTAGTGTCTCCATCCTTGATCCATCTTGGGCTCCAATTTCTCCTTTGCTTGCCTAAAAATATCATCACAAAGAAACTTTTGCCAAGGCAAGTGA
>JBAGKO010000014.1:18708730-18719400 GCA_037177275.1 Acacia concinna
ACGAGAATTCGCGGGACCGTATTTTCGTATATTTTGTTAGTTGGGACTGAAATGCAATTTTTCCAAATGTTTTTGCCAAGATAATAAATAAATCAAATTGATCGTTGAGGTATATTTCAGTGAAAGATCACACGTAGATTGACCGTGGAAGTGCCTATTTCTTCCTTACTTTCTCCACATTTGTTGTAAAGCTCCAAAACCGTTAATTAGTGCTCCAGTATTAGTATTTAGTCAGATTAGATGCAGACACAGATGGATTTCCTCCATCCTTGTCGTCACTAGTGTTTATTATTTCGATTTCAAATTGGGACGACACAAGAATAATAATGCATATCTCATGTATGTTAAATGTCATGCTTGAATCATTGGCTGTATTGTGAATTCTTGTGAATCTCCATTTCCTGGGTTGTATCTCCATTTTTAATGACTGGTTTCAGATTCATCGATATTACTCATTCTTGTTGCAACTTATTTTTAACTCTGCTAAAAATAGCTCAAACAAAGAGCAGGCATCTATCATCACATACTGTAATAATCAATACATGAATCCTGCAATTTCTGTTGCATTTCATTTCTGAATGTCTCTTCAGCTCCAGCTGAATCCGTTCAAGTCCAGTTGTTTGCAGCCCATCGCAGCATCGCTGTCTTCGCGGGTGTTGAGATCCAGTCTTGATGCTGCAAAGTAAGGTAATCTATACTCCTGAGGAACTTTTTCTTCTAGTGGATTAATCGTTTCTGGCTTGCTTGTGTTTCTGTGTTGGAATCCACCATCTGATTCTCTCCCCAACATTAATCTCTCAGTTTCTCGCTCAAGTCCGATGCTCATTGATAAATCGCTTGGACTTCTTTCCGCGGCGTAGCCTCTTCTTTCTGAACTCTTACCCAAAGGATTGCTCAGAAAGGTGCCGTTCCTTTTCGCTTCGTCACACCACTTGAGTTCAGAGTTCCTCAGGATGGGTGCTTCCGTGGATTCCTTTCTTTCAAGGAATGTACGGCCATTGAAGGATCTTAAGCCCATCCCTGGATTTTGTATTTCTTGTTCCTTTTGAGATCCATCGCAGGATGTGAGGCAGCTGTCCATGGAGCAGTCGGTCGGCTGGTTGTTTTGTGTTTGCTGTGGGCAGAATCCTTGTAGCTCCTTCAGTTCTGAAAAGGCAGAACTCAAACACTGAGAGGATACTTTGGACACAAGCTCTGAGAGTTGAACTTTTGCTGCTTCAAGGCCCACCATACCCAAGTTCTGTCTACCAAGTGTTTCTTGAGCTTTCTCAAGCACAGCCTGCAGGTATTTGCCTTGGGCCTCTATGCGAAGCTGCAAGTGTCTCTGTACCTGGATGGGTTCAGAATGATTTTGTCACACTTTTTCAAAGTCTGAAGAAACTTTAGAACTGCATAAAACTAGGAACAAGGATAAATTATAATTTCAAATTTCTTCAAAAAGAATTCATGCATGATGGCAATGGCTCACCTCAAGTTGTTCATTTAGTATTCTCTGCACCTCAATCTGCATCTGCAGGGCCTCACTTATGTGTAGATCTCTGGGAAAAGTGGACTGGATGTTAGAACCTAAATGATTAAACTACTGATTTCAATAAAGGGCCTGTGAAAATGGTGAATTTTTCTTACTTATTAGGCTGTGGTGCGAGGCTTAAATTGTTCGCATGAGTTACACTTGTTTCAGGAAGTCTTTCTCCTGTTGCTGCACCTGCATTAATTGCTGGTAAGATAAGTTTGTTCTTCATAGACAAGGCTTTTGTTGGTCATAGTTTGATCTGTCATCATATGAAGAAGTGGAAGAGATTGTTCTCTTACTGATTTTGTGTGTCACATTGTTACTCTGTCCATGCAGATTCTTGCTCAATCTATACTTCTGGAGATAAAAAGGAAGGGGATTAGCAGTTGCTATGCGAATTTCATTCCACACAACTTAACCAGAAAAAGATGTTTCTAATAGGCATTGCCCAGATTATACAAAATATATGAAATGAGCATTAAAATGGAGATTATTTTTGCGGACCAAATGGCAATTTAATTAGCGAAGCTATACAATATGTTTCATACTTGTAATTTCTTGAAGAAAATTGCAGATTGAATCATTGATACGATAATGTTCCATACATAATTTATACACACAATTTGTTCCTTCAGTATGATATGTGAAATAGATGTAATCACTGCTGAAATATTTGAATTAGTTACCTAAAATGAAGTTGGAAAAGTTGGCAATTTGCAAAATTTCATCTATGAATAGAGAAAGGAGGAGAAAATAATGATGCCAGCCTCAATAATTTGCATTATTGAACCTTTTTCTTGTAGCTTTAAAATTGAGCTTATATAATGAAAATTTAAAAAGTCAGCTACTCTTTTAGTGGAGAGTTTGGTTAGCATGAACTAGAATCGTTAGCTGTGAAGGCTGTTTTTTCTGCTTGAGGGCGAGGGTGAGACTCAGAAACCGCTTAATGATGGATTAAAAAATGCATGCATTTAAGATGGCTGTTGGAGGTTATTACCTGAAGATGGCTCTTTAGATGATACAAAGTAAGCCCTGGAATCCCCATGAGTTTCATTACTGTCTTGGGAGTTGCCTCTGCAGGGAAAATAATTGTACTTTGCATTAGTAAATTAAAAATTTTGCAGGATATGACATTGTTATGATTTTTCACTCAAAAATTGTGAGTACTCACTGTCAGCTCCACCTAGCTGATTGACAGCTTCTATAAACCTAGTATGTAGATCTGCTGTCCATTTCAATCTGGGCTTAGCATCAGTGGAGAGGACAAGTCCAGAATCACCAGAGCCATTCCCAGTTTGAAGGAACATGTGCCTCTCAGCTGATATTGGCATTCTGGAAGAAGAAGAATGGATGTTCTTTCCTTGGTGCTGGTGATGTTGGTACATGGTTCTATTCTCTGGGTCCCTTTGCTAACTCTGGAAGGTTGAAGTAGAACTTGATAATTCTCTATTTTCAACTCTTATTGCTTGGCCTGACAAAAACAAAGAAAACTTCTTATGATTTGTTGTGCTTCTCTTATTTTCTTTTCTTCCCATATGCCCTCACCAGGAGGCATGCCAAACTGGTATTTATATCAGAGAAATAGGCGAGGGAGTTAGTAAGTAACGCATGGAATCTTTGGATAGAACCAATTGAAAACCAAACTTAATCCTTTGTGTGTGGTGACCTGAGAAAATAGAGATATTATTC
The DNA here is from genome assembly GCA_037177275.1 of Acacia concinna. Lineage (NCBI taxonomy): Eukaryota > Viridiplantae > Streptophyta > Magnoliopsida > Fabales > Fabaceae > Acacia > Acacia concinna. The sequence continues at coordinate 18,711,933 of JBAGKO010000014.1, forward strand.
CTTCCTACTTTTGCTAACTTGTGTGTGGGGCCCTGTTTTCTTAGTTCCATTTTCCCATTTTCAAACTGCAAAATACAAACTTCCTAAACACCTCAGACCTTGCATTAGGTTCCAGAATTGATCCTTCAAATTTTAACCCACTGACATTCTTATTCGTTTGCTAGACTAAAGTAGGAATCAAATTCCCAAATATGAAAGAGAATTTGTTTTTTCCCCTCTCCCTTTTCTCTGACTTGGTTTTAGGGAAGCCAATATCCCTCTCGACTGGGAACCACCAAGCCTCATACTTCTAACTTTTCTTTTGGTTCTAATGGAGTTGGGAGTTAGAGCTTAAATCTTCAGTTCCTTAATTTGACCATGAGGTTAATTTATCAGTCCTTAACTTGCTTAGCTCTTTGTTGGTATGATGAAGTGGTAAAGGAAGAAAATAAAGTCATGAAATAACGTATTAATAGGTTGAATATGAGAACCTAGAGGAAAGAATCCATTGACTAAAAGCATCTTGGAAATCTGCAGCAACTCATGAAAGAAAGAAAAAAAGATACAATAAAATAATATAAAAAATAAACATTTTGAGAAGATGCGTCCCATGGGACTGCTTGTGGAGGTAAGGAATAGAATAAGAATACGTTCTGTCTGCTTCAATAAGTTTGGTACTTATTCAGCCCCCACCGTATAAAATAGGAGAAAGAATGGGCCCGAGTTATTCATTCTTTTGTTTTTGGCACAAAAATGCAGGACCCATCATCCTCTGGAATCCTAAGCAGGTGGGACCTGATTATAAAGAGAAAGCGAAGATTGTACTTTCTTCTATACTTGCATTTGGTTAAATACAGTACTACAGCAAAAGGACCACTTGCCTCTTCCCTTGACTTGTATCTTGGTTAATGAGGCAGATTCTTATATATGAATCCATACAATTTTTTCCGTCTGTGTCCAGCTTTTAAATTTGTTTCATTGTTCTTATCCTCTAGAACTTGTTACAAATTATAATATAGCTGAAAAAATTATTTAGAGTTGAATCCCTGTCATTTCGTTTTCTCTCTAGTCCAGAGGACTATTGAGAGCTATGCTAGATCTTATAACAAAAACATTCATAGGCTTTTGTTTGACAGTTTAAGCTTTTGAGTTAGAAGTGGCTCTTGACGGAACTTTTACTAAAACCATACTGGAAGAAAACATAATTGTGTAGTTAGATCAAAATGATTGGGCAATAATGGATGGATTAGTGTATTTAGAGCTGTTGACATGGGAACATTTAGTGCATGGCATATACCATGCTAAATCATTTCAAAAATTGTATTATATAGAATCTGATTCAGTTTTAAGACAAACGCAATCCACAAGCAACGCATGTGTCAACTGCTTCTGTGTCTGCATTATTTAAGTAGTAGAGATTATGTTTTACAATAATAGAAAGTAATGAAGTACTAGATGATCAAAAATATTATTATATAATGATCACCAGCTAATGCAGAATAAGTTTTGATTACCGTATATATGTCATGAAAGACCAAACCACTTGTTGGACACTAATATAAAAGTAGAAGCTTATTCACAAACTGTATCTGATATTCTTGTTCCCGATCATCAGGTAATAAAGAGATGTGTGAGGAAAACATATATTATTTATAGTTATCTTAATAACCATTGAAAGAAATAAGCTGAAGATTCCTTGAACAGTATCTTCACATCACTTGTGTCCTTGTTCTTGTTCTTGTTCTTGATTCTGATTTTGGAATATTTAATGTGGCCACAGGGGAATCTGTGGGCAAAGTTAAAGCTGAGTTCCTAAGTAGTTTTCTGTCATGTGGATTGGAATAATTTGGGGCAAGGGGATTGATATGCTACTCTCCCATATTGATATGGAATTTGCTCCTCAGATGGACTTAATATAGCCACATGGCAAATTCTCTGTATCAAGGTATGAGAAACCTATCTTGAAAGCTTAAAAAAAATTTGTCATTTGATTGTATAAGGAAATTACCATCTCTATCCATCGGATGTGTAGCATTAGTTTGGTGCTGCAAAAATATGTGATATATTAGGTCTGATGGCGTCATGCTGATGGTAAGCATGAATCATGAAATTAACATGCTATTGCAAAAGCTCAGAAAACATATTTTAAAGGTGCGATCTTTAACACTAAATAAACCCCTAAAAGATTTTAGAAGTGAACAACAAACCCTTCTCTTGTATGTGCATTTCAGCTCAGCGCGTCTTAATACAGTGCTTGTGTGGGAGCACTTGATGTTTGAACTAGCTTATGTGAAGTGATTTTACGATATACAAGATAAGTATGTAAGTTTTATCTGGTAAAACATAAAACAAACAACTGTACAAAATAACTGCTTTTGCACTTTAGGAGACAAAATATGCCTTACATATTTACCTATTACAGTTCAAAATCACTCAAGATGTATTTTTAGTTTATCAATTATTGACACAGAGGGTGGAGATGGAAGAGAATAAAGGGGGCTAACTTTATGCCTACCTTTTCCCTATTGCATCTACCAATTAGAGAAGTCTTAGTCTAGCGCGTTGCTTGTTTAATTCTATATCATTGTTGACCGTCCAATAAGAGGTACTGCACTTAGCAGCAGTGTCAATGAAGTCTTAGTGTTTTTGATGCTGTCACAATTAACCATTCTTGGCGTATTTGGTTTCTAAATCTTTCATATACCTATTCGGGGGTGTTAGTTAATAATTTATAGAAACTGTAAAGCTGTGGCAAAGCTGTGATATATGGAATAAAACTTTGTTCTGCAGCTTTCATATCAAGTTTCTAATAGGACCATCTTTCCCATACTGGCAGTCATCTTCAGTTGATGCTTTAAATCTGTCCTTATTACTTTCAAGTCCTATATGCTCCTTTTATGAGTATGTCATGTACAGTTGATTACTTGGCTTTTTTGGCTACTAGAATCCAATCCATCCATCTTCCTTTACCTTCTTCAACATGGAACATGTCCCACCCATTCCAGTGGACATAGTTTTTATACCTTTTTCGGTACTCCAATTTCTTTCTTTCATTCTTATATTACGATACATTGATTCACTTTTAAGGCTAGTGGTCAATTATAAGCCTCACTCCAGTCTCCAAATAATTAGCTTAAAATAAGATTCGATCTTAACTCTTAAGGCTATATGGCCAATCACACATCAGATACTCATCTACAACCGCTAGACTGTGATTTTTGTTGTTACCATTATGGCATTGGATGAAATGCAAAGTGAGAAATGACCACGGAATGCTATTCTCACGGGGAAAAGGAGAAAGGAGGATAAATTAAAAAAAAAAAAAGTAGAGAAAATGAAAGTTTCAAAGATTCTGGGGAATGAGAACATGAGAATCTTAACTCAGACTAAAGCCTATATAGGTCATATTCTGAAGTAAAGAATATAGGTTATTCTTTTTCTTCGAAAGCCACGAAAAATGGATTCTCACATCCCCACCCCATCGTCCTTTTTACTTGATGTGTAATCAGATGCCCCTGCTTGAAGCATTCATTATTATGACTTATTATAATTGTCATCTCCTTAACCAACAGATTTGGTCTAGCTGTGCAAGATCCCATTATATCCATTTTGGTATTGAGTTTGAGTCCTAGATGAGACACTTGCGTTGAGAAAGGTGGCTACAAACCATCAAACTAGAGACGTCGGTTGCTCAGATACATTGGTAATAAGATCCAAAAAAGGCGATGGTTGATAGTATGAAAAAAAATTGCCATCTCCTTAATAGTAAAACTAATACTAATGCTGCTATATCTTTTCCAGGGGAAGTGCTATTTTTATAGATTGTTTAATGTTGTTATAAGATTTGGGTTTGGCTTCTACTTTTTACCCACCATGCTTCTGGGAAGTGGCCAGTTTTTGACATCTGCTTTGCATGCTCTTCATTGTGATTCGTGTCTAGCTGTCTCTCTTCATTTTGGATGATTCTTGTACCTACTTCCCACTTGCTTCTTCCCACTTTGTTTCTGATGGCTGGAATAATAAGGGTCCATCTGTCCCAGTTTTCACGTCCGTGATCAACTTTTATTTGGATGTATCAACTAGCTATATCTTGTTAGACTGTCTACTTCTTCTTCTTTTTTTGTTTTGTGAAAAATTTGCTGTATTTGGTCATGATACTTCTGTCAATATATAAGATATTATGTTAGATCTGAAATTTCACGACATGCCGCTATCAAAACTTGAGAAAGAAATAAAAGAATAGGATTCGATGAGATAAAAAAGGCATATAAGGCAAAGAGTTCCCACTTCCAGGAAGATGAATCATACAGGTATAAATACCATCGCGAATAAAATGACAGCAATTGTCCGCATGGGAAAACAATAAATTCTCAAGCCATTAAATTTGAAAACTTCCATTTTAATATCTGCATATTTCATCAATCTTGTTAGTAGAGGAATAAAAAATGTCCTTTTTTTTTGGTAGAGGGAAGAGTTGGCATATTTCAATCTTGTTAGGAGAGGGATAAAAAATTTCTTTTCTTTGTGAGTGAATGCGTTTAGTTTGATTGTATGAAAAAAGAAATTAGGCTTGGACTGGTGATATTAAATTATTAATTTAGATTCAACTTTAAAAATGCCACCCTGCCAAAAGTTATTGATAGCATTTACTAAAGTTTGATAGATGAGATTATTTGTATAGTGAAGAAGTGATATTCAAGTTAGTTGGGGTGGCGCAAGTTCGAATGTCAAAAAACATATGCTTATTAGAAGAAACAAACAGCCAAAGGGATTATACCTTAAGTAATAAAAAGAAGTGATAGTCAAGTTAGTTAACATAAGTGTTCGAGCAAAATTATTTTTAGAGTAAAGGGGTAATTTTGCCCTGAAAAATATTTTTTCAGGGGCAATCTGCTTTGGAAGTCTTACAAAGAGCAATTTTGTTCAGAAGTTTTAAAAGTGGGGCAATTGTGCCTCTACCTTTAGTTGACAAAATATGTTGAGCAGACAATTCACAGATCATCCACTTTATTTTTGTTAAGGTAAAAATTTATCATAGAAGTCTTAAATCTGTTAATTTTGATCGTTAGTTGACCAAATATGTTGAACTGGTAATCCACATGTCATTTAGTTTATTTTTGTCAAGCTAAAAATTTGTGTCAGAAATCTATATGTTATCTAATTATCTTTTTTAAAAGTTCCGATACAAATTTTCACCTTAGAAAATAAACAGCGAATGATATATAAATTGTTAGTTTAATATCTTTAATCAACTAACTGCAGAGGCACAATTGCCTCATTTTTTAAACTTCCAAAGTAAAATTGCTCCTCATGAGACTTTTAAGGCAAAATTGCCCCTATGACAATACTTCCAGAACAAAATTGCCCCTTTACCCTTATTTCTAAGATATGATAAATATAATATCACATCATTTTCAGCGTTAGCAAGTAGCGATGCACTGATGTGCTTGACGCATAAAGAAGGAGAAATTATAATGAAAGATAACACAACCAAAAAGAACCTAAAACCCAAAGAACAAAGTTATGAATTGCCATGTTAATTACGATGTGTGGTCACTTTATTCCCAGTGCTCTTCTCCACTGTCTTTTTGTTTCTCACTGGAAATTAAGTTACGGCATCTATGAATACATTGTATCTTTCAGTAATAATATATATTTATTAGGATTTGATGCATAAATTGATAGATATTTGATAACTCTTATCCTCCAATCCTTATTACTATGAGGGTTTCTGAGTTGTAAAAAGTGCTTATATTATGAACATCCCAGCCACTGGATTCTTATCATCTTCCAAGAAATCAAATTATTCGATTTTATACGCATTAAAAGCGATATATGCGTCTGTTTTTCCCAACTTTTTTTAATTTCCATTTATTTAGCACGCTTTTCAAAGTGCGAATTTTCTGCTTTTTTAGATAATCGTTATAAAAAAATATCCAGAATAATTGTCCAATATACGAAGTGAGTGACAGATTTTACTGCTCGTTTGGAACTCAATAAGAAGAGAAATAAGTGATTTATTGCACGAAGTAAGAATGTGAGAGAAGTTTTTCTCATATTGCGTAATAAATGACTTATTTCCCTTCTTATTTACTTATTGTTCGGTCAAAATGATTACTAATTACTAATTAACATTAAAATATAATAAATATTTAATATGAGTGTAAAAATAATATTTTTAAAAGAGATGTCTATATAAGTGAAAGTGTGCTTTTTTTGGATACAAGTAAAATTGTTTTATGTTAATAAAATAATATTCTTGGAAAACAAGTTCAACATTTACCATCTTCTTGTTGGTAAGCTAAAGTGCTGTCTGTTTTAACTTTTAAGATGTGCTTTTTACTGTATTTGTGACAAGTATATTAGAGTAGACTTGCTTCAACTTTTAAAAAAAATGTTAAAAAAAATTACTTTTGAGTTTCCCAAACAAGCACTAACATTTGGGATGCATTTACATTTACAGCCACAGCATCGGTTGCCTTGTTTGCTCTGAAGTGGACATTGTGATAGTCCCATTTATAATTCAACAGAACTTCACCATTAACTATTAAACTAACTACTGTATCATACTTTTAATATAAGAATAAGTTGATTAATTTGAAAATATTAAAAATACTAAATAAATTACTTGGTTTGATATCAATAAGCTGATAAGAGGGGTTAGGCCTCATAAGATGCCTCTTTAATTTCCATGTAAATATCTCGTATGTATCTTCTTCTCCCACTCTTGCCTGTCCCTATATAGGGTTTTACTTACATTTTCTTTCTAATGAATGTGAATACCTCATTTTGTCCACGACCACTCAAAAACTAAAACAAAATAATAAAAAAAATCATTTAATTAATGGTACTTGGGGACCAAATCGGTAATCATCATTAAAGGGAGAATAAAAAAATAAAAATAAAAATCTTCTCATTAATGATGCTCAGGGTTCAAATTTGCAATCAGTATTAAAAAGGAAATTAAACATAAAAAATATATATATCATTGATGATGATTATATCATTAAAGAGGAAATTAAAATTAAAATAAAGGAAAAAAATTCCTCTTTTATGACGATAGATTTAAATCAAGAATTTACTTGTGGAAAAATGTAAAATAATAAAAACGAAAAATAGACAAAAATCCCTCTCATTAATGTTGATTGGTTCTAATCTTGACAAGTTTCACTAAACAAAAAAAACATATATATATATATATATAAGAAAAAACGAAATAAAAAATATCCTATTGATTAGGCTACAAGTTAGAAAATTCTATTGACAGAAAACACCAAAAAAATAATAGGGAGAAAGTGAGGCAAGATAAAGAGTTTTATTTTTTAGAGAATTCCAAAAAAAGACATTGGAAATAGGGAAAAGACAATTTAGTACAGCAAAATCTGAAAAACTCAAATCAGTCTATTTTGTACTTTTTTGGGTAATTACGAAAATGCCACTGAATTTTTCACAACACCAGTTTCGTAATTCACAACACGGGTATCCAAAT
>JBAGKO010000014.1:18719500-18731329 GCA_037177275.1 Acacia concinna
AAATAGGGGAGGAGATCTTCAAGCCACGACAGCCAACGAGATGGACGATATGACAAAGAGAGGGCAATTGTACATTCCGACGAAGGAGTGAAGAATTGAAGAGAGTTTGACACTTCGACAGAGAGGGAAGTATCAGAGCAACCAACGAAGGAATGATGACATTGGGGAACGGTGAAAGCTATGCAATTGAAGTGCCAAAGAGAGGGAAATCTAAAGGAAGGGTTAGGGCAGGCAAACGGTGAAAGCTATGACTGTAGTGCAGAAGGGAGGGAAATCTAAAGGAAAGGTTATGGTTATTGGGTTAGGTATACATTGAATGCAAAGGTTGAAGTTTATTAAAAAAAAACATAAAAAAGGTTGAAATTTGAGGCCTCAACTTAGCAAGCCCAGAGTGATTTTTTTTTTTTAAATTAGCTATCAGGCCAGCATGATAGGCCAAATAGGCCTATTAGCCAACCTAGTCCTAGCCTGATAATTAATTCAGGCCTAACCTACCAGGCTTTTAACAGGCCAGGCCGGAGGCCTCTGACGGACAGCCTGACCTGTTTCCACCCTTATTTGCCCACTAGATACATGGTTCAAACTGCCAACTAAGGGTAATGAATAAATTATCTTTGTAAATCTCAATGTTATACTTCTTCTGAGGATAAATTCTTTCATGAACCTAATTTATCACATTATTTGTTGTTTAACCAATTAAAGCACAATAACCGTGGACAATATTTGGCTACGGATCTAATTCACAATATGGGTTTCTCTTAAAAAAACAAATCCCTTGATTGTTTTTTTTTGCATGCTAAAATCCCTTAATTAAGGTTTCATAAATAATGAAAAAGTATATATTGTGAAATCTTTTAATTTTATTAATTTGCTAGCTTCTATTACGGAAGTATTAAATCAGTTCACGAATTAATATATTTTAATTGATAAGACTACAAATGACGTGGTGAACTATATTCATATAAGAATTTCTTCCTTTAGAGGTAAGGTCACTTGCCATCTATTAATTACCAACTTAAATTTTTCACAAAATATCTATTTAACTAATATTGGTATCTTAGGGAAATTGGTTAAATTCATTGTGAAAAATGTGTATTTTTATCTCTTAAATAAGTTATATGTTAATTGTCCATTAATGCAAACTTTATTAATATTCACCATCAATATGATAGTTTAAAAAAATGATAATCAGACAGAAAGGAAAAAAATAAAACAAATACGGTAGAAAGTAAATTGGGGTATTGTTGGCAAAAAAAAGGGGGTATTAGGCCATTCTTCCAATCCTAATTATAAAATCCACTTGATTTATTTGAAGAATCTTAAAAACCAATTAAATGACTTAAAATAATTTAAATTTATCTTTTTTCTTAAAATTATTTTATTTGAATTATGAAATAATATATAATATAATAAAATGGTATATATTATATGATTAATTAAATTATTTATATTTCTTAATCTCTTTAAAATAATTAATTAGATCTTATAATTATTATATGAAAAGTATTTTAATACCAACCTTACCATTCAATTAGTTTATAAAATTTTTCAAATTAGGCATCAGAGTATACGATGACTGTAACAATCGTCACACATTTACACAGTTGCACTAGAATTCTGTATTTCAAGCGCCAAATGATATTCAGGCCACTTTCGACCAAAAAAGATATTCAGGCCACCCAAAAAAAAAAAAAAAGTGTCATATGATATGATAGTGTTTTGGGCACGGTAGGACTAGTCCTGTAGCACAATGGTATGGTTCCTGGTCAATCACGTTCGCAATTCTCCGGCGATTTTCTCCACATTGCACCGTTTTCGGCCCCATTCATGCTTTAACGCTCAGCTGTACACCGCCGTTTGATCCGCCGTATGGAGTCTCTCTTCGACACTATCAATGTCCGAGATCTTCTATCCACCCAAGACCTCTCTGACCCCACCTCCCCGCTCTCTGCCCCTGATCTCCGCCTCCTCATCCAGCGTCTAGAGTCCCATTCTCTGCATATCAAATCCAAAGTTCAGTCTTATCTCGTCTCTCACCATGAGGACTTTGCCAATCTCTTCTCACTCTGCAACGACGCTGTTTCGCAGTCCCATCAGATCTCAGATGGCGTCTCCGACATCTTGCGGTTACTTTCCGATTCTCCGGCTGACACTGCTGTACGCGAGGTTTTGGAAGAGATGAAGAATAAGAGGGAGGAGTTAAAGGTAAAGCGGGAGCTGCTGGGACTGGTGAAAATCATTGGGGATGTGAATGGGAGGTTGAAAGGTGTGAGGGATAGATTGACGAATGGAAGGCTTAAATTTGCTGCTGAAGGGTTGAGAGACTTGAAAATGGGTTTGAGGATTTCTGATGATGATAATCATGGGGTTGATGGTGAGGAGCCAGTGGTATATGGATTATTGAGGAATGAATGGTCTCAATCCTTTGAAGAGGTACTCAATTCCCTTTCCTTGTAATTTTTTCCCCGTTTTAGGCTCTGAGGTCATTGAAGAGGATGCAGTGTTAAGGAAAAATTCTTTGACTTGTGATGCTCTAAATTCATAAATAGGATAACCGAGGTTTACTGCGGGTTACAGCTTCAGAAATAAATTGATACAAGACTTTGATGCCTCTGGAATATGAACGCTTAAATAACTAGGATCTTAGAATTGCTCCTGGGTGGCGCAAAGCTGGATAGCTCTGTTTTTCTTTAATTTTTCTTTAATTTTTCTTCACATCAATAGATTAGATGTAAAAAAATTACAACTTAATGGCAAAGTGAAACACTAATATGATACTTTTTTTTATTAAATTTGTCTTTCAAGCGAAATCTTAGACCATTTAAAGGACAAATTGTTTTCAAGAAAAAGGAAGTATGGTTAAGAAAAAATGTATAGAACATGATCAAAAGCGTGCCAAGAATTTGTTTGCAAATTGTGCGAAATTGAAGTAGGGTGTAGCAAATAAATTGTTGGATGAAAACCGACAAGATGCAATGCAATGTCATTATATATTTTCATTCTGTATTTCTCAAGTGGGCGTTCCTACTTTTATCTCATCACTTTCTCTTTCCTTTCAGTCTCTTTAAGTTTGTCCATCAGTCTATGAGGCTTGGATACCTTTCTTTTCCTTTCTTTTTTATAATAATAATCAGTCCAGTAGAGTAAGCTTTTTTTTTTTAAACACTTTCCTATTAAGCTTTTTTGAACACTTTCCTATTACAATCAACTCATATTTCACTTTGTATGGTTTGTTTGATTATTTCACGGTACTGATGATTGGACAATTCGTGACTTTTGTTGAATTTGTGATTGTATTTAGAGGAATTTGATTTGTTTTGGGTCTGTAGATTCAAGAGGTCCTTTTAAAATTTATGGAAAAGGCTGTGCAATTTGATGGGAAATCTAATCGAGTTGAAGTCAAGTATCATTTGGAAGTTGATAGTATTAATGGGATTGAGCTCCAAACAGTTATGGCGGCAATGGAAGTAAGTTAATTCATTTTGTTATCATACCCTATATTTGATGGGCTAAATTGTATGAATTCATTCCTTTCCTATTCAAACACTACTTATAGGTGGTTGGCATTCAAGAATATGGGCTTGCTAAAGTTGCTGATTTGATGATCAAGTATATTATCACTCCATTCCTAAATTCTGGACGGTCTGTTTCATTTCTTGAGGAATTGAATGAAGAGTCAGCCGTATTGAAGACAGTCCCATCTGAAGATGCTAAAGTAAGTGTTGCATTTTATGGTTTCAAAGTTGTTGTGCTTTTATATGCCTTGCTAGGTCATTGGCTCATTGCAAAGCTGTCTGTAGCGATATGCATGTCATAGAAAAGGGTGGGATGGGTTCTTTCCTGGGCATGTTATTGAGCTTTGCCATTCTCATTTATTGATCACTGTTTTTTTGAATGAGGCTAGCATTGATGTCTAAAAGGATCCATGCATAGGGAGGAGGGGTTGTGGGATACATTTGCTAGACTTTAAAATACAACTAGGCAGGGCCCTGTACAAGCTACATAGAACTCGAGGTTGAGCCTCATTCTCCACAACTTGCGAAAAGTGCATCTCCTTGTCTATTTTTTAATTTATATTAATATTGATTATAATCAATATTGATTATCTATTCACCTCTGCTTATGAGAAAATAATGTTTTTTGTTAGAGTCAATTTTCCTATATGATCCGGGCCAAAATAAAGAAAGAGAGAATTACATTGAGATCCCAAGTAAGGAAATTAATTCTTTGACAAGTCTCAATTAGCTCCTTAGCTTGTCAATATAACTTCTTAACCTGTCAATAATAACTCCTCACTTGTTAATGAGGACCTTTCTGATATTAATTTTCTTTTTGGGACCTCAATGTAATTCTCCCTAAAAAAATCATGTATGCTGTATGAAAAAGCTTTTTTTTTTTTTTCCTTTTTGTTGCTGAAAGCAAAAGTTGACTCTGTCTTCGTGTTACATGACTTCCATAAGCTTTTTCTGAATGTTTGCTTTTCCAATTGGCAGATTGAAAATTCGGATGGTGATTTTCTCTATTCAAGGATTCTCCTAGTTATTAAATTTATTTACAGAAGTATTTGCTACCAAAATGCTTCTTGGATACAGTGTTTTGGACGGTTGATGTGGCCCAGAATATCAGAATTGATAATATCTAGCTTTCTTTCAAAGGTTTGCTTCTGAGTTCTTTGTCATAATTCTTTCCAACTAATTCTTCTAAAAAACCTTTATCAAGTTTATACTGCATTGGTAAATTAAAATTTGATTGGGAGATGCTGTTGCCCTCAAGCTCATATGATGTCTGCTATTCCAGCCAATGAATATACGATCTTGATCAAATGGTAAAATCCAATAATTAAGACTTTGTTTGGGTGTTAGGTGTTGTGTGAGTCTAATATTTATATATACATTTCTTTATAAAGAGTACTTCAAGCTTGCAGATAACGTCACTTGAATTTTTTTGTTTCAGGTTGTCCCCACAGATGCATCGAAACTTCCGGACTTTCAGAAGATAGTCAAATGTACCTCAGATTTTGAGACGGCCTTAAAGGAAATCATGTTTATTTCAGCATCTGATGACAAGGATAATAGGCTGAGCAATTTTTCTGAAAATGTTGAGGTTCACTTTGCATCTAAGAAAAAGATTGAGATCTTGGCAAAGGCTAGAAATCTACTGCTAGGTTGTGACTTTGCCATTCCTAAAGTGAGTTTTCTAGATCTGGTGAATTATTCTGTTGTTTATCATGACATCATGGCTATTGACAATGAGTGCTGCTTCAGGAGTATAAAAGGGATGTGCCATCCAGCCATGTTGTTGACTTATTATTCTCATCAGAAAGGTGTTTGGTGTCTAACGCAGCTAAACAACTGATGGAACTAGTTCATCAGACACTGCAGGTGCACAAACCAGAACAATCAACATTTTATGTTTTCTGTATTATGTTGACAATTGAATGTTTTATGCATGCCGTATTGCTCTGTTGCAGGTGTATATAGAAGCTCCTCCATTGCTATATACTCTATTTTTATGAGTGTTTTCCAATTCTATGCAATTCAGTTTATTTGAACTGAACCTCAATGCTCACTTTTATATATGTATATGGAACTTTATTAATTTGATCGTTACTGGTTTTCCATCGTATCAGATTGTGATTTTACAATCTGAAATAGAGCACATTTTTGTTATGGTCAAGTTGCAAGGCCTGTAAATGTTCAAGTACTACTATTTCTCGTTCCTTTTTATTTGTTAATGTTAGACTAGGCACACTTGCTTAATTGCATGGAATAATGTGCTAAATAAGTAATGATATTCTCATTTGGAATTTTAATTTTTAAAAAGGAGTTTCTTAGTGGTGACTTAAAATATTTCAGGACGTTTGCCTATCATCTACAAGAGTTGCTTTGGAATTTTACCATGCGGTTAGAGATGCCATACTTCTTTATGAAGTTGTTGTCCCTGTCAAGGTTAGTTCATGTAAGGCGGTGACATACTGAACAGGTCTTAATGCTAAATTTAGTATTTTTATAATAATGGAGTAGTTTTGTTGGGTAAAATATATTGAAGTGACTCAAAGTTGAAAGTCACATTGATGTTAATTATTCTCGAATAATTTCTTTTCTAGCATTACTTGCATGTTTTCAGGCCTTTAGCTGAGATGAATCTCAAGTGCCTTCTTTACTATGCCTTAAGATGGATGGCGGTGGTTCTCTTTGGAGCTTAATTTTATTTTATTATTATTTTTTTTTTGGAGCTGAGACTGAGGTGCTTCTTGGAACTGGGAAAACTAATATAAATGTACCATGATGGAGCACATTACTGACCTTACCCAACTGCTTAGAGGACAGTTCCTTGCATACTCGATTCCTCTTGCATGTTATATACAAGATATTCTAATGTAGCATGGGAATGGATATGAGACTGGAATATGTATAGTGTGTTGTAAGTACCTGTAATTACCTGGTGTTGGGAATTTATCAAAAAATAAGTGATCTATTTGTCATCTGGTTGACTAGGATATTTAATAACCTATAAGGATGAGAGTATACAACAAAAATCAGGATGATTGGTCTAAGATAGATGCTTGGATAAGATAGTCAAAAAGACGGGCAACTCAATTCACATTTATTTCTGTACTTAAAGGTCATGTGACTGTTCTTCAGCATTTATTAATAACTTATATGTTTGACTTGTGAAGCTAGAAAGGCAGCTTGATAGCATCAATCAAATAGCTGTGCTGATGCACAATGACTGCCTTTATTTATCCCAAGAGATACTTGGACTTGCATTTGAGGTATGCTTCAATAATTTAGAATAAGTAAATTTCATTACAAACTAGTTTGTATCTTTTTAATCATGGATTATTTTTTTGTCTTTATCATGGATTAATTTAAAGTGAAAAAAGTTGATTAAATCTGAAATTGTTGCATTTACTCAAGTACTATCCTCCGTTTTATCTATTGGATTTTGGATGAAGGAAAATTTCAAAGAAATATAGAATGTAAATTGTCTTGTTGATATTATGCTTTTACATTTTCTTTTGGCTCATGCGTTTGGACTCTCTGGTCTCAGTATCGTACAGACTTCCCAGATGCCCTCAAGGAGCATGCTGTGTTTGTCGATCTAGCTCCAAGATTTCAGCTCATGGCAGAAGAAATACTACAAAGACAAATACATCTGGTTATCTTTAACTTGAAGGAGGTGCTCTTTCCTAAAATGCTTTCATCATCAGATGTCATGAAGTTTTGGTTGGCACTCTGCCTTAACATACTGTCACTTTCTTTGATCTTTATTTTTGTAGGCAATAGACGGTGCTGATGGATTCCAGAATACTCATCATATGCACCATTTTGAATCAGCGAAATTTAGCATCGATCAAGTAACTTGTTAAAATAACATGCATACTGTAATCTGTTTTGTGGAAGTTGTTTAATCATTTGTTATCTTTCTACTCTCCGTGTTCTCATGCATAATGGGGCTGGTTGGTTTGTTGCCATTGGTTAATTATACTAGTTGAACTGTTTTGTACTTTGTGGATGAATTGGAGCCGAATATGCTTGATCAGGTTGTGTTCATTCTGGAGAAAATACACATCATATGGGAGCCACTTTTGATGCCTTCAACTTACAGGAAAAGCATGTGTTCTGTCTTAGAGTCAGTTTTCTTGAGAATATCAAGAGATATACTTTTCTTAGATGACATGGCAGCAGATGAGACGTTGCAGGTAGAGTTCAGACCAAAAGTTAGCATAGTTAATGCCCATAAATCTACCATCTTGATTTTAGAAGTCATTCTAATACATTCCACTCATATTCAGCTTCAAAGACTGATTCATATGATGCTGGAAAATCTGTCACCTTTATTTGAGTCCCTGCTTGCTGTAAATCAGAAGTCACATGATTTCTCTGTGGTGTCTCTTGATGATCTTATCCCATCATTACGTAAAATTCGCAAACTATCAGGCATGTCACATCACATACTAATTTTTTGTATAAGGTTGTTGTTAGATCATCTCTTATCTGTTAACTAATCTTTTTATATGTAATGGGCCTCAGAATTATTAGATATGCCTTTAAAATCCATCACAGAAGCTTGGGAAAATAGAGAATTGCTATCTTGCGGCTTTACACTAACAGAGGTATTATTTGATTGATGTTGACTTACTTTGGACTTCATATTTCTTTCCTACTCTTTGAATTGAATGTTTGAATTTAAATTATGTAAGACTAACTTTTTTATTCTATTTAGGATATGCTAAATTTTCATTTAGCATATAGTTCCACGGTGCATGCATCAATGGGACCCACTGTTCCCCTTTTTCCTTATATAGTTTCAAATGCCTTCGTCTATCTTCAAATTTTTTTGGGTCGAAATTTTGTCTCCAAAATCAGACACTTACTAATTTACTTACTTTTATGTTTTTGTGTTCCAAATTGGTTGTACTAATAACAAATGAACAGGTTATGCCAGCAGAATGCATTTATGTTAGTAACTTAACGTGTAATCTATGCCTCAAGAAAAATTATGCTGCATGTCCATTTCCATTATTCCTGGCTTTGCTTTCTTATGGATTCATATGGGGTAAAATTACAATATGCAAATAAAGCCAAGTTTTTCAGGATTCTTATTGACAACTTTTGCAGGTGGAAGATTTTATCAAGGCTATATTTACAGACTCACCTTTGAGAAGAGATTGTTTATGGAGGATAGAAAATGATAACTTGTAAGATTTTCATTAAGCAATAGGGAAGAACATTGAAGTGATGATTCCTCCGAGGGCAATTCATGTCGATGGCATGTTCTCACTCCTTCTGTCTACAAAAAGGCAAACTGCAACTTTGGCTGCATGTGTAGAGATTGCGAATTTCTTGAGGAGTGGGCTTTCCCAAGAAAATTTTGTTGCTGCAAATCTTTGCCATGAAACTATTACTTGTCTTTTATTTTTGTCTTTTTTCCCTCGGGAGATCAATGTATAGCGTTCATATACATAAAAAATAATGTTGGAAGAAAGCAGACGATGCGGAACTGCACTAAAATTCTGTGCTGACAAAATTTTCATCCTTTAGGTCCTTGTTCTTGCAGGGTGAAGAATGTTCAAAGTTCAGGGAGATGTTAGGCATTTTTCAAATTAATTTACTCGTGTTTTGTGTTAAACGGTTATTGAACTTGCATTAATTTGGGTAGTTATGAAACTGTGAGTAGCTCTCAGTAAAAATAATCCATATCCCTGTAATCCCTGTTCTTATCTCCTCCATGCATGCATGACGGAGTGTGCTAGAGGGGTTCGAATGAGTCTCTTCAATGATGTATCAAATTATTCGATTTTTATTGCATTGAAAAAATAGTAAATTCATCATTTTTTTGTGATAATCATTAAAAGTTTATCTATAGTAATTTAACTTATTTGGAATGTCTATAAATATATTATTTCCTCTGTTTCTATTTATAAGGCCTCATTAACATTTTTAAAGAATTTTAAAAAAAATTAAGAAATCTAATTATATTATTTAATAATATTATATTTGTGTTTTATTACATTATATAGTGATTTATAAGTCAAACAATATAATTTGAAGAAAATAACAAACTTTCATGTCTTAAAATAATGTAATTAACTTTTTTTAAAAAAATTTAAGATTTTTTTAAAAATCAACAGAGTCTTATAAATAAAAATGGAGGCAGTACTATAATTGTTCAAATGTTGTACTCAGTTCAATTTGATGCACATGATGGTTCTACACAAGGGAAGTTGTTCCATCACTTTTCAAGTTGGTTTTTTTGTTGGCATGAATCTGATTTGCAAGACTATGATTAAGAGACCCAATTTAGGATTTTTAGCATGGCTTAACCCTTTGCTTCAATTGTTTGACAATTCTGCGGCCTGGGAATGTCATTGGTTTTTAGATACTTCTATATTTACTCTAGGTTATTGTCATGCGCTTCTGGTGGTTCTCTTATATGAGATTATTAGACTTACTAATTACCTCCTACCATC
Organism: Acacia concinna; assembly: GCA_037177275.1. Taxonomy (NCBI): domain Eukaryota; kingdom Viridiplantae; phylum Streptophyta; class Magnoliopsida; order Fabales; family Fabaceae; genus Acacia; species Acacia concinna. Next base: position 18,729,477 of record JBAGKO010000014.1, read on the forward strand.
AGAATATTATATGGTTTTCATGTCTACCATATTTGATAGAGAGAAAATTAGGAGGGAAAGAAAACTAAGGAAGAAAACTTCAAAATATAGAAAGTTTTTATATCATTTATGAAAAATTTTAAACTTAGTATTCATTTTCTTCCCATCTAAACAAACCTTGAGTGTCACAAGCGCCTTGCCCTGCCTACATGGGCATGCCAACTCAAAATTGGTTATATACCTCTTTTTTTCAAACTCAATCTGGATAGATGACCGTTACTCCTTCTTTACAAGTGTAGTCAGTGGCATAATCTCTTCCAACATATTCATGTTGTTGAATTCCTCTCTTTGGAGCTGTGTAAATGTACCAAGAACATTCAGATGTTATACTTGCTTCTCCCTTTAGGATGGATCACTAACCTTTTGTTTGTTGCCCTCCATCATGCTTCTGTTTGGAGGCTACTGTACCCTTTCCATCTCTATATCCTTGCAAGTTTTATTTAGGTTTGGGTTTATAGTGATAGTAGTAGTTGTGTGTTTTTGTGGTACGCTCTCTACTTTATTTGGTTTTGTCTGTGTTGTACTCGTATGTTATACTAACCTTTTATTGGTATTAATATATTTGTTCTTTTTATCAAAAAAATGTGGGTGACCAACTTTTTGTTGCGACAAAAATATCAGGTCTTAAATATTAGACTCAAATTAGGGGATTAAGGAAATTAGTTAAATTACTTTAAATATTTATATTTCCTATTTTTTCTCCAAACTAATTTGTATCATTTATAAATTGATATATAATTTAATCATGTGCAATATATTATATTATCACATAACTTATTTAGGTTTTTTAATTTTTTTTAAAATATCAACTAGGTGTTATATTTAAAATTAGAGCTATTAATTTGTCAAATTTTAAGCTTTAATTAAAATAATGTATTATTTGATACACATATTACCCAATTATAGAGTACTGCCGATCCAAAAAGAAATATTAGAGTATGTTTGGAATAACGGTGGGATAATGGACTTATTTGTTATCGGACTTATAGATAAGTCAGATTAGATATAAGTCAGATTGTATATATTTGGATTGAAGGTAGAATAAGTGACTTATTTAAAAGTAAAATGTGTTTGATTAATATATTAAAAAGTAACTTATTAATACAAATGACTAAAAGGGACATGAATATTAGAAAATATATTGTAAAATTTGAAAATGATATCAGAAAAAAGAGAAATTAATTTTAACAAAAGTTAAAAATATATAATTAATAAAAACATTAATTATATTTAAATTTTTCCTTAATTTATGTTAAAAATATTAAAAGCATCTTTTATATATATACGTAGAGGAATACACACATATATATAAAACATACAAAGCTAAAGGAAATGACAAAGTTGGTTTCCTTGTACTATTCTATAAATAGCACCAGCATTTAGATTCATTGACATTGAGAATAATAGGTCTTTATCAACCATTATTCAATAAATTAGTGGGTGTCTTTTATTTAAACTTTCTATGGTTGTAAGTTGAAAATAAGCAAGGTTTTCTGGCTTATTTTGATAAGATCGATTAGCTAAATAAGAACTGTGAGCCCAAAGTCATGCCAAACACTGTCAATATAATAAGTCCATTTCTCCCAAAACGTCCGTTATAAGCCGAATAATGACATCCCAAACACACTGTTGGTAATATAGATTATTGGGAAAATTGTGTAGAGGTCCCAAGGAAGGGAATATACGTCAAAGAGGTCCTAAAAATAAAAATTATTGTCACATCCTAATTAACAACCTCATGTGTTGCCATAATGTTGTCATTAACAATCTCTAGGGCACCAGTAACAACTTTATGGGACCTGACAGTACTTTTT